>OX422209.1:492401570-492759070 GCA_949130495.1 Sambucus nigra | reverse complement strand
ACGATACACGAAATGAAACGATACACTTACAACATGATTACGATTTAAATACAGTGCATTTGTATCTTAATTTTTTTTTCTTTTTACATATTCAACCAAACAGAAATTTGTAGTCGGGCCGATGACACGATGATAAATTTGTTCTCGTGATAAATGTATACCCGTGCGAATGATATTTAACGTATCCGGAAAACTATTGTAATATATATACACTTGACATTTAAATATGTAGCACTGAATTCGCCCAAGTTTATAAACTCAAACCATGACTTTAATCTTGCAATAAAATTAACATTAAATAATTCATTTATAATGAAGTTGAAAGTACCTAATCACACAAACCTAACTTTAAATCTCTTTAGTTGTGTTCGTTGTAACAAAGAAAAACACTAGCCATATTTTTACTACTCTGAAAAACCCAAAACAAAATTATATAAAGGAAAAAAAACAAAATAAATCCCACCTATATGTTTCATTCAATGCAAATAAAGAGATCAAATAACTTTACATCATAACTTTACATGATATGATGTTACTGTATTGAATCCAAATCTAAAAAGTATCTACATGTTGCTTGATATGCCCTAACAATAACTTTACATCATGAGCATATATACCTTCAACCCACCCTGCCTGTTATATGAATCTCCAAAAATTTCCTGCACCAAAAACATATAATTTTAATGAAACAAAAAAATGCAAGTATTTAAAACAAAAAAAATAAGTAAAAATCTCCATTCAAAGGTGATCCTGGGCAGGGGTGACCTAGACGATCTCCTAGGGACCCTAAATGTGAAGGGCCCGGAATAAAAAAAATTATATTTATATGTTGTTATTTGCACAATGTTCTAACCCGAACCGGAACCCAAATATCGAACCAATCTTTGCAATTCTGTAGCATACTCTGCAGATTCAATACGAGTTCTTATATCAGGTGAAACAATCTCTAGCAAAGGCACCCCTGCCCTGTTCAAATCAACCTGCATAAGAAAAAGAAATTAATAAAGCACCACAACCCTAGAACACTGATGATTGATAGAAGGAAAAACGCAGGTTAAAAATACACGTAGGTTAAAAATACAATTCAAGAGACTAACTGTATTCTTCTTGGCAAATCCAAAGGTCCAAAACGATGTTCAAAAACAAAGTTTGTATTTTAACTGGGATCCAAAAACAAATCTACTACTTTTAGTGATATGAAAACAAATCTACTACTTTGAAGACCCACTTCCATCCGCCTTTCCCCATCCTCCACTTGGAGCTTGAGCTAGATCCCTCCAGTAGTATCGTTCTATTTTTTCACAGTCTTTGTATGAACATGACCCATGGATGTCTCTCAGATTTTCTGTTGTAAGAGTGCTAAGGTCTTGAGCCTTGTGCTCTGTATACCTACCATAAATCAACAGATTAAATATAGAAAGAGTGGTATGGTATAGGCATACAGAGTGCGCCAAACTTTATAGTTACGTGTATCCCTATATTACCATTAAATACAAACCTCTCAATGGAATGTAAAGTGGGAGAGAGAGAGAGAACTGGATTCCTTTGGAAGAGATATAGGAGTGAGAGAGCTAAAATACCCTTTTGTGGCTACAAACTGGAAGAGATTGAGTGAGATAAAATACCCTTTTGTGATGGGTTATCTAAACCTATAAACAAAAGAAATAAACAAATCGAAATCTCAAAAGAAATACCCATTTGCGGAGATTTAGAGTTATGCCATTAAAATGCCATTAACTTCCTTCTTTCAAAATCTAGAATATTATAGTTCGTGGAAACAAAGTTATGCACACACAGAGAGATAGAGGATTGACTTGAGTTTATAGCGTCAATGGAAACGTTGAACCTCATTAGTTCCATCTTCGACAACAATACAGTGTTTTCTAAGTTAAAACCACATATGTTTCTAAGTTAAAACCACATATGTTTATCATCAGACCAAACATATATGTGGTCTCTGACATCGAAATAAAAAAAAATGAAAATTTCAGACCACAGTGTGAGAATGAAAAAAAATTTAGAACAGATCCTTTTCCCTTAGATTTTGGTCATCAATGCTTCCCTAGTGTTATTTCAAAACAGATCCTGAAATGTGGATTGTCTCACTGGGTTAAAAAGGAGTAAGAAAACAGATCTCGCAACTAAGAAGGGCGTAGAGTTTGATGATGATTTATGGGTTTTGAAAATAGAGATATAGTGAAAGTGAAGAGATAAGTAGAGTTTGACGATGAAAAGTGAAGAGAGAGGTACAGTTCTATTCAAATTAAAGCTGGACTTTTCTTCTCGAGCCATGTGAAGAAGCTTTTCAGGCGTGGGCCTTTGAAGGTTTGTGTAATAGAGATTCAGGGATGAGACGTGTGGCTACATACAAACTCTCGTGTTAAATTCCAACCGTGAGTTGATAAAGACCAAATTTACCCACTTTTAATCTTAGCCATCAGTTGGGGAAGATAAAAAAGTCCCTCCTCCTTTATTATATATATATATATATATATATATAATAGTTCTTACTAGAACCTGTAATTTATTTTCATATAAATTCGGATATAAATGGACCGGAAGGGGAAATACACCTTACCAGTCTTTCCCTTCATATACATATCTCATCTTCATGTACAAGCAATATACTATATGCAACAAGTATAATTATACCTATCACAATCATAAGTATAATAACCATCCCACCGAGCTATAACTCAAGGATGCAGTCTCATAGTGCCTATCCGAATCCAGGTTTACTCACTCAACCACAGTACCAAGCCAGACTCACTCATGATCATGGTAAAAATACACAACGGTGGAGGCGGTCATGTTCCCTCTGTAAGTGGAGTACACACATTGCACTCGTATGCCGGACGATATGACATAGGGATATACTCTCCCTGCTCCTCAAGCCAGTGGATTCACCTTCATGGGGCACCCTCCCTGGATCGCACTAGAGAAAATATATAATATGGCTGTTCAAACCCTATGCCATAGTAAAGCCCTTGGAATCAGCCTCTAAAGTACAAATATATCAATCACACATAGATATATTTATTCGTATCATATTATATATACGGTAACCACATCGTATATATAACCTATATCACTTACAATATATTATGGCTATAATTGCCAAACTCTTGTAGCGATAGCCAATAACCCCGAATGAACCCATTCGTAATAGTATATAAGCATTCATATACTTAAAACTCTAAACCCATAAGTATTCTCTATACACACTTGCCGAAGACCTCTCCCGAACATTGTTCAGCCCGAACCTTCACTAAGTCCATACCCCAGATTATACACTAAACTAATCCAAGATTCTCTCTTTCATTCCAAGGTTTACTCTTCCTCAATACCGTCATCTAGGAGTCATGATATCATAACTATAATCCCCCATAATAAAATCCAATTGCAATTTAACTCCCCCTAAACTCAAAGAAGGAAAATTGCCAAATTCAACAAACGCGAATCGATTCGCCCCAAATGTGAATCGATTCGGTTTCCATACGAATCGATTCAGAAAGTATTCTACAAGTAGGTACTCAAAGGAGAATCGATTCGGTCTTAATTCGAATCGATTCGGTCTGAGACAGCCTTACAGGTCCCCTTATGCGAATCGATTCGATCAAGACTCAAATCGATTCGCCCTATTCGAGGGGCATTGTTTGGGTGATTTCTCAATCTCCAAAATACTCAAATATCAACTCAACCTCCATTTTAATGGTTTCTAATCTCAACCACCAACTCTAGTATCATCCTAATACTGATTTCTAACTAACACATAAATTTCTTTTCTCCCAATGTCAAGTTTGATTTCAAAATAACGATTTCGATCTCGGACAACCTTTCGTAGAAAAATCATTATAAATTGAAAAAAAATTAGAAAAATACGCGATTGGGGCCCACACAATCATATCGAAAAGATCTACAAATTTCATTTTTTGACTAAGAGTCGAATCGATTCACCTCCTGGCCGAATCGATTCGAAAGTGATGCTATGTCACTGTTAACATTCTTCTCCAAAATCCCAAACCTCCATTAATACACCTCCATGCTTTTCATTATCTCTCATATTGTCCTCCAACCTAATCAACAATCTGTACATACATAAAAAAGGGTTCTAATCATCCTAAAATCCATATCCAACAATTAATTTAAATAAATTTCTAGGTTTCCCGAATTGAATATTATCCGAGATTTATCTGTTAAACTTCTGAAAAATCCGTTTGATTCACGAAAACGCAACCCAAAAATATTTATAGTTTGTTATTACCAATTATGATATGAGATTTATGCTCAAAAATAATAAATAAGGTAAACACTTACCACGTGGGTAAAATTCACCTCGAGTCGAATCCAGTAGAGTTTGCCCAGAATCTCCCTTTTCTTCTTACTCTCCTCCTTCCTTTCTTCGCCTCTTTCTTTTACCTCTGTTATTTTCTTCTCTCATTCTCTCGTGTCTTTCATAGGAAAGAAGTAAGGGTTTATCCCTTATAAACCCAAAAATGAGTCGTTTACTCAATTACGAGTCACTGTTAGTCTAAAAGTCCTCAGAGTCTAAACACTACTCACGGATACTCTATTCCGACTATCTCGGCCATTCCGAAACTAACCGCACACTCGAAATCTCCGTCTGAGTCACTTAACTACAATTCACTAATTAAACCCAACACATCTCAATACGGATTTTCCAAATAAGATATTTTCCTTTGTCGCTTTACCCAACTACGACAAGTAATTAAAGTAATCTGACTTGTTTACTTTGTCCGAAAAGTAAATGTAACAGACATAGGAAATCATCCAACACTCATAAACTCCAAAAATTATTATTCTCAGAAATTCCACAATTTTCCAAATTACACCCATTTATATAATTTAAATATCCATAAAAGTGCGGGGTATTACATAACGTTGATTAATTGAATATAATGGGATCGAGGGAAGGTCGATTGGGTTGTAGTTAAGGCCCGAAAAGTATCATTATGGATGGAATTATTTGGGGAAATTTGCAAGTGTTCTTAGAATGAGTTACGATTGGAAATTTTATGGATTGGGGTTATTTCATATGAATGATGACTTAGGGTTAGTACCAGTAGTAGGGGAACACTATAGTACTGAATTAACCTAAGGACTAAATGGGCCACTGCGTAATCTTTTAGAATAAGGAAGAGAAATTGAATTTACATGACGAGATTTATTGCGTTAATTAAATTTATGTATAATATTCAGGATATAAATACAACATATGAGATTTGTAATATGGGATGTGTGCATACTTATATTGAATGATATATATAAATACTTAGGTTATGGGAATACCTATTATATGAATTTTTATGTGTATGACATACCTACCATACTTGCTATCATCGGGAGGACATGAAGGGGATAGTCTTATCTTGAGGAGCCCTTCAGGAGGGATTACAGATTGGTACCTAAGAGCATAGGATCTAAGGAGGACTTATCTGTGTGTTGATAAGTTTGGGTTATATGGGTGCGTAGGTATGGTCATGACCCATTACACCGTGGTCCATGTTCGCCTCCAGTTTGTGTATGGTTTGTTTTATTACGATTCCTGAGAGATTCAATATCGATAGTCCTTATTATTTACATGAGGTATCGGGACTTGATATCAGAGTATGTACGAACCTAACTGGAAGCCGGTGGACACAATGACTTAGAATTATAGGACTTGATTTAAACTATTTAGGTGAGATAGCGTAACTATAGTGGGTTAGGAGAATGAGATATGCATGCAAAATAGTTGAGAGGTGAGAATTGAAACGACCTAACGGTCACTGGAAAGGACCAAAGGGTACTCACTAATGCGTATTAGGTTATTTAAAAAAACTCTTTTAAACTCTTAGATAAAATATATTATAAATTAAAAATACTCATGCACACTAGTAAATAAAAGGTGGTAATGCTAGATATAAGAATAATTCCGTTTAAGAACGAGATGAGGAAAAGTAGGAGGTGACATAAAATTTGTTCTCGAGGAACCTAGCGTGGCGGTAAACCCATGTCCCTAGTCCCAGGACAACACACGCAGCCAAGTTCACTATTACCAATTATCGATTACAGTCCTCCAAGTTCACAATGAATTAAACTAAGTAAATACACACCCATACACCCAGCCTAGTCTAAGAAAATCCAACTTCACTGAAAATCAGTCAACCCAATAAATCCAGGTAATAGTGACTATCACTCACTCACTACACACGCAACACTAATACCAATGTTTAGATAAAGGATTCAACAATCTAGTGTAAATGAAATAGTTAGGCCAATACAAAACCAGTACACCCATACACAAACTAAACAACCCTACAATACTAAATCTAACTAAACAACCCAGATAGTGAAAGCGTGAGACACACACTACACACTCAAACCCGAGACCCCGTGTAGATGTGCAAAACACATTTAATAATAAAGTTTGTTTTAATCAAAATAATAAAATAATCTTCTTTAGAAAAAGAGACTAAACACAAACCCGATTAAGTTTATTTTAATTAACAGGAAAAATTACCAATCAGTGACTAAGTGAAAGGTAAGAAAGTATTGAATTAATCGATACTAAAAAGAATGATTAAATATTAAGTCACAAGACACAATTAAGGTCTTCCTTAATAATAAATATTCAAGTAAAGATTAATCCTAAAACAACTTAGTTGGTGCAAATGACCACAAATAAAATAGGAAAAAAATTCCAACAATTGTGTCATGCAACTAAAATCAAAAATTAACTTAACACCAAATAGAATATGAATCAAATTAAACCGGTGTTATTTTAAAATATTAAGTCCAAGTAAAATGAGCACAAGATCAATATGTGTAACACTTAGCTCATACAAGTTAGGACTTAATTATAGTTACCACAAGAAAAATACTAATAAATTAGTTAAGTCCAAATTACAAATTTGTGTAAGACAAAAAATAATCAAAAAGATTTAAATTCTAAATTTTAGTTTAAGCCAATACTACAACTAGGTTTGGATAAAAAAACATACACACACAAACACCACCTAAGTATAAAAGAATACAACAAAAATGTATTCAACATACGCAATAAAAAGTGTATGAGTCAATTGGTCAAATCCAAGTCAAATTGAAAACGAGATAAAGCGTGTAGCACTAGACTCAATATAATATGATGGGTTTCACTAAAATAAAATTTAAACATATAAAGATAAATATGATTTAAAGTCCACACACAAATTAAGATCAACTAAATAAAGTGAATACACAAAAATTTAACTTAAAGGGTATAACTAGTTAGGGTAAAAATCAGATATCTTTAATACAAAAAAAAACAAATCAAATTTTAATAAAAGATGTGTGACACAATAAAAACTTAAGTTATTAAGTTTCAAAAGCTGAGTCCAATAACAAGTGTACATACAAATTGAGTTGGGTGTCAAATAGACTCCAACAACAAACACCGAACAAAAGATCCAAGATCTAAAACGCCTACTAAAAGTTAGTCCTAACAAAATTTAGTTCAAAATAAAATTTCAGCCCAAAGAAAATCTATCCAAAGCTTTTAGTCCAAATAGGTGCCCAAATGTTAAAACCAAAATTAGTCTAATATTTAAATGGAGATAGTTCAAATAAAATTTCAATCCAAATATATTTTAGTTAACAAAAATTTTAGTCCAAAGTAAACACCCCAACATCAGCAGTATATAAAATGGTACACCATATTTGGAACTAAAAGACAACACTTGAAAGTGTTAAAATCACCAGATTGATATTTTTCAAAAAAAATTGTTCTACAAATTTTTTTATGTAATTTCACTCTCAAAACTACGTCGTTTGGGAGTGGTCCGTTAGTAGCACGTTGTTTAGGTCCGCTCCTGATCGGCTCTGATATCTACACGGAGCCGTTCAAGAGCGGATTCAAAGAACGGGTAAACTAATGGACCACCCCCAAACGACGTAGTTTTGGGGGTGAAATTACAAGAAAAACCCTCACTTCACCCGGTTTTTATGTAATTTCACTCCCAAAACTACGTCGTTTGGGAGTGGTCCGTTAGTAGCCCGTTGTTTAGGTCCGCTCCTGATCGGCTCTGATATCTATACGGAGCCATTCAGGAACGGACTCAAAGAACGGATCTACTAACGGACTACCCCCAAACGACATAGTTTTGGGAGTGAAATTATGTAATTTCACTCCCAAAACTACGTCGTTTGGGAATGGTCCGTTAGTAAACCCGTTGTTTAGGTCTGTATATCTATATATAAGAAAGAGAGAGAGAGAGAGAGAGAGAGAGAATAGTTACCCAAAAAAATTGGCCATCGGGAAGAGAAACATAGCCGAAAAAAATCACCGGAGGCCAAGGGACACCGAAAACAGGATCAACAAACCCGAAACTCGTACCCCCGAAAAATTCTACCGAAAAAACGAACTGAAAAATGCACCCAAAAAAAATGCGCCGGAGCACCAAAAATATACCACCGCCGGAGATCCAAACCAGAAAAATCGAAGGCGTAAAAAAAATTACCGAAAAACCAACCTCAAACCCAAACCGAGTCACCGAGTAGATCGCCTAACAAAAAGGGTACAACACAGTTCCAACACCAAACTGGCCCAATGATGCCAAAACCGATCTCCCAAAATAAAGACCACCGGCCAAAAAAAAAACTCACCAGAAACAAGGCCGGAATTCCTTAACACCGGAGAAACCCCCAAAACCGAACTTAAAAAATCATAAAGACAAAAACCAACAAAACTCCTCTCGAATTAGATCTGTAAAGATGGTAAAAGGAATAATGGAAACTCTCTTTAAGTAAGTATGTATGTGTAGAGAGAGAAAAAGAGGAAAATTAAAAAAAGGATGTTAAAAAAAATGTTTGCAGTTGTATCTTTGAGAGAGAGAGAGAGAGAGAGAGAGCGCGTGGAAACATATAATCCAAAATAAATTCAAGCCTCAAACAGGTCCAAACAGGGGTGGATCCACCCCATTTCGAATTGGGGCGTCCGCACCCACAAGCTTCTCCCAAATTTCTGTTGTAGGTTTTATAAAAAAAAAATTAGACTTTTATACAAGTTTCTAAGACTTTGGGGGTCATTATCCAAATAACTTAAGTTGTTAAACCCTAAAACATACAGAACAATCTAAAAAACGGAAGCAACATATCAACCTCAACCCTTCTCTCCCTTTCTCTCTCCTCCTCACTCCATCCCCTCTCCTCTTTAAGCTGTTGCCACACCGCCCCAACCAATCTCCTGGCTTCGGCAACAGGCTAGCAGCAACAACCAAGCAATACCACTTCGAAAGTGGTAATTTTTGGGTCCAGCTCCAGCCTACGGGTATTTTTTGGGTCCGCCCACTTGGGGCTCAGGGTATTTTTGTCCGCCTCTGCCTGCCTACACACGTTCGGGTACTTTTTTTTCAGTATATTTTAATTTATTTTTTCAACATGTTTTAATATTTTGAGTATGTTTTTTTTCCAGTATGTTGTTTAAATATATGTTAGTTTAATTTTTGCTGAAATTTTAATTGATGGTTGTTGCTAAAAAATAACTTATTGGTGAAATTTTAATTGGTTGTTGTTGCTAAAGAAATAGTTATTCCCAAAATTTTAATTTTTCCCCAAAATTTATTATTGTTGTTGTTGAAATTTTAATTTTCCCCCCAAATTTGTTGTTGTTTCTGCCGAAATAGTAAAAATTTTCCCTAAATTTTAATTTACGAACAAAGTAGGAGTCCAAATTTAGTTAATTAATACATTAATATTTTTCGCCTCAGGGGCAGGAGGCCGCCCCTGAACCCACGAACTTCGCCAGTCATCTTCGTACCCATTGGCTTAAAATCTTGGGTCCGCCACTAGCTCCAAACCAAAAGACACGCCAATACAGACCTCAAGCCACATATTCTTCAAACCATAAATGGTTTTGACACAAAACCAACGACACCTAAAACCATCAACCATAAAAATAAATACTGCCGTTATAATTTAGTACTAGGTGTAAACCCGCGCGATGCGCGAGCGATTTCGTTAAAAATATCGATAAATGGCAAACAATGTATTATAAAAAAATGTTATATGAGGTTGATTATACTACATTGAGAAATCAGAAATAAGATTCTTTTATCAAAATGAATGGACTATAATTAAAGAGGATGAAACTTCAAATTAAATAGTTTTGTAATGTTAATTATAGAGTGATAATATAGTTGATACCCCTAATCTCAAAAAACCCACATTTTCATTATACCCGAGAAGGGAAAAAAAACTTCTAAATGCATCAGATCTTACAAATATTCAAATCATATTATAATGAGGGAGAATGATAAGATAGAGACACCAAATTTAGCGTATACAGAAAAAACAATTTTTTTTATAATAATAAAAAAGAAAAAAAATCCAGAAATAAAAATTCTAAATAGGATTAGAAAACATAAAAATAATTTTGATAAAAGATTTTCAGAAAAAAAATGTTTTCATCCTAAAAAAATATTTTCTACCAGAATAAAAATGATTTCTAGAAAAAAAATATTTATCCAAAAAACCTGTTTTTTAATATATAAAAAACTATCATCAAATCTCATAGAAAAAATAAAAAATCTATATCCAATAATTTAAAAATACAAATCTGTGAAGCCCTTATACTTTGGACTCACTTGAGTCTTTATTGTTTAAGTGCTCATCTAGTTTGGAAATTGTGACAAAATTGTGTCCTCCCTAGAATTCAAAGAACCTCAGAAGTTGGTTTGCTACTTCATCTCTCTATCTTGTAGTGATCAAGAACCTATTGCCAACACTCACATAGAGTAGAATTCATTTATTGCATATCATATTGCATAATAATGTGTGTACATATGATGAGTGTGTTTAAATTCCTAAATTGGTATTTTAATAATTTTTTGGGATTTTTTAAACATTTTTAAAATAAGGTTTTCTTAATTAAAACTTGTTTTAAAAAGTTTTGTGGTCAATTTGTAAATATAATTTGTTGATTATATTGGCTTGATGTTACCTTGGGTATAATCCGAAAGCGGAGTAAACTTGAGGGTGTGGTTTTAATTAACTTTAGACGCGCGTTTGTTATCCTTTTATTGACCAACACCTGTCCTCGTCTGATTGGCTAAAGTTGTGTTTCTTTACTGAGTTAAAACAGCGTTTGTTCCTAGCCCTTGGATCATTAGCTATCAACGATCTGCATGTTATCTTGGTGAATCCCAGTACAACTCTTTAGACCAATCAGGATTCGTTTAATCACCGCCTTATTAGAACCCTTCGATCTAAGTCAATTTGGCTTGACTTAATCCAGGCCCTTGGTTCTGAGCCAGCCTCTCGAACCTTCTCCTCACCCTATAAAAGGGACCCTATTCTTAGACTTCGAAGACTTTTGCCATTTTCAATTCTTCTAAGAAATTGAGAGGGAGAAGAGAGAGAAGAGAGAAAACATAGAGAGAAGAGAGAGAGTTAGAAACCCTAACCCTGTTCGTCTAAACCTTTTCCAACTAAACTCAAACACCTTCATACCTCCATATCCAAAACACTTCTCTGAGTGTTCTTGAGAGTTTGAGAGCTTGAGTTGAGTTTGTTTTTGTTGCTGTAACCTCGTGTTCACTAGATCTTGTTTTCAACTTAAACGTTTATTCAGATCTGCTTTCTGATTTCATAGAAATTTCAGATCTGAGTTATTCATGTTACATTACACTTAGGTTCATTCTTTATTTCTCATCTTGAGAAATATATTGTTGATTATTTTCTCTAAAACGTTTGCTAACTTTGAAATCAATAATAAATGTTTTCTGTTTCTAGTTCTTGTAAAACTAAACCTTTGACCTAGTTTGGGATCTCACTTGGAGGTTTTCAATCTCGAAAAGTTTTTCTAAATTCAGAGATTGATTAAGACCTTGTCTGTCTTCCTAGCAAGGTATCCGTGGATTCTTGGAATGATTTAAAAGTCAAATAAGGTGAAAAGTTTTGTAAGAAGAAAGAAAAAGAAAAGATCGCATCATATAGTGTTATTGTAATTTGTTAGGACTGTTTGTACTTAATAAGTGTGTGTGTGTGCATGCATGTGTTAGAAAGCACTTCCACAAACACTTTCACCCTACAACACGAAAAGTGTTGGTAATAAGATCTTGTGAATAAAGAGTCGATGTGAAGTTAACAAACTGGGAGACCTACATCTACAATCAGAACTGCAAAGAAGTTTAAGGACACCAGAGGGTACATTCCTAAACTTATATAGGACTGAGTTGCTTGCATGTTAGTTATATAGTTTGTAACTCATATATTTGTTTTAGTGGATTTTTCATTTTACTCCGTAGAGGGAGTCGTGGATGTTTCCTCAATTGGTGAGGTTTTACCACGTAAAAAACATTGTGAACATAATCTTTCTACATCTACTCATCTCATTCTTGGTTGTGCTGAGTTTAAAACTTTTAAACTACTTTATAAACCTGTTATTCAATTCTTGAATAGATCTCATACATACTGATTTATTAAACACATCTTGTGTTCAAATAGTTTGGTTTTTACGAAAAGAGTTTCTTAAAAAAACAGATCAGGGTTACTTAAATAGTTTATTTTCAATAAACGGCTTTAGTAACATTTTTCGATTGGTATCAGAGCTTTGTAAACTTCTTTCAAAAGAGATCCTGTGTTTCTGAAATTTTTTTCTGAAAATCAATTATGGACGACAAAAAGGAAAGATTTGGAAACTTGACCAGACCTCTAATCATTGATGGAACCAATTTTGCTTACTGGAAAGTAAGGATGATTGCTTTCATTCAAGCAACTTTGGGAGATGATGTCTGGGACATTGTTGAAAATGGTTATATTTTTCCTACTAAACTAGCCAACGAAGGAAGTAATGAGAGGGTTAAGAAAGCCTTAAGTGAGTTCACTCAAGAAGAGAAACAAGTTTCTCGAAATAATAATAAAGGAAAGAATGCCATATTTATGTCTATAAATGAATATGAGTTCAAAAGAATCTCATCCTGTACCACTTCTAAGGAAGCTTGGGACACCTTGGTCACTGCTCATGAAGGAGACACTAGAGTTAAGGCTGCTAAAACCCAAATGCTTATTCAGCAGTATAACTCCTTAATTATGTCTGAGACTGAGTCATTTGATGACTTATATATGAACTTGACTGATATTGTGACCAAACTACATGCTAATGGGGTGACTTATGATAGACATGAAATTGTATCTAAAATTCTAAGATCATTACCACAGAAATTTTATAACAAAAGATATGCTATTGAGGAAATGTGTGATCAAAATCTCACTCCTGAATTACTCAGTAGTAAACTAAGAACTATGGAAATGGAAATAGAATTTAAGAAACAATTGACACAAACCCATAGGAAATAGACTAGTTCCAATCTTAGCTTTTCTTCTAAGTTAACTAAGCCTGAACTTATATTCCCCACTTATGATTCTGATGAGGAATGCAATATAGAGATTTTGGACAATCAAATTTCCTTAATTACTAAACAGTTTAAGAAAATTATTAAGTTTAGAAACAAAGTGGCAAATAAACAAGGCAATTCAAATTATCCAACTTCCTCTAATCACAGGCCTCATGAGAAAAACCATGACAAAAATCACAAGGGCTCTCACATTAGACCTAATAGAGACCTTAAGAAGACTGAATGCTATAGATGTGGTAAACTGGGGCACATTGCACAAGACTGTAGAGTTAACTTGAACACTCAAAACAAACACACTAGAGATAACATTTGCAAAACATGGGATGACATAAGTGATTCTGAAAAGGAGGAACCTGAGTCATCTAATGTTTTTTATCCTTGCATGTCCTTCTTTACCAAGATTATATATAATGATGATGTGCTTATGCCTATGTATGAGAATTCTTCTAGTAACTCTACTCATGCTATTGAGAATCATGTTTATACTAGTTTAGATGCTTTGATTACTGAGAATGTTGCATGTTCTACCTCGGGGTGTGTGAGTCAAAGGGATAGCGATAATGACGATGTCAATGGGAGTGTGAGTTTAACAAATGAATCTTTAGGGGTCACTCCACACACCACACTTAGTGACTCGGATAATGAACACCTCACTGACATTCACACACTTTATGCTAAAACTCTCAAGAAAAGCACTAGATTAGAAAAGATTGTGAAAGATCTCACTAAGAAGTTAGAAGATCTAAGCCTAATGGTTAAACTAAATGCTGAAGAGTATACTACCCAATGTTTGACTTATAAAAGCGAAATCAAAATGTTTGATGAAAAACTCAGAGATTTAAAAGAAACAAATGAAACTCTGGAGAAAAAATACAAGGGGACATTGTTAGAATTGGAGCAAACTAAAGAAAAGACAGCAACTATTTTCAAAAAATTTACAAAATTTGAAAATAATTCAAAATGTTTTGATGAATTTGTTGCTGAATCAAAAACCAATTCTGATGATCGAACTGGAATAGGGTTTTGCCCCAATTTGAAAACACAAACAAAATCCTTTGAAACTATCAAGTTTGTGTCAGGTGGCAAAAGACCTATTGAAACATGCCCAAACTTTCATTCTCTAAAAACTGAGTTTGATTCAAAAAATCAAAATTTTAACATTGGGGAATCAAGTTGCTCTAAACATGAAAGTTCACCCAAGGCTAAATACGTCTGCCCTTCTATTAGGAAGAGTGAGTCTGCATTCAAGACTATCACACCTAGGAATAGAGTTCAGCCTCTAAACTCTTCAAAACCTTTGTTTAGAGACTTTCCTAAGGAGACTCCAATTCTGAGCAATCTTTATTGCTCCTACTGCGACATTTATGGTCACTCTTTTGATGATTGTTATGCTACGAGACTCGTAAAACCTACCTATAATCCTTGTATCTATCAAAACTTTAACTATTCTAGGAGGAGCCGCAACAATTATATACTTCCTAGACAGCCAGATAGAAACTCTAATTATAGAAAGAGAAAGATCAAGCCTAAAAGAACATTTACTAGAAGGAATCCTAACCACTTTCCTAAACCAAATGCCCAAGTCTTTCACAAATTTCAAAATCATGCGCAAAATATTTTTCAGCAAAAATCCAAAGCTCGCAAATTTTATCAATTAAGAGATAATAAGCGCAAGATGAAAACTAAGGCAATTTGGGTTAGAAAAGATGATCTATTACCTCAGATGAAGTGTAATGTTGGTGTTACTGCTTTAAAAGCTGGACACACATCATCTGGTTGGTATTTAGACTCTGGATGTTCTAAGCATATGACTGGTGATGAAACTAAACTTTTAAACAAAACCAGCTTTGCTGGTGGTAAAGCATTTTTGGTGATGGAGTTTCATCTCAAATCATAGGCAAAGGAACTCTCCAAGAAGATGGGCTTCCTATTCTACAAGATGTTCTTCTAGTCAAAGATCTTAAGGCAAATTTACTTAGCATATCGCAATTTTGTGACTCAGATCATACTGTTACCTTTTCAAAGAAAAATTGCAAAATTTTAAATGAAAAAGGTGAAGGCATAATTACTGGATTCAGAACTCCTGACAATTGCTACACTGTCATGAACAATTCTAAAATCTATAATGTTGCCAGAATGGATGACAATGAGATATGGCATAACATAATGGGTCATATAAATTACGATAACCTTAGTAGACTGACCTCTCAGGAAATAGTTAGAGGAGTTCTTAAAATCAAACTTATACCAATCTTATTTGTGGTTCCTGTCAAGAAGGTAAAATTGTTAAGGCACCTCATAAGAAAGTCAAAGATATTCTTACCTCTAATCCCTTAGAACTCATCCACATGGACCTAATGGGTCCCTCCCAAACTGTTAGTCTTTGTGGACACAGTTACATCCTAGTTATGGTTGATGACTTCACTAGATTTACCTGGGTAGCCTTCTTAAAACAAAAGTCTGAAACATTTCAAAAGTTCCTAAAAATTCTTCTTAGGATTGAAAATGAGAAGGATACTCAAGTGAATAGAATTCGTAGTGATAGAGGTGGTGAATTCAAAGACACTGGTATTGTAGAATACTGTGACTATAATGGTTATAAACACGAGTTCAGTGCTCCTAAGACCCCTCAACATAATGGTATTGCGGAGAGAAAGAATCGTACCCTTCAGGAGATGGCACGTGTTATGTTACATGCCAAGAATTTACCTAAATATTTTTGGGTAGAGTCCATTCGTACTGCTTGTCATATTATAAATAGGGTCTATCTTAGAAAGAATTCCAAACAAACCCCCTATGAACTTTGGTACAATAAAAAGCCTAATCTCAAATATCTTAGAACTTTTGGCAGTACTTGTTATGTATGCAAAGATAGGGAACACTTATCCAAATTTGAGAGCCGGGGAGATAAAGCCATATTTTTAGGATATTCACCTAATAGTAGAGCTTATCGAGTGTATAATCTTCGCACTAAAACTTTGATGGAATCCATAAATGTAATTGTTAGTGACACTACTATAGAAAGCAATACTGGTGAATTTACTATTGAGGAAGAGTCTACAAATATTTTAGAAAATGACTCCCCTACAATGGATAATTCATTACCTATTGAGACACCTGAGGTACCTAACTGGGTTTCTAAAGATCATCCCATAAATAACGTAGTTGGTAACCCTACTGAGCCAGTGCGTACAAGATCCCAACTCAGAAACTATGCACATTATGCATGTTTTGTTTCCCTTGTGTAACCAAAGAATGTAAATGAGGCATGAATGATTCTCATTGGATTTCTGCTATGCAAGAAGAACTTTTAGAATTTGTCATTCATGATGTTTGGTATCTTGTTCCACATCCTGATCACAAAAAGTTTGTTGGCACACGTTGGATTTTCAAAAATAAGACTGATGAAAATGAGATAATAATTAGAAATAAAGCTAGATTAGTTGCTCAAGGATACTCTCAAATAGAAGGAATAGATTTTAACGAGACCTTTGCTCCTGTTACTCGTTTAGAATGTGTTCGTCTGCTTTTTGCTATAGCTTGCCACATGCACTTTACACTATACCAAATGGATGTCAAATCTGCGTTCCTTAATGGTATATTGGCTGAAGAAACCTATGTAGAACAACCTAAAGGATTCATTGACCCTAAACATCCAAATCATGTATTTCGTCTGAAAAAGGCTTTGTATGGCCTTAAACAAGATCCTAGAGCTTGGTATGAGCGTCTTTCCAGTTTTCTTTTAGATAAAGGTTTTAAAAGAGGCGGAAATGACCAAACCCTTTTTGTCAAACATTTTGACAAACACATCACCATTGCTCAAGTTTATTTGGATGATATTATATTTGGATCAACTTCTCCCTCAGAAGTCAAATCCTTCTCTGAAACTATGCATAAGGAATTTCAAATGTCCCTTATGGGGGAGCTACAATTCTTCTTAGGCCTTCAAGTCAAACAAAATTCAGATGGATTATTTGTATCACAATCTAAGTACGCTTTAGAGATAGTAAAGAAATCTGGCCTCGAGAGTGCTAAAGATGCTAAAACGCCCATGAGTACTACGCTAAAAATTTTCAAAGATGAAAATGGAAAATCTGTAGATCCTACTCAGTACTATATCTTACTGCCTCGCGTCCTGATATTATGTATGCTGTTTGTGTATGTGCTCGATATCAAAGTAACCCTAAAGAGAGCCACTTGAATGTTGTTAAACGTATCATTAAATATGTAAAAGGCACTCTAAATCTAGGACTTTGGTACACTAATGACACACCAAGCACTATAATTGGGTACACTGATGCTGACTGGGCTGGGTGTACTGATGATATTAAAAGCACATCAGGAGCATGTTATTATATAGGTAATAACTTGGTAGGATGGATTAGTAAAAAACAAAACTGCACATCACTCTCAATAGCTGAATCTGAATACATAGCCGCTGGCAGTTGTTGTGCTCAATTAATGTGGCTAAAACAAATGCTAAGTGATTATGGTATTCAAGAAAACCAATTGCATATCTATTGTGATAATCAGAGCGCGATTAATATTTCTAAAAACCCTGTTCAACACTCGCGAACAAAGCATATTAAAATAAGACATCATTTTATACGCGAATTGGTTAAATCTAAGGAATTAGAAATCAATTATCTTCCTACTGATCTACAACTCGCAGATATATTTACCAAACCTCTAGATTATAATAGATTCATTTCATTACGAAAATCTATTGGTATGGTTTATGCTGACTAATCATCTTGCTATTTATCCAAGTTTTTCCCTTTGTCCATTTGAGACAAAATGGGGGAGAAATTTGAGTCTATTCAAATCTACATATGCTCAACAGCTTGATCTTAGTGATTTATTGCAGGTTCTTATTGTACAGTTACTCTCAACAGTTGTCATAGGGTATTGATATGTACTTAGTTGAGTTATGTACTTTTTGATTTCTAGGAATTGGGTAGATAGAATTTTGATAGGAATAAGTTTTTCTTATTTTCTTGTTGCCCTACGAGTCCAAGATGACTCAAATGAGATTTTGTCTCATATTTACAAAGGGGGAGATTGAAGCCCTTATACTTTTGACTCACTTGAGTCTATATTGTATAAGTGCTCATCTAGTTTGGAAATTGTGACAAAATTGTGTCCTCCCTAGAATCCAAAGAACCTCAGAAGTTGGTTTGCTACTTCATCTCTCTATCTTGTAGTGATCAAGAACCTATTGCCAACACTCACACACTGTATAATTCATTTATTTCATATCATATTGCATAATAATGTGTGTACATATGATGAGTGTGTTTAAATCCCTAAATTGGTACTTTAATAATTTTTTGGGATTTTTTAAACATTTTTAAAATAAGGTTTTCTTAATTAAAACTTGTTTTAAAACGTTTTATGGTCAATTTGTAAATATAATTTGTTGATTATATTGGCTTAATGTTACCTTGGGTATAATCCGAAAGCGGAGTAAACTTGAGGGTGTGGTTTTAATTAACTTTAGACGTGCGTTTGTTATCCTTTTATTGACCAACACCTGTCCTCGTCTGATTGGCTAAAGTTGTGTTTCTTTACTGAGTTAAAACAACGTTTGTTCCTAGCCCTTGGATCATTAGCTATCAACGATTTGCATGTTATCTTGGTGAATCCCAGTACAACTCTTTAGACCAATCAGGATTCGTTTAATCACCGCCTTATTAGAACCCTTCGATCTAAGTCAATTTGGCTTGACTTAATCCAGGCCCTTGGTTCTGAGCCAGCCTCTCGAACTTTCTCCTAACCCTATAAAAGGGAACCTATTCTCAGACTTCGAAGAATTTTGCCATTTTCATTCTTCTGAGAAATTGAGAGAGAGAAGAGAGAGAAGAGAGAAAACACAGAGAGAAGAGAGAGAGTTAGAAACCCTAACCCTGTTCCTCTAAACCTCTTCCAACTAAACTCAAACACCTTCATACCTCCATATCCAAAACACTTTTTTGAGTGTTCTTGAGAGTTTGAGAGTTTGAGAGTTTGAGTTGAGTTTGTTTTTGTTGTTGTAACCTCGTGTTCACTAGATCTTGTTTTCAACTTAAACGTTTATTCAGATCTGCTTTCTGATTTCATAGAAATTTCAGATCTGAGTTATTCATGTTACATTACACTTAGGTTCATTCTTTATTTCTCATCTTGAGAAATATATTGTTGATTATTTTCTCTAAAACGTTTGCTTACTTTGAAATCAACAATAAATGTTTTCTGTTTCTAGTTCTTGTAAAACTAAACCTTTGACCTAGTTTGGAATCTCACTTGGAGGTTTTCAATCTTGAAAAGTTTTTCTAAATTCAGAGATTGATTAAGACCTTGTCTGTCTTCCTAGCAAGGTATCCGTGGATTCTGGGAATGATTTAAAGGTCAAATAAGGTGAAAAGTTTTGTAAGAAGAAAGAAAAAGAAAAGATCACAGCATATAGTGTTATTGTAATTTGTTAGGACTGTTTGTACTTAATAAGTGTGTGTGTGTGCATGCATGTGTTAGAAAGCACTTCCACAAACACTTTCACCCTATAACACGAAAAGTGTTGGTAATAAGATCTTGTGAATAAAGAGTCGACGTAAAGTGCTGGAACAAATCAGAAGTTAACAAACTGGGAGAACTACATCTACAATCAGAACTGCAGAGAAGTTTAAGGACACCAGAGGGTACATTCCTAAACTTGTATAGGACTGAGTTGTTTGCATGTTAGTTATATAGTTTGTAACTCATATATTTGTTTTAGTGGATTTTTCATTTTACTCCGTAGAGGGAGTCGTGGATGTTTCCTCAATTGGTGAGGTTTTACCACGTAAAAAACATCGTGAACATAATCTTTCTACATCTCCTCATCTCATTCTTGGTTGTGCTGAGTTTAAAATTTTTAAACTACTTTATAAACCTGTTATTCAATTCTTGAATAGATCTCGTACATACTGATTTATTAAACACATCTTGTGTTCAAATAGTTTGGTTTTCACGAAAAGAGTTTCTTAAAAAAACAGATCGGAGTTACTTAAATAGTTTATTTTTAATAAACGGCTTTAGTAACTTTTTTCAATCTGGATTAAAAAAACATCAATCTATAACATGTGCAAGAAGGTGTATCTTTACTTTGGTAAAGGCTTAAAGAAATACCATATTACCTTTTTCTTAATTGGGCTTCCAAATATCAAAGGGTTAAAGAAATAGCATATTACCTGAGTATATAGGGATATTGCTTCTTCACAATATATATATAAAATAGTCACGATTGGGTTCATAGTTTGGTAGAAGCTAACATCAAAATGTGTAGGGGAGCCCATTCATTTTCTCAATTGTTCGTATACATATTCAAGTCTTATTCTAACGAAAAGGTTTTGGGCTTTGCTAATACAAATGAACCAACGCCTAGGGCTTCCTTACTTGTGGTTATCCAAAATAAAAGATTTTCTTTTGATTACCCATAAGCATATATAGATAGAGAATAGAGATAGAGATGCCACTTGGATAGCCTTAGAAGAAGCTATCATTAAATGCTTGTTTAGCATTTTAAAGTATATAGAGATTAAAAGATTATTTAAACAATAACTTAATGTTTAAACTAATAAATTTTTATCCAATTAAAAATCCATAAAACATAAATATACCTATAAAAAAATATTTAAACATTAAAAAAATAGAGCAAATAAATGACACTACAAAAAATTATGAAACAAAAATATATTTTGAATATATTTTATAAAAAATATTTTATCCATCAAGTCAAAATAGGATAGTAAAATTTAAACTCAAAAAAATATATTCTGAACATAAATTTTATTTTATTTATCAAGTCAAATGAGATAAAAGACTTGCAATAAAATAAAGTTTAAATTTAGAAAAATATAAAAACTCACACTAGAGAAAAAATATAAAAAAAATGTATGATACCCAAAATAGTTTGATAATACACAAAAAATATTTTTAACAAAAAAATAATTTATATAATAAATTAATATAGGAAAATATGATTTAAGATATAAAAATGGATTATAATAAAGATAAAAATTGAAGGAGAATATAAATAAAAAAATTGTTTGCCTCAAGATTGAGTCAACACAAGAAGAATGAGATATTAATCTCCCCCTTTGGCCAATTTTGAGACAAACAAAACTGAGACTCAAAGACAAAAGACGACACAAAATATATAACTCAACTATATACTTGAGTCCTAAAAAAATAGAAGAGTACATAACTCAACTAACAACAAGGATTAAGACTCAAAAAATTGTAAAGTACAATACAAAAAGGAGTCTCAAATTCTCCCCATTTTTGTCTCAAATGGACAAAGGGTAGGGAAGCATCCTACAAAATAAAAGTTAGTACAACATGATATACAAATAAAATGTACTAACAAAACAAAACTAAAACAAACTAAAGAAAACTAGTTTGAAGTTTTGGTACACCCTAAGTCACCTTTCTTAATCCACTTAGTTTTGATATTAGGAGTAACGGTCTTAAACGGGACAAAATTAAAATGAGATTGGGGACAATTTTAAACAAATTTAGACTTTAAATGGATCCTGGGCATATTCTTAACACCATTTGTAGTCTACTTAAATGCTTATAGCAAAATTGTCCCAAGTGAGCCTTTTGAATACAAAAACTACATTTAAACATATGTCTAGCATTGGATTTAGCATTATCATCAAAGCCCACATTTTCAACATATTTAGATCTTCTAGTTAAAATCAAACTCTCAAAACAGAATTGTTCTAAATATTCATAGTTTGAATAAAATTTACACTTGAAAATATTTTTCTCAACACATTTAGCATTACAACACTTAGTGGGCAGTTTTTCAGAATTAAAATTCAACTTTTTATGACAAAACTGCTCTAAATGACCCATTTTAAAACATAAATTACACCTAAAACAGGTTTTTCAGCATGTTTATTTCTATCAAAAAGCCTATTTTTGCCTAAAACAACTTGATTCTGCCCTAATTTTCTAAAACAAAGTTTCTCTATATGTCCAGTTTTAGCACAAAAATTGCATTTAAGGACAGTCTTAACAGTTTTAAAATTCCCAACATTTTGAATTTGCCTAACTTTACCTAAACAAGAATTATTTTACCCTAAATTCTTAAAGAATAATTTTTCTAAATGCCCAATTTTATGGCAAAAATCACATTAAAGTGCAGACTTAGCCGTGTTGAAATTCCCAATAGTTTGAGTTTGCCTAAATTTGCCTAAATTATAATTATTTTGTCCGAACTTCTTAAAATAATTTTTTTCTAAATGTCCGGATTTATGGCAAAAATTACATAAAAGTACAGGTTTAACAAATGAGGTATCACAATACTTAATTCAACATGTTTATAGCTTAGTTTAATTTCAGTCGAATCAGGATATTGTTCACTACAACTAACAAAATTAGTTTCAGCAAAAGTTTGTTTTTAAACCCAAGTTCTCGTAAAGGAATAAATTTGTCAACATACTTATTTTGGGATTTGACAATTAAACGAGAATTAAGAAAACCATCAACCTTCTTAGATGCAATCTTAAGTTGTCTTTGGCATTCATTATAGTTATCTAAAACAACCTTAAGCTTAACTTGAGATTCATCAAATTTAAATAAAAATTCCTTATTTTTAGTTTTAAGAGAATTTTTAAGCTTCGTTAACATAATAATTCTTTTCTCTAAAAAAGAAACATCACTTTCAAGTTCATCAATACGAAATACAGATTCTTTGGAAATTAACTTGATTTGATTGCTTAAAACGTCCTTTTTAGCCATCAAACTAGAATTAATTTGAACTAAAACAGTGCAGTCCTCAAAAGTATTATTGATGGAAATGTTATCTACACAACCTTTTAAATTCGTACTCCCGCACCCTTCTAAAACGGTAGAATCGTCTACAATTTCAGATTCATCAACATCATCAAAACTATTATCAAAATTAGATATGGAAGTTGTGAATGTAAGGTGATATTGAGCATATGTGGTACGAGATAAATTACTTTATCTACATTAAAATTATCTACACATAAATCACAAATATCAAAACCAGTAGATAAGCAATCATTAATGTCCTCGAAAATAAAGACACAACACGAGGTAAAAGCAACTAAATTAGCACAACTAGTATCTCTATCAAAAATAGAGATATCATCGCATACACTAGATAAATGTGTAGGAGAAAATGATATGTCCCAAGCCTATAAATATTTAGTGCAAGATGAAATATCTTTAACTTCTGTTGCAACCATTGCTTGGCAAAAAGAATTATCGCTTTTAAAGTCATCTTGTGAATAAAGCTTTGCCTCTTTAAAACATTCATAAAGGGATTTTCGAGTAGAAAAATCAACATCACCATATAAGTTTCCCATATTGAAAAAATAGATTTTGAAAGATATAAAATATAGATTTTAAAAGGAGTTCAGGATCTTTACGGAATAAAAACTTTTATAAACTGAATCCTGAAGCTCTGATACCACTTGAAATGACCTAATGGTCACTAGAAAGGACCAAAGGGTTCTCACTAATGCGTATTAGGTTATTTAAAAAAAACTCTTATAAACTCTTTGATAAAATCTGTTATAAATTAAAAACACTCACACACACTAGTAAGTAAAAGGTGGTGATGCTAGATATAGGAATAATTCCCTTAAAGAACGAGATGAGGAAAAGTTGAAGGTGACACAAAATTTATTCTTGAGGAACCCACCGTGGTGGTAAATCTCGTGTCCCTAGTCCCAAGACAACACACGCACCAAAGTCCACTATTACGAAATATCGATTACAGATTACAGTTCTCTAAATCCACAATGAATTAAGCTAAGAAAATACACACCCATACACCTAGCCTAGTCTAAGAGAAGCCAACTTGACTGAAAATCAGTCAACCCAATAAAACTAGGTAATAGTGACTATCACTCACTCACTACACACGCAACACTAATACCACTGTTTAGATAAAGAATTTCAAAATATAGTCTAAATGAAATAGTTAGGCCAATACAAAAACAATACAAGCAGACACAAACTAAACAACCCCACAATACTAAATCTAACTAAACAACTCAGGTAGTGAAAGTGTGAGACACACACACAACTGCACACTCAAATTCGTGACCCCATGTAGATGTGAAAAACCGATTTAATATTAAAGTTTGTTTTAATAAAAACAACAAAATAATCTTGTTTAGAAAAAGAGACTAAACACAAACCCGGTTAAGTACATTTTAATTAATAAGAAAAATTACCAATCAGTGACTAAGTGAAAGGTAAGAAAGTATTGAATTAATTGATACTAAAAAGAATGGTTAAATATTAAGTTACAAGAAACAAGTAAGGTCTTCCTTAATAATAAATATTCAAGTAAAGATTAATCCTAAAACAACTTAGTTGGCGCAAATGACCACAAATAAAATAGGAAAAAAATTTCAACAATTGTGTCGTGCAACTAAAATAAAAATTTAACTTAACACCAAATAGAATATGAATCAAACTAAACCGGTGTTATGTTAAAATATTAAGTCCAAGTAAAATGAGCACAAGATCAATATATGTAGCACTTAGCTCATTCAAGTTGGGACTTAATTATAGTTAAGACAAGAAAAATACTAATAACTTAGTTAAGTCCAAATTACAAATTTGTGTAACACAAAAAAATAATCCCAAAGATTTAAATTCCAAATTTTAGTTTAAGCCAATACTATAACTAGGTTTGGATTAAAAACTCATACACACACAGACACCACCTAGGTATAAAACAATACAACGAAAAAGTATTCAACTTAGGCAATAAAAAGTGTACGAGTCAATTGGTCCAATCCAAGTCAAATTGAGTACGAGATAAAGAGTGTAGCACTAAACTCAATAAAATAGAATGGGTTTCACTAAAATAACATTTAAACAAATAAAGATAAATATGATTTAAAGTCCTAACACAAATTAAACCCAACTAGGTAAAGTGAACACACAAAAATTCAACTTAGAGGTTATAACTAGTTATTGGTAAAAATCAGATATCTTTAATACATAAAAAAACAAATCAGATTTTAATAAAAGACGTGTGACTAAAAAAAACTTAAGTTATTAAGTTTCAAAAGTTGTGTCCAATAACAAGTGTACACACAAACTGAGTTGGGTGTAAAATAGATTCCAATAACAAACACCCAACAAAATATCAAAGATCCAAAAAGCCTACTAAAAGTTAGTCGAAACAAATTTTAGTTCAAAAAACATTTTAGTCCAAAGAATGTCTCTCCAAAGCTTTTAGTCCAAATAGGTGCCCAATTTTTAAAACCAAGATTAGTCCAATATTTAAATGGAGATAGTTCAAATAAAATTTCAATCCAAATAAATTTTAGTTAACAAAATTTTTAGTCCAAAGTAAACACCCCAATGCAAGCAGTATATATTATGGTACACAATATTTGAAACTAAAAGACAACACTTAAAAGTGTCAAAATCACCAAATTCATATTTTTCAAAAAAAATTATTCCTTAAAAATTTATATCCAACCAATAGTATGTATATATATATATATATATATATATATATATATATATATATATATATATATATATATATATGTGTGTGTGTGTGTGTGTGTGTGTGTGTAAGGGAGTGAGAGTAAGAATTGTTACCCAAAAAAAAGTGGCCATCGGGAAGAGAAACACAATCGGAAAAAATCACTGGATGCCAAGGGACACTGAAAATAGGATCAGCAAACCCTAAACTAGTAGCCCCGAAAAATTCCACCAGAAAAACGAACTGAAAATGCAAAAAAAAACGCGCCAGACAACCAAATATGCACCATTATTGGTTCGTTAATCCCTGCGCTTAATTCTCTTAGCCCAAATTATCTTACTGGAAGTCTCACTCCTTCTATTTTTGTGCCCCACTAGCACTATTTCCATTTTCTCCCTCAGTTTGACTAGTCTCACTTCTCGTTGTGGGCTATTCCAATACAGGCGACCTTATCCTCCATATATAGGACAACTTTCCATGTCATTTCCTCTGCCTATAGACAACTAACCATGTCCAGGTGTCCTTCACTTGAACCTGGTATTTTTGGCCTCGCTTACTACCCCCATTGTCCGTTTGGCTCCTCTTGCCTTGTGGGACTCGTTACTGGCCTCAAAGTCCCTGGTGGAATCCACCGTCACTCGAAGGAAGTCCACTGATCCTAATCATATAAATGGGTCCCCTGGTGGGTAAACCCTCCCGTGGTTTTTCACTATCACCGCTAAATCCACCCTTATTCTTCGGGTAGATTCCCTAACTCTCTTGGTTCCCTTCTCATGGAAGCGTTAACGTAAACTCAAAAAATATACGACTTTTGATGACATCAACACTATTCATCCTAACCGGATTTACCATCTATGCTTCTATGTTCGTATTATGAGTCCATTATCAACTTAAGGATTCCTCTGTCATTCTCCTATACCCTTCTTCGGGTACAAAGTTTATTGGGTTATTCAATTTCTCACTCATAATCATTTTCCATCTTGTCCTTTTGATAGGTTTCGAAATTTTATTCTCATCTCTGTCTAAAAAGCAGATGTAATATCTTACAGTCCAATTGTAACCACATATTTTTATTTAATTCCATTTATACTTCTTTTCAAGTGGTGATTGACTCTCATCTGTTGACGTTGCTGCTAAGAGCTAAAAGTTTTGCCCAAAATTCAATCCTAGATGTGGTTGCACTATACCCTACACAAGTGTTTTTAGATTCTCTATTTCTAAATTCTTAAAAGTGACCCTTTAACATAATCCCTCTAATTCCCCCTTTTTATCAACTACGTTGGGTGAGTTTGAATTTGTACTACTATTATCTACTACAGTATTTGGGAAAATTATCGTTATTGAGCGATTATCTTATAACCACCTTCCTAAGCGATAATCATGGTGACTCTTTTCATGATCACCATATCAAGAATGCTCTATGTGTTATGCTAGGCCTCTACTCCTATAATTCTCCTAATGTCCTTCGTTGGTCATCCCATAATGTACGGTGTACGAAGCCTAACCAAATTAGTATATGAATCACATCCCCTATACTTAATAGTAGGAGAATGTAAGTCGCATAATTAGAGGAGTAGAACAATACTAACATAATGATCTATATCAAAGAAAGTTATGCTGAAAACATAGTAATCCATACAGATCCTGAGGACACTAGAACCTGATGCTCTCATACCAACTGTGACACCCCGCCTAATTAAACATCGGTTGATCAGGCCTTTATTAAATTAAAACAAGTTTTTCATATGGTTCACCCTTTATTAAATTAAAACAAGTTTTTCATATGGTTCATTCTTAGAATCACTATCAAAAAATTTTTTAATTACTAACCACCTAAGTGAAATTAGACCGATGCCACATTTTATCTTTCTTTAAAACAGATAAATCTAACAATGCGAAAACTAAATTAAAAATTCACAATATATTAGATTCCAACCATCACAATATATAAATACATAAAGGTTTGACCAATAAACCTTCGGCAAAAATACAACCAAATACTCCATAATAATTAAAGAACTAAAAAACTAAAAACTGACAATGGGCAACATGTCCATACATGGAATATAAAATGAATTCCTACACTAGATCTGAATGGAGGAATCATCTAATCAAATCAATCCTGTCAGCATCTACAGTGAAATAACTCTGAGTCCCTGGAATGAAGTCATGCCTGACATCTCTGTGGTTGGACAACTAAAAGGTTTTGAAAATATTTTATTGCAAGTGTTAAAGAAAAAAATGTTTTGAAAATATTTAGCAAGTGTGTGTTTATCACAAATTTCAAATCAGTTATTTATTACACATGTTAAGTTATCGTACACTCTCTTGAGTTTACTCACCTCTCATCTATTGTGCACGGCTAATATTCTATACTTAGCCCACCTAGCTATACTGCCCAAGCTAACTAGACTATAATATTATTTGAACATATCTATTCACCTAATTTCCTTGTGCTACCCATACAATACATTATTTTCATTAACACCCCATATATAATTAATTTCTCGTGCAACACTTACATGTGTTATGATAGGTATTCTATCGCACCCAGTAGGACATGATAAGGTATATATATTTCATACACAATATATACAGTAAGGAATATTGGTATGGATAACCACCGACCCCAATTATCCTACCATTTATATTTGTCTAAATATCCCTTGACCATAAATGTAAATGATTGGTCTGGATTTTCCATCGACCCCAATATTATTTATCTTCAATTTGGTCCGGATAATCATCAACCCAAAATTTGAACTTCAATGCATTGGCCCGGATATCCAACGACCCAAATACTATTAATATACTTTAGGTATTCACACAACCTAAGTGATTATACTATAGTTATTCACACAACCTAATAATTCACATTGGTATGCAGTATATTTCTCTCTAATACTTACCGTATATTTGATTTTATGATTTATCTCGCTATCGTATTTATATGAGGATTAATGCAACTCTAAGGGTCATAGTTACCCCTTTTCTAAATTCAGTAGATAAGTCTAGCTTACCGTACTCATCAATACATCAATTTATTTGATTCTCGTAATTCTGTATATGTCTCTCGAATTAATTACGATGTCATTCATCTCGAGTTCAATCTCGTCTTAAACCTCTTAATAAGACTACTTCATACCTCTATAATAGGTCTGTCATTATGTAATAAATCTCCTATGATTATTTTCATAAAGTCCTAAAGATTTCCAAAACATCGGTTTAGGAACACTAGGCCCAAAAAGAAAATTTCATATTTAATTTAGGGAACCAAACCGATTCGACTTCCAATGATTGAACTGGTTCGTTTTTCTATAAAGACCAAACCGAACCGCACCTCTTTGGTTTAGACCAGTTCGTTTTTCTATAACTTGTTTTCCCACTTATAGCAGGTGCGTTTTCCACCATTAGTGCACCTTAATCTTCCATGTTCTCCCACCAAACACTAAACTAATTGTCCCAAACCCTTCCCACATGTATAAGGACAATTTCTAACATAACTTTTCCATCAAAACATTAAAAACTATTCAAAAATGGATTAAATCCTCTAATCTTCAGAAATCGTAGGTTTTCATGTTCTTCCTCTAATATTCATCCAAATCCAAATTTAATTCATATACATGATCAATTCTCCTCTAATTATTGATCATCTACATATGTTAAATCGTTCAACATGCAGATCCTATCCCAACATGCTTAAAAAGCATTGTTTTTCTCCCAGGATCATTGATTTAACAAAAATAATCTTAAAACCCTAATCTTGGGTATTGTAACTGCATGAATATTGCAATAAACAACTTGGCTCTTTGTTTATAGGGTTTGATTTCATGGATTATATGTTGAAGTGATTATCCTCTCTTCTAATCCTCACTCCTTAGATGCTTAGGGTGCAAGATAAGGTTCAATCCACCAAGAATGCCTCCTTAATCTTTGGGAATTATTTATCTCTTCTCTCTAACGACCTCTCTTGGGTTTAACTGTTTCTAACCCTAAACTCAAGTCTTAAACATATGATATAAGACTTAGAATTTCGTAGGTCCCTTAACCTCTATTTTTCAAATCACCAAAATGCCCTCAATAAGTGTCGGGTTGGTCTAAAATTGACCCAAGACCCAAACTATACCCTCAGGTATACTATTTAAACTACTTAGGGACATTCGAAACCATTTATGACCTCTATATAGTCATCCAAGTCACTTAAAATATATTCCCTATCTCAACCTCAATACAGACTATAAGCGACTCCCGATTGAGATAAAATCAAATACGCCCATATCGCTCACTATGATGTATATAAATAATCATTAATCATTTACTATTTGCAATTAGTAAATTTCATATCACAGTATTAATCAGTATCTATCTATCGATTAATAATTTAATGATAGCATATATCATTTAATCAAATTAAATTACGTCACTCATGTAATTTAATTAACAACATATTTTTTCACTTAATTATCGAATTAATTAAATATCAAATACGCAGAAATACGGGGTATTACAAATTTTAATATTTCTCCTGCATATTTCCTGAGGTTCTGATGCGACCTTAGTCGCTGAATCTTTACGATAGTGAAGGTGTTATTAATAGTTTTTAGAAAATATATTTTTGAAATATTTTTGGAGAGACTTACTTATTAATCTGTACAGTTTTGGTTGATTGGAAAGACAACTTATTTGTGTGGACATTAGTTTCCGAAGAATCTGATAACTTGTGGCCATAAAATTGAAATGCTATTCGTGTTCTTCTTCTCTCAATTAACAAGTTAATTTTTTAAAAGGTTTTCAAAAAGGTTTTATTAAGATAAAAGAATTTAGATTTCTAGAAAGAAAAAACCTTATCTGTAATCGTGAGGTATCCTTATTTTAATCAACGTTGATACATATTTTATGTTTGATTACTTCTTCTCCAAACTTGAACAAATATTTTTCAATTTTGCTGTTGAGAGACATTAAATGATTTATATCTCAAAAGTACTTTGTGAGTTTATTTAGAGTGGAAAATATCTTTAAAAACTATCATTAACCTTAAGGAATATTAGATCATAGGAAGTTAAATACATTTTATGAATTATCCTTAGTCCAATTTGATTGGAAGAATTGTTTTTGGATCTTCAACTATCTATAAGTCTTTAATTTGTATTACGATGACATTGGTTGCAAACAAAAATCTGACAGGGTTGCAAACTGTTCTCCATTTATTAATGCCTTCCCATTAAAGAAGTTATTGTGAGATATATCATTAGTGGAACTTGTGTGAAATTAGTGTAATACGTAGTTTCATCTTTATAAGTCCTACCATAGTTCATTTATCATTAATTCAACCCGAGGTTTTTCCCATAGTGAGTTTTTTGCTCCCATATCATTGTGTTGTTTAATTGTTTATCATGTCCTCATTTTCATTCATTACTTTAATCTTATAAGATAAAAGTATATTTGAATCATTTTGATAAAATTTATCACATCCACATAGAATCTTTATATGCCATAAAATTAATTCAAAAACAGTATTAGCTCAACTTTGGTAATAATTGTAATTTCGATAGTTTTCTTTAGTTTTTTCCTTATTCCTCTGTGTTAAGCACACATTCTCATCATGTAATAGTTATGGGTATTTATTAAACTTTACGTATTATGCCTTTGGGAAGAATAATTTATATTGGTCATGTAAAATAATATAAAAATTTTTAATTGAGATTTAGTTGAATGTCGTAATATTTAACAAGGTATAAAAGAAAATATAACTCACAATATGTCCAAAATATTTTTATTATATTAGCATTATGATTTGTACAAAATTCATTGTACTAGAATAATACATAAATGTAAAAAAGAATCTGCCTCTCATGGATTATCATTCATATATATATATATATATATAAATAAATAGAGAGAGAGAGAGAGAGAGATGTGTGTGTATGTGTGTGTGTGTGTGTGTGTGTGTGTGTGTGTGACGTTGAAATTCACACATGGTCTATTTCCCTCTTAATCTATAATAGTATATTCTTAGGATCTCCTTGTCTGAAACCTTTTTTTTTATTTAAACAAACAGTCCATCTAAACTGCTCAATTCTTAAACTTGTTTTCACCTCCAAAACATTTCAGTTCCAAAATTCATCCAAGACAAGGACTGTAGGACTTTGATTACCCATTCTATAGGTTTCGATATGTCATAATTCATATACTTGATCCAGGATATATACATGCATATGTAATAAATAGATCAGGCAATGTATCGAACGATGAGTTCCTCCTTGTGTTCATTAGCATTATCATTTTTTCTTAGTGGGGAAGTTTTCCACTATTATGATAGATAGAGACCATTGTGCTAGTCGAGAGGTTCATGAGTGAATCTTGTCCCTTTTACTCTTTTAGGGTTAATTTATCGAAGGAAATGTGATCTTATTTTGGAAGACCTTGAAATTCATGGAACTATTACCCCTTTCAAAATTCCTTACTTTTCTCCAATATATTGTCTCATACTCCCTTTCAAAATCCTATACTCTAAACATCACTTTCATTTCATTCCTATAAGACAAAGGAGATTGAAGCATCTTGAAGGTCATTTCAAACCATATTTTGTTGAAGATTAATTAAAGATTTAAAAGTATTTCTAATTTTTCTCCTACCCTGATTTCTACTTTAATTTATCATTTTCATTTGCACTATTAGTACATTTTTTTGTCATTAATCTTGTTAGTGCTAAATAATAGGCATTTTATCCAGATTTATATTTTTAAACCTATCTTCATAAATCAATTATAGTGAAATATTGTTTATAGTATATTTGACAATATAGTGGTTCCGTGAAATACAATGCCCCATCACCCTTAAATTTTATGTATAATGTTGTTCCAACCCATAAAAATCATGTCAAACTACATGTGGTTGAATTTTTTTTAGGGTACGTAGGTGCTCTGGATCTATACCTAGGATTCTAGTCCATTTTCTTTTTATTTCATATCATTTCTCCCATTCTAAATGTTTTAGTTCAATCACATTCATTAGTCGTAGATACACTACACCAAAAATGCCAATCTGGCACGCTGTGGCAAGGGGATTCTGGCACGGTTTAAAATCGTGCCAGAATTTGGCACGATTTTTGCATAAACTAGCACGTTTTAAAACCGTGTCAGAGAATCTGACACGGTTTTAAAACGTGCCAAAAGTGTGTCAAATTTAAAAGGGTTAACTAAAAGAGCAAATATTATATTCATTTGATTTTAATTTTGAGGGAGGTAACTTTTGGACCCCCGTCGTTCTCCCGCTCACTCTCCACGAAGACCAACTCTCTCTCTCTCTCACAAGACTTGATCTCCATCTCTCTCCATAACTGATGGATAAATCGTTGGGGAAAATGGGAAATGCGGTTTGAATTGGATTTGATAAGGTTTGGAAAGGTATGGGTATGGGGATGGGTCTGCTCGGATTGTTGGACTGGGTCACGGGTTTGGTTTGTGGGAAATATGAGGTCGAGTTGGGTCGCCTGAGATGGAGGTTCGACTTGGTGTTCCCGACCGGACATGTGGGTAAAGTTTGGAATCCGGGTTTTACAGGTGGTTGTAGAAATTGGGTTTGCATCTGGGTTGTTGGCATTCATCTCCGATCTAAACTCGGGTTTGGGTAGGAATCTTGGACGGATATGGAGTGATAAGGTCGCCAACTTTGATGGAGGTTGCCGGCACTGGAGGTTTTGAGACCGGACGGAGTAGGCTGAGATTATGGGGTGGTCGCCTTTGGTGGGTATCCGGGTTATGGTCGAAATGGGTTTTAAAAATGGAGTTTGGAGTTATGGGGTATTGGCTTCTCCACTGATGGTGGAGAAGCCATCAGTGACCAAAGACGAGAGTAAACTAACGAAGTGGATGATTCCCAAAATTTATTTCTCTCTTATGGATTCCTTCAAAGGTAATTCTCATCTCAATTCAGTATTTTGATCTATTCAACTGCCACATATCATAAAGTTTGAACCCAATAAAATTGGTTTTTGCTTCTGAAACTAAAATATTTCTTTGAGTTATTTTATTGTGAAATTACGGGTATATGCATTCATGTTAATGATAGTAATAATCACGTTTCTAGGTATTTTATTACTTAAACATCGGTATTTATGATTTGATTTAATCTATTGCCACTGGTGGATTCCATTCCTCATGAATGGCTGATGAGAATTGCAATCGAAGTGATGAGGGTTCAGGCTTTATGTTCTAAAGAATACGCAAGTTTTCGTATTATATTTACTACATTTTGATTTTTAATGTTTCCTATAGATGTTTCGGTAAAAATATAGATCAAATGATGAGTTTGAATAAATTGTTTTTTATTTTTCTATTTTCAGCGGTTTTAGGTTGCACGCCAATTATTTGGTAAAACGCCCAAGTGAGCATTATAATTTCTTCACTTACATTGCATATTATTTATATCGTTTGCCTATTGCTGAGTTGCACACATTAACTTATGCACGGAGGTAAAATATCTGAAGCTAAAATGGCTATAAAAACACTATTTCGAAAACAAAGAGTTGATGAGGTTCTGGATGATTTAACCGCTGCGGCGCAAGGGTCTTGTGAACCTGAAGTTGGGCGGCCTTATATTTCCCCAATGATGACAAGGTGAGGATACTAATTGGGTTGAATTTGGTGTGATTCAATCTTCTTCATTTTTATTTTGTGTGTGCGTATATATATTTAGGTGACGTCTTCGAGGACCATATTGGCATATTGCCCCTGAATAATATTTAAATAAATGATTCTTAGTATTTTTTATGCATTTGTTTGGACTATTTCCAGGTCGAAGCGAATCAAGTAGGTAGTATAAAAGGGACAAGGCAACAACTGAGAAGTTACTGCAAGAAACAATAGAAAACCACCAAGCCGAGCTTACAACTCAAAAGGAAATCTATACAAATGCGTTGAGCGCAACCAAGGAAGCTAAGGCATTAGCAGAGGCAAGTGCCAATAATGAAGCCAGAACTGAGGTAGAGAGTCGTCTAAGAGAGGCTGAGGCAAGGGCCAATTATCTTTACATTTGTTTCTTGAATATTATGATCTATTATACTAACTTTACAGTCATTTTCTTTGTCTCGTGTTCCTGACTTGAATCCTTTCTCTACTGAAATTAACGGTTCAGGGGCAATATGCTGTTAAAATAATGCCATCATAGTGATCCTCATATTTTAATGGCAAATTAACGGAGTGTTTAAACTAACCAATTATTTTAACGGCATATTAACAAGACCCTCATAGTTCCCCTGATTCTATCTTTAACACTCCCTCCTGGATTCAAGAACAATGATTTTCCAAGAATTTCACACCCGGTGGTTTTGGAAAGGCTCTTAATTATAATGAGAGGGATGTTGACATTCAGGACTTTCAATTTAAACTTCGTTATGACCATCATTATGATATTTAACTTAATCATTTGCATGTTTTTATTCAGTTTTTTCCTTTATTCACTTTTCTCTTTAAGTTTGACAATGTGTAAATATTTTTTCAGATTTGGTATTTCACAATGAGTGAGCATTCGGATAGGGGTGCAATGCTACTACCTACACGTATCATGGTAAACTTTATGATATTTTTTATTTGTTCATCAAATTTTATAGATATTGAATGATTACATATATTATTACAATATAAAGTAGTATTGTTTTGTTTTGTTTTTTCTCACACATGTCAAGTGCCTAGTATAACTCATAGGAACTGATCGCATAGTCACGGGTCTTTCGGTTTGATAACATGACGATAAATTGAAAATATCTAGATTATGCTTAAAAATAAGCCACTAAAGGGTGAAAAATAAAACCATCCCCCAAACAGCCCTGTATGAGGTATGAACACCTCGTACGGGACTAATATAACTCGTAGGAACTAACCGCGTAGTCAAGGGTCTTCTGGTTTGACAATATGCTGATAAATTGGAAATATATAGACTAAACGTAAAAACATGCCGTTAAAGGGTGAAAACACAATCCAGCTTCCAAACGACCCCATAAGAGGCACGAACACCTCGCAGGGGATCAATGTAACTTGTAGGAACTAACCGCGTAGTCCCGGGTCTCCCAGTTTGAGAATATGATGATAATTTGCAAATATCATACTTAAACATGAAAACAGGCCGTTAAGGGGTGAAAACCCGAACCAGCCCCCAAACGACCCCGTAGGAGGCACGAACACCTCGCACGGGACCAATGTAACTTGTAGGAACTGACCGCGTAGTCCCGGGACTCCCGTTCTGAGAGTATGACGATAATTTGCAAAAATCACACTTATACTTGAAAACAGGCCGTTAAGGGGTGAAAACCCGAACCAACCCCCAAACGACCCTGTAGGAGGCACGAACAACTCGCACGGGACCAATATAACTTTTAGGAACTGACCGCGTAGTCTCGGGACTCCCGGTTTGAGAGTATGACGCTAATTTGCAAAAATCACACTTAGACTTGAAAACAGGCCGTTAAGGGGTTAAAACCCGAACCAGCCCCCAAACGTCACCGTAAGAGGCACGAACACCTCGCACGCGACCAATGTAACTTGTAGGAACAGACCGCGTAGTCCAGGGAATCCCGGTTTGAGAGTATGACGATAATTTGCAAAAATCACACTTAGACTTGAAAACAGGCCGTTAAGGGGTGAAAACCAAAACCATCCCGAAAACAACCCCGTAGGAGGCATGAACACCTCAAACGGGACCAATGTAACCTGTAGGAATTGACCGAGTAGTCCCGGGACTCCCGGTTTGAGAGTATGACGATAATTTGCAAAAATCACACTTAGACTTGAAAACAGGCCGTTAAGGGGTGAAAACCGAACCAGCCCCCAAAGGACCCCGTAGGAGGCACGAACACCTTATAGGGGACCAATGTAACTTGTAGGAACTGACCGCGTAGTCCCGGGACTCCCGGTATGAGAGTATTACGATAATTTGTAAAAATCACACTTAGACTTGAAAATAGGCCATTAAGGGGTGAAAACCCGAATCAGCCTCCAAACGACCCCGTAGGAGGCATGAACACCTCGTAGGGGACCAATATAACTTGTAGGAACTCACCGCGTAGTCCCGGGACTCTCGGTATGAGAGTATGACGATAATTTGTAAAAATCACACTTAGACTTGAAAACAGGCCGTTAAGGGGTGAAAACCCGAACCAGCCCCCAAACTTCCCCGTAGGATGCACGAACACCTCGCACGGGACCAATGTAACTTGTAGGAACTGACCGCGTAGTCTCGGGACTCCCGGTTTGAGAGTATGATGATAATTTGCAAAAATCACACTTAGACTTGAAAACAGGCCGTTAAGGAGTGAAAACCCGAACCAGCCCCGAAACGACCCCGTAGGAGGCACGAACACCTCGCACGGGACCAATGTAACTCATAGGAACTGATCGCATAGTCCCGGGTCTCCCGGTTTGAGTGTCTGACAATAATTTGCAAAAATCACACTTAGACTTGAAAACAGGCCGTTAAGGGGTGAAAACCCAAACTAGCCCCCAAACGACCCCGTAGGAGGCACGAACACCTCGCACGGACCAATATAACTTGTAGGAACTGACCGCGTAGTCCCGGGAATCCCGGTTTGAGAGTATGCAATAATGTGCAAAAATCACACTTAGACTTGAGAACAGGCCGTTAAGGGGTGAAAACCAAAATCGTCCCCCAAACGACCCCGTAGGAGGCATGAACACCTCGCACGAGACCAATGTAACTTGTAGGAACAGACCACATAGTCCTGGGACTCTCGGTATGAGAGTATGACCCGAATTTGCAAAAATCACACTTAGACTTGAAAACAGGCCCTTAAGGGATGAAAAGTCGAGCCAGCCTCCAAACGACCCCGTAGGAGGCACGAACACCTCGTACGGGACCAATTTAACTTGTAGGAACTGACCGTGTAGTCCCGGGACTCCCGGTATCAGAGTATGACCCGAATTTGCAAAAATCACACTTAGACTTGAAAATAGGCCGTTAAGGGGTGAAAACTCGAACTAGCCGCCAAACGACCCCGTAGGAGTCACGAACATCTCGCACTGGACTAATGTAACTTATAGGAACTGACCGCGTAGTCCCGGGACTCCCGGTTTGAGAGTATGACGATAATTTGCAAAAATCACACTTAGACTTGAAAACAGGCCGTTAAGGGGTGAAAATTCGAACCAGCCCCCAAACGAACCCGTAGGAGGCACGAACACCTCGCACGGTACCAATGTAACTTTTAGGAACTGACCGCGTAGTCCCGGGTCTCCCGGTTTGAGAGTTCGGCGATAATTCGCAAAAATCACATTTAGACATGAAAATAGGCCATTAAGGGGTGAAAACCCGAACCAGCCCCCAAACGACCCCGTAGGAGGCACGAACACCTCGCACGGGACCAATGTAACTTGTAGGAACTGACCGCGTAGTCTCGGGACTCCCGGTTTAAGAGTATGACGATAATTGGCAAAAATCACACTTAGACTTGAAAATAGGCCGTTAAAGGGTGAAAACCAGAACCAGCCCCCAATCGATCCCGTAGGAGGCACGAACACCTCGTAGGGGACCAATGTAAGTTGTACGAACTGACCGCTTAGTCCCGGGACTCCTGGTTTGAGAGTATGATGATAATTCGCAAAAATTACACTTAGACTTGAAAACAGGTAGTTAAGGGGTGAAAACCCGAACCAGCCCCGTAGGAGACACAAAAACGTCGCACGGGACCAATGTAACTTGTAGGAACTGACCGCGTAGTCTCGGGACTCCCGGTTTAAGAGTATGACGATAATTGGCAAAAATCACACTTAGACTTGAAAATAGGCCGTTAAGGGGTGAAAACCCGAACCAGCCCCCAATCGATCCCGTAGGAGGCACGAACACCTCGTAGGGGACCAATGTAACTTGTAGGAACTGACCGCTTAGTCCCGGAACTCCTGGTTTGAGAGTATGATGATAATTCGCAAAAATTACACTTAGACTTGAAAACAGGTAGTTAAGGGGTGAAAACCCGAACCAGCCCCGTAGGAGACACAAAAACGTCGTACGGGACCAATGTAACTTGTAGGAACTGACCGCGTAGTCTCGGAACTCCCGGTTTAAGAGTATGACGATAATTGGCAAAAATCACACTTAGACTTGAAAATAGGCCGTTAAGGGGTGAAAACCCGAACCAGCCCCCAATCGATCCCGTAGGAGGCACGAACACCTCGTAGGGGACCAATGTAACTTGTAGGAACTGACCGCTTAGTCCCGGGACTCCTGGTTTGAGAGTATGATGATAATTCGCAAAAATTACACTTAGACTTGAAAACAGGTAGTTAAGGGGTGAAAACCCGAACCAGCCCCGTTGGAGACACAAAAACCTCGCACGGGACCAATGTAACTTGTAGGAACTGACCGCGTTGTCCCGGGACTCCCGGTTTGAGAGTATGACGATAATTTGTAAAAATCACACTTAGACTTGAAAACAGGCCGTTAAGGGGTGAAAACCCAAACCAGCCCCCAAACGACCCCGTAGGAGGCACGAACACCTCGCACGGGACCAATGTAACTCGTAGGAACTGACCGCGTAGTCCCAAGTCTCCCAGTTTTAGAGTATGATGATAATTTGCAAAAATCACACTTAGACTTGAAAACAAGCCGTTAAGGGGTGAAAACCTGAGCCAGCCCCCAAACGTCACCGTAGGAGGCACGAACACCTCGCACAGGACGAATGTAACTTGTAGGAACTGACCGCATAGTCCTGGGACTCCCGGTTTGAGAGTATGACGATAATTTTTAAAAATTACACTTAGACTTGAAAACAGGCCGTTAAGGGGTGAAAACCCGAACTAGCCCCCAAACGACCCCGTAGGAGGTACGAACACCTCGTAGGGGACCAATGTAACTTCTAGGAACTGACCGCGTAGTCCCGGGACTCCCGATATGAGAGTATGACGATAATTTGTAAAAATCACACTTAGACTTGAAAACAGGCCGTTAAGGGGTGAAAACCCGAACCAGCCCCCAAACGACCCCGTAGGAGGAATGAACACCTCGCACGGGACCAATGTAACTTCTAGGAACTGACCGCGTAGTCTCGGGACTCCCGGTATGAGAGTATGGTGATAATTTGCAAAAGTCACACTTAGACTTGAAAACAGGCCGTTAAGGGGTGAAAATACGAACCAACCCCCAAACGACCCCGTAGGAGGCACGAACACCTCGCACGGGACCAATGTAACTTTTAAGAACTGATCGCGTAGTCCCGGGAGTCACGATTTGAGAGTATGCTTATAATTTGTAAAAATCACACATAGACTTGAAAACAGACCGTTAAGGGGTCAAAACATGAACCAGCCCCCAAACGACCCCGTAGGAGGCACGAACACCTCGCATGGGACCAATGTAACTTGTAGGAACTGACCGCGTAGTCCCGGGACTCCCGGTTTGAGAGTATGACGATAATTAGTAAAAATCACGCTTAGACTTGAAAACAGGCCGTTAAGGGGTGAAAACCCGAACCAGCCCCCAAACGACCCCATAGAATGCACGAACACCTCGCACGGGAACAATGTAACTCGTAGAAACTGACCGCGTAGTCCCGGGTCTCCCGGTTTAATAGTATGATGATAATTGGAAAAAATCACACTTAGACTTTAAAACAGGCCGTTAAGCGGTGAAAACCCGAACCAGCCCCCAAACGACCCCGTAGGAGGCACGAACACCTCGCACGGGACCAATGTAAAATCACACTTAGACTTGAAAATAGGTCGTTAAGGGGTGAAAACCCAAACCAGCCCCCAAATGACCCCGTAGGAGGCACGAACACCTCGCACGGGACCAATGTAACTTGTAGGAACTGACCGCGTAGTCCCGGGACTCCCGGCTTCAGAGTATGACGATAATTTGAAAAAAACACACTTAGACATGTAAACAGGCCGTTAAGGGGTGAAAACTCGGAACCAGCCCCAAACGACCCCGTAGGAGGCACGAACACTTCGCACGGGACCAATGTAACTTGTAGGAACAGACCGCGTAGTCCCGGGAATCCCGGTTTGAGAGTATGATGATAATTTGCAAAAATCACACTTAGACTTGAAAATAGGCCGTTAAGGGGTGAAAACCAAAACCATCCAGAAAACGACCCCGTAGGAGGCATGAACACCTCAAACGGGACCAATGTAACTTGTAGGAATTGACCGAGTAGTCCCGGGACTCCCGATTTGAGAGTATGACGATAATTTGCAAAAATCACACTTAGACTTGAAAACAGGCCGTTAAGGGGTGAAAACCCGAACCAGCCCCCAAAGGACCCCGAATGAGGCACAAACACCTTTTAGGGGACCAATGTAACTTGTAGGAACTGACCGCGTAGTCCCGGGACTCCCGGTATGAGAGTATTACGATAATTTGTAAAATCACACTTAGACTTGAAAACAGGCCATTAAGGGGTGAAAACCCGAAGCAGCCCCCAAACGACCCCGTAGGAGCCACGAACACCTCGTAGGGGACCAATGTAACTTGTAGTAACTGACCGCGTAGTCCCGGGACTCTCGGTATGAGAGTATGACAATAATTTGCAAAAATCACACTTAGACTTGAAAACAGGCCGTTAAGGGGTGAAAACCCGAACCAGCCCCCAAACGACCCCGTAGGACGCACGAACACCTCGCACGGTACCAATGTAACTTGTAGGAACTGACCGCATAGTCTCGGGACTCCCAGTTTGAGAGTATGACGATAATTTGCAAAAATCACACTTAGACTTGAAAACAGGCCGTTATGGGGTGAAAACCCGAACCAGCCCCGAAACGACCCCGTAGGAGGCACGAACACCTCGCACGGGACCAATGTAACTCGTAGGAACTGATCGCGTAGTCCCGGGTCTCCTGATTTGAGTGTCTGACAATAATTTTCAAAAATCACACTTAGACTTGAAAACAGGCCGTTAAGGGGTTAAAACCCAAACCAGCCCCCAAATGACCCCGTAGGAGGCACGAACACCTCGCACAGACCAATATAACTTGTAGGAACTGACCGCGTAGTCCCGGGAATCCCGGTTTGAGAGTATGCAATAATGTGCAAAAATCAAACTTAGACTTGAAAACAGGCCGTTAAGGGGTGAAAACCAAAACCTTCCCCCAAACGACCCCGTAGGAGGCATGAACACCTCGCACGAGACCAATGTAACTTGTAGGAACAGACCACGTAGTCCTGGGACTCTCGGGATGAGAGTATGACCCGAATTTGCAAAAATCACACTTAGACTTGAAAACAGGCCGTTAAGGGGTGAAAACTCGAACCAGCCCCCAAACGACCCCGTAGGAGGAACGAACACCTCGCACGGGACCAATTTAACTTGTAGGAACTGACCGCGTAGTCCCGGGACTCCCGGTATGAGAGTATGACCCGAATTTGCAAAAATCACACTTAGACTTGAAAATAGGCCGTTAAGGGGTGAAAACTCGAACCAGCCCCCAAACGACCCCGTAGGAGGCACGAACACCTCGCACTCGACCAATCTAACTTGTAGGAACTGACCGCGTAGTCCCGGGACTCCCGGTTTGAGAGTATGATGATAATTTATAAAAATCACACTTAGACTTGAAAACAGGCGGTTAAGGGGTGAAAATCCGAACCAGCCCCCAAACGACCCCGTAGGAGGCACGAACACCTCGCACGGGACCAATGTAACTTTTAGGAACTGACCGCGTAGTCCCGGGTCTCCCAGTTTGAGAGTTTAGTGATAATTCGCAAAAATCACACTTAGACTTGAAAACAGGCCGTTAAGGGGTGAAAACCCGAACCAGCCCCCAAACGACCCCGTTGGAGGCACGAACACCTCGCACGGGACCAATGTAACTTGTAGGAACTGACCGCGTAGTCTCGGGACTCCCGGTTTAAGAGTATGACGATAATTGGCAAAAATCACACCTAGACTTGAAAATAGGCTGTTAGGGGGTGAAAACCCGAACCAGCCCCAAACGATGCCGTAGGAGGCATGAACACCTCGTAGGGGACCAATGTAACTTGTAGGAACTGACCGCTTAGTCCCGGGACTCCTGGTTTGAGAGTATGACGATAATTCGCAAAAATCACACTTAGACTTGAAAACAGGCCGTTAAGGGGTGAAAACCCGAACCAGCCCCCAAACGACCCCGTAGGAGGCATGAAAACCTCGCACGGGACCAATGTAACTTGTAGGAACTTACTGCGTAGTCCTGGCACTCCCGGTTTGAGAGTATGACGATAATTTGTAAAAATCACACTTAGACTTGAAAACAGGCTGTTAAGGGGTGAAAACCCGAACCATCCCCCAAACGACCCCGTAGAATGCACGAACACCTCGCACGGGACCAATGTAACTCGTAGGAACTGACCGCGTAGTCCCAAGTCTCCTGGTTTGAGAGTATGATGATAATTTGCAAAAATCACACTTAGACTTGAAAACAAGCCGTTAAGGGGTGAAAACCTGAACCAACCCCCAAACGTCACCGTAGGAGGCACGAACACCTCGCACGGGACCAATGTAACTTGTAGGAACTGACCGCGTAGTCCTGGAACTCCCGGTTTGAGAGTATGACGATAATTTTTAAAAATCACACTTAGACTTGAAAACAGGCCGTTAAGGCGTGAAAACCCGAACTAGCCCCCAAAAGACCCCGTAGGAGGTACGAACACCTCGTAGGGGACCAATGTAACTTCTAGGAACTGACCGCGTAGTCCCGGGACTCCCGGTATGAGAGTATGACGATAATTTGCAAAAATCACACTTAGACTTGAAAACAGGCCGTTAAGGGGTGAAAATCCAAACCAGCCCCAAAACGACCCAGTAGGAGGAATGAACACCTCACACGGGACCAATGTAACTTCTAGGAACTGACCGCGTAGTCTCGGGACTCCCGGTATGAGAGTATGATGATAATTTGCAAAAGTCACACTTAGACTTGAAAACAGGCCGTTAAGGGGTGAAAATACGAACCAGCCCCCAAACGAACCTGTAGGAGGCACGAACACCTCGCACGGGACCAATGTAACTTTTAAGAACTGACCGCGTAGTCCCGGGAGTCATGGTTTGAGAGTATGCTTATAATTTGTAAAAATCACACATAGACTTGAAAACAGGCCATTAAGGTGTGAAAACACGAACCAGCCCCCAAACGACCCCGTAGGAGGCACGAACACCTCGCACGGGACCAATGTAAATTGTAGGAACTGATCGCGTAGTCCCGGGTCTCCCGGTTTGAGTGTCTGACAATAATTTGCAAAAATCACACTTAGACTTGAAAACAGGCCGTTAAGGGGTTAAAACCCAAACCAGCCCCCAAACGACCCCGTAGGAGGCATGAACACCTCGCACGGACCAATATAACTTGTAGGAACTGACCGCGTAGTCCCGGGAATCCCGGTTTGAGAGTATGCAATAATGTGCAAAAATCAAACTTAGACTTAAAAACAGGCCGTTAAGGGGTGAAAACCAAAACCGTCCCCCAAACGACCCCGTAGGAGGCATGAACACCTCGCACGAGACCAATGTAACTTGTAGGAACAGACCACGTAGTCCTAGGACTCTCGGTATGAGAGTATGGCCCGAATTTGCAAAAATCACACTTAGACTTGAAAACAGGCCGTTAAGGGGTGAAAACTCGAACCAGTCCCCAAACGACCCCGTAGGAGGCACGAACACCTCGCACGGGACCAATTTAACTTGTAGGAACTGACCGCGTAGTCCCGGGACTCCCGGTATGAGAGTATGACCCGAATTTGCAAAAATCACACTTAGACTTGAAAATAGGCCGTTAAGGGGTGAAAACTCGAACCAGCCCCCAAACGACCCCGTAGGAGGCACGAACACCTCGCACTGGACCAATGTAACTTGTAGGAACTGACCGCGTAGTCCTGGGACTCCCGGTTTGAGAGTATGACGATAATTTACAAAAATCACACTTAGACTTGAAAACAGGAAGTTAAGGGGTGAAAATCCGAACCAGCCCCCAAACGACCCCGTAGGAGGTAAAAACACCTCGCACGGGACCAATGTAACTTTTAGGAACTGACCGCGTAGTCCCGGGTCTCCCGGTTTGAGAGTTCGGCGATAATTCGCAAAAATCACACTTAGACTTGAAAATAGGCCGTTAAGGGGTAAAAACCCGAACCAGCCCCCAAACGACCCCGTAGGAGGCACGAACACCTCGCACGGGACCAATGTAACTTGTAGGAACTGACCGTGTAGTCTCGGGACTCCCGGTTTAAGAGTATGAAGATAATTGGCAAAAATCACACCTAGACTTAAAAATAGGCTGTTAGGGGGTGAAAACCCGAACCAGCCCCAAACGATCCCGTAGGAGGCATGAACACCTCGTAGGGGACCAATGTAACTTGTAGGAACTGACCGCTTAGTCCCGGGACTCCTGGTTCGAGAGTATGACGATAATTCGCAAAAATCACACTTAGACTTGAAAACAGGCCGTTAAGGGGTGAAAACCCGAACCTGCCCCCAAACGACCCCGTAAGAGGCACGACAACCTCGCACGGGACCAATGTAACTTGTAGGAACTTACCGCGTAGTCCCGGGACTCCCGGTTTGAGAGTATGACGATAATTTGTAAAAATCACACTTAGACTTGAAAACAGGCTGTTAAGGGGTGAAAACCCGAACCGTCCCCCGAACGACCCCGTAGGAGGCACGAACACCTCGCACGGGACCAATGTAACTCGTAGGAACTGACCGCGTAGTCCCAAGTCTCCCGGTTTGAGAGTATGATGATAATTTGCAAAAATCACACTTAAACTTGAAAACAAGCTGTTAAGGGGTGAAAACCTGAACCAGCCCCCAAACGTCACCGTAGGAGGCACGAACACCTCGCACGGGACCAATGTAACATGTAGGAACTGACCGCGTAGTCCTGGAACTCCCGGTTTGAGAGTATGACGATAATTTTTAAAAATCACACTTAGACTTGAAAACAGGCCGTTAAGGCGTGAAAACCCGAACTAGCCCCCAAACGACCCCGTAGGAGGTACGAACAACTCGTAGGGGACCAATGTAACTTCTAGGAACTGACCGCGTAGTCCCGGGATTCCCGGTATGAGAGTATGACGATAATTTGCAAAAATCACACTTAGACTTGAAAACAGGCCGTTAAGGGGTGAAAATTCGAACCAGCCCCCAAACGACCCAGTAGGAGGAATGAACACCTCACACGGGACTAATGTAACTTCTAGGAACTGACCGTGTAGTCTCGGGACTCCTGGTATGAGAGTATGATGATAATTTGCAAAAGTCACACTTAGACTTGAAAACAGGCCGTTAAGGGGTGAAAATACTGAAATAGCGTTGCCAAAGCCGTTTATGAAAATAAACTATTTAAGCAACTCCGAAAGTTTGTTGAAGAAACTCTTTACTTAAAATCAAAACGATTTTGAACACAAGATGTGTTAACAAAATTATGTACGAGATATGGACAAGATTTGATAACAAGTTTTAGTAAACAGTTTAAAATGTTTTAAACTCAGCACACTATTAGAAAGGGATGAGAAGATGTAGAAATATTGATACTCAGATTTTTAACGTGGTAAAACCTCAACCTTGAGGAAACATCCACGACTCCCTCTACGGAGTAAAACAAAATCAATCACTAAAACAAATAAATGAGTTACAACCTATTTAACTAACATGCACACAAAAACAAATCTATACAAGTTCAGGATTGTACCCTCTGGCGTCCTTAACTTTTCTGCAGATCTTGTTTGTTGATGTAGTTGTCTCAGTTTGTCAACTCTTCTTTGTTTCAGCACTTTACGTCGACTTATGTTCACCAAATCTTATAGCCAACACTTTGAGTGTTTGTAGTGTGAAGATGTTTGTGAATGGTGTTCTAAAACACATGCATGCACACACACACACTTATTAGTTACAGACGATCCTAACAAATCACATATAAAGTCTATATGCAGTGTATTTGTTATTTTTCTTTCTTACAAAACCAAGAACCTTTTCGACCTTTCAAACTAACCCAGATTCCACGGAGATCTTGCTTAAGAAATCGGTCAAGACCTTTCTCAATCAGTTTTGAAAATATTATGAAGATTGAGAACCCTCCAAGTGCGAATCCCACTAGGTCAGGTTAGGTTTTGTAAAAACAAAAATAGAAAAACATCTATTGTTGATCTTTGAAGAAGAAAAATGTTTTAACAGAAAATAATCAACAACGAAATTCTCAAGATGAGAAATAAATGCAGCTAAGTGTTCTGTGACATGAAAAACTTCAGATCTATGATTTCTATTGAAAAAGAAACAAGATCTGAGTCTATGTCTAAGTTGGAAATAAGATTTATGAACACAAGGATTTCAGCAACCCAAGATCTCTTAACCAGAACTCTCATAAACCTAAGAAAACACTAAGGATGGTGTTTTTGGTTATGGTGGTTTTTCTGGAGAGGTAAGTAGTTTGGGCTTGAGAAGTGTTTGGACGAAGTTAGGGTTTCTAACTAGGGTTTGGTTTCTCTCTCTAACTTCTCTCTTCTCTCTTCTCTCTCTCTCTCTCTCTCTCTATTCTCTGAGACTTTGCAAAATGGCAAAAGCTTTCGAAGGCTGAGATGAAGGGTCTTTAAATAGGGAGAGGAGAAGATTCCAGAACCTCGTTCAAAAACAATGGCTGAGATTGAGTCAAGCTCCATTGACTGCAATCCAAGGGCTCACAACAGGCGGTGGATTAAACAGGCTATGATTGGCTTAAGGGATTACACGGGGATCCACTCAAAAGACATGCAGGCCATCGATAAGGATAGATCCAAGGGCTCTAGGCGTGCGATGGTTTGTCTCAGTAAAGAAACACAGTTTGGTCCAATCAGAAGACAGCAGGTGTTGGCCTGTGAACGAAGGTAATCGCGCGTCCCAAAATAATTACAAAGCCAACCCTTAAGTCTCTAGCGCTTTCGGTTTCTACCCAGAGAAACTTTAGGCCAATAAACACAACAATCCATATTTATATAATAACCCCACGACTTTTTAAATCAAATTTTAATTAAATAAAACCTTGTTTAAAATCTGTTTTAAATTCCCAAAAAATTATTAAAAATCAAATTGAGGGATTTAAACACACTCACAACATTAAAACACATAGGGGTGCAATATGTTATGCAAGAATCAAATTCTAAGTGTGTGAGTGATGGCTATAGTCTTAGGATCATTACATGATAGATAGAAGAAGAAGCAACCCAATCTCTGAAGCTCTTTGGTTTCTAGGATAGACTCTATTTTGTCACAATTTCCAAACTAGATGAGCTCTTATACAGTCTAGACTCAAATGAGTCAAAAGTATAAGGGCTTCAATCTCCCCCTTTAGAAATATGAGACAAAATCTCCTTTGAGTCATCTCAACTCGTAGGGCGACAACAAAAAAGAAAAACTTATACCTATAAAGGTTCTATCTACCCAAATCCTAGAAAGCAAAAATTACATAACTCAACTATATACAGTTTAACATCCTATTATTACAATGAAGAATGACTGTACAAGAAGAATACCTGCAAAAAATTACTAAGATCAAGCTTTTTAGTATATGCAGTAGACTCAAATTTCTCCCCCATTTTGTCTCAAATGGACAAAGGGAAGGAACTTGGCAAACATAACAGGTATTTACTCAGCACAAATCATACCAATAGATTTACGTAAAGAAATGAATCTATTATAATCAAGAGGTTTGGTAAATAAATCTGCAAGTTGTAGATCAGTAGAAAGATAATTGATTTCTAATTCCTTGGTTTCAACTAATTCACGAATAAAATGATGTCTTATTTTAATGTGCTTAGTTCGCGAGTGTTGAACTGGGTTCTTAGAAATGTTAATCGCACTTTGATTATCACAATAGAGATGAAGTGTGGGTTCTAGAATACCATAATCACTTAGCATTTGTTTAAGCCATAACAATTGGGCACAACAGCTACCGGCGGCTATGTATTCAGATTCAGCAGTCGAGAGAGATGTGCAGTTCTGTTTTTTACTACTCCATCCTACCAAGTTATTACCAATATAACAACATGCGCCTGAAGTGCTTTTACTATCATCAGTACACCCAGCCCAATCAGCATCAGTGTACCCAATAATAGTGCTAGGTGTGTCATTCGTGTACCAAATTCCTAAATTTAGAGTGCCTTTAACATATTTAATTATGCGTTTAACAGCGTTTAAATGACTCTCCTTGGGGTTGTTTTGATAACGCGCACAAACACAAACAGCATACATGATATCAGGACGCGAGGCAGTCAGATAGAGTAATGTGCCAATCATACTACGATATAAGGTAGAGTCTACAGATTTTCCATTTTCATCTTTAGATAATTTCTCTGTAGTACTCATAGGCGTTTTAGCACTCTTAGCACTCTCGAGGCCAAATTTCTTAACTATCTCTAATGCGTACTTAGTCTGCGAAAGAAACAAGCCATCTGGTTGTTGTTTGACTTGGAGACCTAGGAAGAACTGTAACTCCCCCATAAGGGACATCTGAAATTCCTTACTCATAATTTCAGCAAAAGATTTTACTTCTGAGGTAGAAGTGGATCCAAATATGATATCGTCTACATAGACTTGAGCGATAGTAATGTGTTTGCCAAACTGTTTGACAAATAAGGTTTGGTCATTTCCACCTCTTTTGAAACCTTTGTCCAGCAGAAAACTGGACAGTCGCTCATACCAAGCTCTAGGAGCTTGCTTAAGACCATATAAAGCCTTTTTCAACCGAAATACATGAGTAGGATAATTAGGGTCAATGAACCCTTTAGGTTGTTCTACATAGGTTTCCTCGGCAAGTATTCCATTAAGGAACGCAGATTTAACATCCATTTGATATAATGTAAAATGCATGTGACAAGCTATAGCAAGAAGCAGACGAACTGATTCTAAACGAGTAACAGGAGCAAACGTCTCATTAAAATCAAGTCCTTCTATTTGGGAGTAACCTTGAGCAACTAGTCTAGCTTTATTTCTAATTATCATCCCATTTTCATCTGTTTTATTTTTGAAAATCCAACGAGTACCAATAACCTTTTTGTGATCAGGACGTGGAACAAGAAACCAAACATCATGAATGACAAATTGTAAAAGTTCATCCTGCATAGTAGAAATCCAGTGAGAGTCATTCAATGCCTCATTTACATTCTTTGGTTCCAAAAGAGAAACAAAGCAAGCATAAAGAGCATAATTTCTAAGTTGGGATCTTGTACGTACTGGTTCACCAGGGTTACCAACTATGTTGTTTATGGGATGATCTTTAGAAACCCAGTTAGGTACTTCAGGTGACTCAATAGGTAATGAATTATCTATTTCAGAAGAGTCATTTTCTAAAATATTTGACGATTCTTCTTCTATAGTTAATTCACTAGTCTTGCTTTCTACAGTAGTGTCACTAACAATTACATTTATGGATTCCATTAAGGTCTTAGTGCGAAGATTATACACTCGATAAGCTCTACTGTTAGGTGAATAACCTAAGAATATGGCTTTATCTCCTCTACTCTCAAATTTAGATAAGTGTTCCCTATCTTTGCAAACATAGCAGGTACTACCAAAGGTTCTAAGGTACTTAAGATTAGGCTTTTTATTGTACCAAAGTTCATAAGAGGTTTGTTTCGAATTCTTTCTAAGATAGACCCTATTAATAAGATGGCAGGCTGTACGAATAGATTCTACCCAAAAATACTTAGGTAAGTTCTTAGCATGGAGCATGACACGTGCCATCTCTTGAAGAGTTCGATTCTTTCTCTCAGCTATACCATTTTGTTGAGGGGTCTTAGGAGCACTGAACTCATGTTTGTAACCATTATAGTCACAATATTCTACAATACCAGTGTCTTTGAATTCACCACCTCTATCACTTCGGATTCTATTCACTTGAGTGTCTTTTTCATTCTCAATCCGTAAGAGAATCTTTAAAAAAGTTTGAAAGGTATCGGATTTTTGTTTTAAGAAAGCTACCCAAGTGAATCTGGTGAAGTCATCAACCATAACTAGAATATAACTGTGTCCACAAAGACTAACAGTTTGAGAAGGACCCATTAGGTCCATATGGATGAGTTCTAAGGGATTAGAGGTAAGGATATCTTTAACCCTTTTATGAGGTGCTTTAACAATTTTTCCTTCTTAACAGGGACCACAGACAATGTTATGAATAGGTTTAATTTTTGGTATTCCTCTAACTATCTGCTGAGAAGACAATTTACTCAAATTTTCGTAATTAATGTGACCCATTCTGTTATGCCATATCTCGTTGTCATCCATTCTGGCAACACTACAGATTTCAGAACTAGACATGACAGTATAACAATTGTCAGGGGTCCTGAATCCTGTAATTAAGCATTCTCCCTTTTCATTTAAAATCTTGCAATTGTTCTTTGAAAAGGTAACAGTGTAGTTTGAGTCACAAAATTGTGAAATGCTAAGTAAATTAGCCTTAAGACCTTTAACTAAGAGAACATTTTCAAGAAGAGGAAGTCCTTTTTCTTTAAGGGTTCCTTTGCCTATGATCTGGGATGATATACCATCACCAAAAACAACTTTTCCACCATCAAAATGAGTTTTATTTAAAAGTTTTGTATCATCACCTGTCATATGCTTGGAACATCCAGAATCCAAGTACCATCCAGAAGATGTAAGTTCAGCTTTTAGAGCAGAAACAACAATGTTACACTTCATCTGCGGTGCTAGATCATCTTTTCTAACCCAAATTGCCCTGGTTTTTAGTTTGCGCTTGTTTGCTCTTATTTGATAAAATTTCCGAGCATTAGATTTTTGTTGAAAAACATTTTGCGCATGATTTTGAATAAATTTGAATTCCTGAGCATTTGATTTAGAAAAGGTTCTGGTAATCCTTCTAGTAAATGTCCTTTTAGGTTTAGTCCTTCTATTCCTATAGTTAGAGTTTTTGTCTGGTGGCCTGGGAAGGACATAATTGTTACGACTCCTCTTAGAATAGTTAAAGTTATGATACATAGGAGTGTTGTAGATAGGTTTAATCAGTCTCCTAGCATAGCAATTATCGAAAGAGTGACCATATATATCACAATAGGAGCAATAAAGATTGTTCAGAATAGGGTTTTCCTTAGGAAAGTCTCTAAACAAAGGTTTTGAGAAATTTTGAGGCTGAATTTTATTCCTAGGTAGCACAGATTTGAAAGCAGGTTCACTTTTCCTAATAGGGGGGCAAACATATTTTCCCTTTGGTAAACTTTCATGCTTAGAGCAACTTGCATCTTCAGTGTTAGTGTTTTGATGGTCAAACTTAGTTTTTAGAGAATGAAAGTCTGGACATGTTTCAATAGGTCTTTTGCCTCCTGACACAAACTTGATAGGTTCAACATGTTTAGTTTGTGTCTTCAAATTGGGGCAAAACCCTATTCCAGTTCTATCATCAGAATTGGTTTTAGATTCAGCAACGAATTCCTCAAAACATTTAGAATTGTTTTCAAATTTGGTAAATTTTTTGAAAACAGTTGCTGTCTTTTCTTTTGTTTGTTCCAATTCTAATAATGTCCCTTTGTATTTTTTCTCCAGAATTTCATTAGCTTCAGTCAAAGTTTTCAGTTTTTCATCAAACACTTTAACTTCACTGTCATGAGACATGCATTGTGTAGTATACTCTTCAGCATTCAGTTTTACCATTAGGCTTAGATCCTCTAGCTTTTTGGTAAGATCTTTAACAATCTTTTCTAGTCTAGTGCTTTTCTTTAGAGTTTTAGTATATAGAGTGTGGATGTCTGGGAGATCATCATTATCTGAGTCACTAAGTGAGGTGTGTGAAGTGACCCCTAAGGTTTCATTTCTTAAACTCACGCACCCATTGACATCAGCAGTATCGATTTCCCTTTGACTCACACACCCCGAGGAAGAGGTATTAATGTTCTCAGTAAGTAAAGCATCTAAACCAGTTAAAGTATGATTCAAAGCAACAGAACTAGAATTACTAAACTCATCCTCACTATCAAGCATAGGCATATCATCATTGTATATGATTTTGGCAAAGAAGGCTAAACAAGGATCAAAACCATCAGATGTTTCAAGTTCCTCATTTTCAGAATCACTTGAGTCATCCCAGGTTTTGCAGATATTGGCTCTAGAGTGTTTGTTTTGGGCATTTAAATTAACTCTACAGTCTTGAGCAATGTGTCCTAGTTTACCACATCTATAGCATTCAGTCTTCTTGAGGTCTCTGTGAGGTCTTGTGTTGTCCTTGTTCTGTTTGTCATGAGGTTTCTCATGAGATTTGTGATTTGTAGGAGTGGTATAATTAGACTTGCCCTGTCTATTTGCAACACTGGTTCTAAATTTAACAATTTTCTTAAATTGTTTTGTCATTAGGGCAATCTGATTATCTAGACTTTCTAAGCCACAGTCCTCATCAGAATCATTACTAGAGGTGTTTAACTCAGGCTTAATCATCTTAGAGGTAAAGCTAAGATTGGAATTGGTATGTTTCCTATTAGTGTGGGTCAATTGTTTCTTAAACTCTAATTCCATTTCCACAGTTCTTAATTTGCTACTGAGTAATTCAGGAGTAAGATTTGTATCACACATCTCCTCAATAGCATATCTTTTATTGTCAAATTTCTGTGGTAATGATCTCAGAATTTTAGAGACAATTTCTTGTCTATCATAAGTTATACCATTGGCATGAAGTTTAGTGACAATATCAGTAAGGTTCATATAGAAATCATCGAAAGACTCAGATTCAGACATGATTAAGGTATTATACTGTTGGATTAACATCTGAGTCTTAGCAGCTTTTACCCTAGAGTCTCCTTCATGTGCAGTAATCAAGGTATCCCATGCTTCCTTGGAAGTGGTACAAGATGAGATTCTCTTGAACTCATGTTCGTTAATAGACATAAATATAGCGTTCTTGCCTTTGTTATTATTTCGAGAAACCTGTTTCTCTTCTTGAGTAAACTCACTCAGTATTTTCTTAATCCTTTCATTGCTTCCATCAGTGGCTGGTTTAGTTGGATAAAAGTATCCGTTTTCAATGATATCCCAGACATCATCTCCCAGTGTTCCTTGAATAAAAGCAATCATTCTTACTTTCCAGTAAGAGAAATTGGTTCCATCAAAGACTGGAGGTCTGGTCAAGTTACCATATCTTTCGTTTTTCTCGTCCATAATGATTTTGAGAAAACAGTTTCAGAAACTCAGGATCTTTTTGAAAAAAGTTCACCAAATGCTCTGATACCAATTGAAATAGCGTTGCCAAAGCCGTTTATGAAAATAAACTATTTAAGCAACTCCGAAAGTTTGTTGAAGAAACTCTTTACTTAAAATCAAAACGATTTTGAACACAAGATGTGTTAACAAAATTATGTACGAGATATGGACAAGATTTGATAACAAGTTTTAGTAAACAGTTTAAAATGTTTTAAACTCAGCACACTATTAGAAAGGGATGAGAAGATGTAGAAATATTGATACTCAGATTTTTAACGTGGTAAAACCTCAACCTTGAGGAAACATCCACGACTCCCTCTACGGAGTAAAACAAAATCAATCACTAAAACAAATAAATGAGTTACAACCTATTTAACTAACATGCACACAAAAACAAATCTATACAAGTTCAGGATTGTACCCTCTGGCGTCCTTAACTTTTCTGCAGATCTTGTTTGTTGATGTAGTTGTCTCAGTTTGTCAACTCTTCTTTGTTTCAGCACTTTACGTCGACTTATGTTCACCAAATCTTATAGCCAACACTTTGAGTGTTTGTAGTGTGAAGATGTTTGTGAATGGTGTTCTAAAACACATGCATGCACACACACACACTTATTAGTTACAGACGATCCTAACAAATCACATATAAAGTCTATATGCAGTGTATTTGTTATTTTTCTTTCTTACAAAACCAAGAACCTTTTCGACCTTTCAAACTAACCCAGATTCCACGGAGATCTTGCTTAAGAAATCGGTCAAGACCTTTCTCAATCAGTTTTGAAAATATTATGAAGATTGAGAACCCTCCAAGTGCGAATCCCACTAGGTCAGGTTAGGTTTTGTAAAAACAAAAATAGAAAAACATCTATTGTTGATCTTTGAAGAAGAAAAATGTTTTAACAGAAAATAATCAACAACGAAATTCTCAAGATGAGAAATAAATGCAGCTAAGTGTTCTGTGACATGAAAAACTTCAGATCTATGATTTCTATTGAAAAAGAAACAAGATCTGAGTCTATGTCTAAGTTGGAAATAAGATTTATGAACACAAGGATTTCAGCAACCCAAGATCTCTTAACCAGAACTCTCATAAACCTAAGAAAACACTAAGGATGGTGTTTTTGGTTATGGTGGTTTTTCTGGAGAGGTAAGTAGTTTGGGCTTGAGAAGTGTTTGGACGAAGTTAGGGTTTCTAACTAGGGTTTGGTTTCTCTCTCTAACTTCTCTCTTCTCTCTTCTCTCTCTCTCTCTCTCTCTCTATTCTCTGAGACTTTGCAAAATGGCAAAAGCTTTCGAAGGCTGAGATGAAGGGTCTTTAAATAGGGAGAGGAGAAGATTCCAGAACCTCGTTCAAAAACAATGGCTGAGATTGAGTCAAGCTCCATTGACTGCAATCCAAGGGCTCACAACAGGCGGTGGATTAAACAGGCTATGATTGGCTTAAGGGATTACACGGGGATCCACTCAAAAGACATGCAGGCCATCGATAAGGATAGATCCAAGGGCTCTAGGCGTGCGATGGTTTGTCTCAGTAAAGAAACACAGTTTGGTCCAATCAGAAGACAGCAGGTGTTGGCCTGTGAACGAAGGTAATCGCGCGTCCCAAAATAATTACAAAGCCAACCCTTAAGTCTCTAGCGCTTTCGGTTTCTACCCAGAGAAACTTTAGGCCAATAAACACAACAATCCATATTTATATAATAACCCCACGACTTTTTAAATCAAATTTTAATTAAATAAAACCTTGTTTAAAATCTGTTTTAAATTCCCAAAAAATTATTAAAAATCAAATTGAGGGATTTAAACACACTCACAACATTAAAACACATAGGGGTGCAATATGTTATGCAAGAATCAAATTCTAAGTGTGTGAGTGATGGCTATAGTCTTAGGATCATTACATGATAGATAGAAGAAGAAGCAACCCAATCTCTGAAGCTCTTTGGTTTCTAGGATAGACTCTATTTTGTCACAATTTCCAAACTAGATGAGCTCTTATACAGTCTAGACTCAAATGAGTCAAAAGTATAAGGGCTTCAAATACGAACCAGCCCCCAAACGACCCCGTAGGAGGCACGAACACCTCGCACGGGACCAATGTAACTTTTAGGAACTGACCGCGTAGTCCCGGGAGTCATGGTTTGAGAGTATGCTTATAATTTGTAAAAATCACACATAGACTTGAAAACAGGCCGTTAAGGGGTCAAAACACGAACCAGCCCCCAAACGACCCCGTAGGAGGCACGAACACCTCGCATGGGACCAATGAAAAATGTAGGAACTGACCGCATAGTCCCGGGACTCCCAGTTTGAGAGTTTGATGATAATTTGTAAAAATCACACTTAGACTTGAAAACAGGCCGTTAAGGGGTGAAAACCCGAACCAGCCCCCAAACGACCCCGTAGGATGCACGAACACCTCGCACGGGAACAATGTAACTCGTATAAACTGACCGTGTAGTCCCGGGTCTTCCGATTTAAGAGTATGACGATAATTGGCAAAAATCACACTTAGACTTGAAAACAGGCCGTTAAGGGGTGAAAACCCGAACCAGCCCCCAAACGACCCCGTAGGAGGCACGAACACCTCGCACGGGTCCAATGTAAAATCACACTTAGACTTGAAAATAGGCCGTTAAGGGGTGAAAACCCAAACCATCCCCCAAACAACCCCGTAGGAGGCACGAACACCTCGCACGGGACCAATGTAACTTGTAGGAACTGACCACGTAGTCCCGGGACTCCCGGTTTCAGAGTATGACGATAATTTGAAAAAATCACACTTAGACTTGTAAACAGGCCGTTAAGGGGTGAAAACCCGAACCAGCCCCAAACGACCTCGTAGGAGGCATGAACACTTCGCACGGGACCAATGCAACTCGTAGGAACTGACCGCGTAGTCCCGGGACTCCCGGTTTGAGAGTATGACGCTAATTTGCAAAAATCACACTTAGACTTGAAAACAAGCCGTTAAGGGGTGAAAACCCGAACCATCCCCCAAACAACCCCGTAGGAGGCACGAACACCTCGAACGGGACCAATGTAACTTGTAGGAACTGACCGCTTAGCCCCGAGACTCCCGGTATGAGAGTATGACGATAATTTGCAAAAATCACACTTAGACTTGAAAACAGGCCGTTAAGGGGTGAAAACCAAAACCATCCCCCAAACGACCTCGTAGGAGGCATGAACACCTCGCACGGGACCAATGTGACTTGTAGGAACTGACCGAGTAGTCCCGGGTCTCCCGATTTGAGAGTATGACGATAATTTGCAAAAATCGCACTTAGACTTGAAAATAGGCCGTTAATGGGTGAAAACCCGAACCAACCCCCAATCGATCCCGTAGGAGGCACGAACACCTCGTAGGGGACCAATGTAACTTGTAGGAACTGACCGCTGAGTCCCGGGACTCCTCGTTAGAGAGTATGATGATAATTCGCAAAAATTATACTTAGACTTGAAAACTGGTAGTTAAGGGGTGAAAACCCGAACCAGCCCCGTAGGAGACACGAAAACCTCGCACGGGACCAATGTAACTTGTAGGAAATGACCGCGTTGTCCCGGGACTCCCGGTTTGAGAGTATGACGATAATTTCTAAAAACCACACTTAGACTTGAAAACAGGCCGTTAAGGGGTGAAAACCCGAACCAGCCCCCAAACGACCCCGTAGGAGGCACGAACACCTCGCACGGGACCATTGTAACTCGTAGGAACTGACCGCGTAGTCCCAAGTCTCCCGGTTTTAGAGTATGATGATAATTTGCAAAAATCACACTTAGACTTGAAAACAAGCCGTTAAGGGGTGAAAACCTGACCCAGCCCCCAAACGTCACCGTAGGAGGCACGAACACCTCGCACGGGACCAATGTAACTTGTAGGAACTGACCGCGTAGTCCTGGGACTCCCGATTTGAGAGTATGACGATAATTTTTAAAAATCACACTTAGACTTGAAAACAGGCCGTTAAGGGGTGAAAACCCGAACTAGCCCCCAAACGACCCCGTAGGAGCTACGAACACCTCGTAGGGGACCAATGTAACTTCTAGGAACTGACCGCGTAGTCCCGGGACTCCCGGTATGAGAGTATGACGATAATTTGCAAAAATCACACTTAGACTTGAAAAGAGGCCGTTAAGGGGTGAAAATCCGAACCAGCCCCCAAACGACCCCGTAGGAGGAATGAACACCTCGCACGGGACCAATGTAACATCTAGGAACTGAACGCGTAGTCTCGGGACTCCCGGTATGAGAGTATGATGATAATTTGCAAAAGTCACACTTAGACTTGAAAACAGGCCGTTAAGGGGTGAAAATACGAACCAACCCCCAAACGACCCCGTAGGAGGCACGAACACCTCGCATGGGACCAATGTAACTTTTAGGAACTGACCGCGTAGTCCCGGGAGTCACGGTTTGAGAGTATGCTTATAATTTGTAAAAATCACACATAGACTTGAAAACAGGCCGTTAAGGGGTCAAAACATGAACCAGCCCCCAAACGACCCCGTAGGAGGCACGAACACCTCGCATGGGACCAATGTAACTTATAGTAACTGACCGCGTAGTCCCGGGACTCCCGGTTTGAGAGTATGACGATAATTAGTAAAAATCACACTTAGACTTGAAAACAGGCCGTTAAGGGGTGAAAACCCGAACTAGCCCCCAAACGACCCCGTAGAATGCACGAACACCTCGCACGGGAACAATGTAACTCGTAGAAACTGACCGCGTAGTCCCGGGTCTCCCAGTTTAATAGTATGATGATAATTGGCAAAAATCCCACTTAGACTTGAAAACAGGCCGTTAAGGGGTGAAAACCCGAACCCGCCCCAAACGACCCCGTAGGAGGCACGGACACTTCGAACGGGACCAATGTAACTCGTAGGAACTGACCGCGTAGTCCTGGGACTCCCGGTTTGAGAGTATGACACTAATTTGCAAAAATCACACTTAGACTTGGAAATAAGCCGTTAAGGGGTGAAAACCCGAACCAGCCCCCAAACGACCCCGTACGAGGCACGAACACCTCGCACGGGACCAATGTAACTTGTAGGAACTGATCATGTAGCCCCGAGACTCTCGGTATGAGAGTATGACGATAATTTGTGAAAATCACACTTAGACTTGAAAACAGGCCGTTAAGGGGTGAAAACCAAAACCATCCCCCAAACGACCTCGTAGGAGGCATGAACACCTCGCACGGGACCAATGTAACTTGTAGGAACTGACCGAGTAGTCCCGGGTCTCCCGGCTTGAGAGTATGACGATAATTTGCAAAAATCGCACTTAGACTTGAAAATAGGCCGTTAAGGGGTGAAAACCCGAACCAGCCCCCAATCGATCCCGTAGGAGGCACGAACACCTCGTAGGGGACCAATGTAACTTGTAGGAACTGACCGCTTAGTCCCGGGACTCCTGGTTTGATAGTATGATGATAATTCGCAAAAATTACACTTAGACTTGAAAACTGGTAGTTAAGGGGTGAAAACCCGAACCAGCCCAGTAGGAGACACGAAAACCTCGCACGGGACCAATGTAACTTGTAGGAACTGACCGCGTTGTCCCGGGTCTCCCGGTTTGAGAGTATGACGATAATTTGTAAAAATCACAGTTAGACTTGAAAACAGGTCGTTAAGGGGTGAAAACCCGAACCAGCCCCCAAACTACCCCGTAGGAGGCACGAACACCTCGCACGGGACCAATGTAACTCGTAGGAACTCACCGCGTAGTCCCAAGTCTCCCGGTTTTAGAGTATGATGATAATTTGCAAAAATCACACTTAGACTTGAAAACAAGCCGTTAAGGGGTGAAAACCTGACCCAGCCCCCAAACGTCACCGTAGGAGGCACGAACACCTCGCACGGGACCAATGTAACTTGTAGGAACTGACCGCGTAGTCCTGGGACTCCCGGTATGAGAGTATGACGATAATTTGCAAAAATCACACTTAGACTTGAAAAGAGGCCGTTAAGGGGGAAAATCCGAACCAGCCCCCAAATGACCCCGTAGGAGGAATAAACACATCGCACGGGACGAATGTAACTTTTAGGAACTGACCGCGTAGTCTCGGGACTCCCGGTATGAGAGTATGATGATAATTTACAAAAGTCACACTTAGACTTGAAAACAGGCCGTTAAGGGGTGAAAATACGAACCAACCCCCAAACGACCCCGTAGGAGGCACGAACACCTCGCACGGGACCAATGTAACTTTTAGGAACTGACCGAGTAGTCCCGGGAGTCACAGTTTGAGAGTATGCTTATAATTTGTAAAAATCACACATATACTTGAAAATAGACCGTTAAGGGGTCAAAACACGAACCAGCCCCCAAACGACCCCGTAGGAGGTACGAATACCTCGCATGGGACCCATGTAACTTGTAGGAACTGACCGCGTAGTCCCGGGACTCCCGGTTTGAGAGTATGACGGTAATTAGTAAAAATCACACTTAGACTTGAAAACAGGCCGTTAAGGGGTGAAAACCCGAACCAGCCCCCAAACGACCCCGTAGCATGCACGAACACCTCTCACGGGAACACTGTAACTCGTAGAAACTGACCGCGTAGTCCTGGGTCTCCCGGTTTAATAGTATGACGATAATTGGCAAAAATCACACTTAGACTTGAAAACAGGCCGTTAAGGGGTGAAAACCCGAACCAGCCCCCAAACGACCCCGTAGGAGGCACGAACACCTCGCACGGGACCAATGTAAAATCAGACTTAGACTTGAAAATAGGCCGTTAAGGGGTGAAAACCCAAACCTGCCCCCAAATGATCCCGTAGGAGGCACGAACACCTCGCACGGGTCCAATGTAACTTGTAGGAACTGACCGCGTAGTCCCGGGTCTCCCGGTTTCAGAGTATGACGATAATTTGAAAAAAACACACTTAGACTTGTAAACAGGCCGTTAAGGGGTGAAAACCTGAACCAGCCCCAAACGACCCCGTAGGAGGCACGAACACTTCGCACGGGACCAATGTAACTTGTAGGAACAGACCGCGTAGTCCCGGGAATCCCAGTTTGAGAGTATGATGATAATTTGCAAAAATCACACTTAGACTTGAAAACAGGCCGTTAAGGGGTGAAAACCAAAACCATCCCGAAAATGACCCCGTAGGAGGCATGAACGCCTCAAACGGGACCAATGTAACTTGTAGGAATTGATCGAGTAGTCCCGGGACTCCCGGTTTGAGAGTATGACGATAATTTGCAAAAATCACACTTAGACTTGAAAACAGGCCGTTAAGGGGTGAAAACCCGAACCAGCCCCCAAAGGACCCCGTAGGAGGCACGAACACATTGTAGGGGACCAATGTAACTTGTAGGAACTGACCGCGTAGTCCCGGGACTCCCTGTATGAGAGTATTACGATAATTTATAAAAATCACACTTAGACTTGAAAACAGGCCATTAAGGGGTGAAAACCCGAAGCAGCTCCCAAACGACCCCGTAGGAGGGACGAACACCTCGTAGGGGACAAATGTAACTTGTAGGAACTGACCGCGTAGTCCCGGGACTCTCGGTATGAGAGTATGACAATAATTTGTAAAAATCACACTTAGACTTGAAAACAGGCCGTTAAGGGGTGAAAACCCGAACCAGCACCCAAACGACCCCGTAGGACGCACGAACACCTCGCACGGTACCAATGTAACTTGTAGGAACTGACCGCGTAGTCTCGGGACTCCCGGTTTGAGAGTATGACGATAATTTGCAAAAATCACACTTAGACTTGAAAACAGGCCGTTAAGGGGTGAAAACCCGAACCAGCCACCAAACGACCGCGTAGGAGGCACGAAAACCTCGCACGGGACCAATGTAACTTGTAGGAACTTACTGCGTAGTCCCGGGACTCCCGGTTTGAGAGTATGACGATAATTTGTAAAAATCACACTTAGACTTGAAAACAGGCTGTTAAGGGGTGAAAACCCGAACCATCCCCCAAACGACCCCGTAGGAGGCACGAACACCTCGCACGGGACCAATGTATTTTGTAGGAACTGATCGTGTAGTCCCGAGTCTCCTGGTTTGAGTGTCTGACAATAATTTGCAAAAATCACACTTTGAATTGAAAACAGGCCGTTAAGGGGTTAAAACCCAAACCAGCCCCCAAACGACCCCGTAGGAGGCACGAACACCTCGCACGGACCAATATAACTTGTAGGAACTGACCGCGTAGTCCCGGGAATCCTGGTTTGAGAGTATGCAATAATGTGCAAAAATCAAACTTAGACTTGAAAACAGGCCGTTAAGGGGTGAAAACCAAAACCGTCCCCCAAACGACCCCGTAGGAGGCATGAACACCTCGCACGAGACCAATGTAACTTGTAGGAACAGACCACGTAGTCCTGGGACTCTCGGTATGAGAGTATGACCCGAATTTGCAAAAATCACACTTAGACTTGAAAACAGGCCGTTAAGGGGTGAAAACTCGAACCAGCCCCCAAACGACCCCGTAGGAGGCACGAACACCTCGCACGGGACCAATTTAACTTATAGGAACTGACCGCGTAGTCCCGGGACTCCCGGTATGAGAGTATGACCCGAATTTGCAAAAATCACACTTAGACTTGAAAATAGGCCGTTAAGGGGTGAAAACTCGAACCAGCCCCCAAACGACCCCGTAGGAGGCACGAACACCTCGCACTGGACCAATGTAACATGTAGGAACTGATCGCGTACTCCCGGGACTCCCGGTTTGAGAGTATGATGATAATTTAAAAAAATCACACTTAGACTTGAAAACAGGCGGTTAAGGGGTGAAAATCCGAACCAGCCCCCAAACGACCCCGTAGGAGGCACGAACACCTCGCACGGGACCAATGTAACTTTTAGGAACTGACCGCGTAGTCCCGGGTCTCCCGGTTTGAGAGTTCGGCGATAATTCGCAAAAATCACACTTAGACTTGAAAACAGGCCGTTAAGGGGTGAAAACCCGAACCAGCCCCCAAATGACCCCGTAGGAGGCACGAACACCTCGCACGGGACCAATGTAACTTGTAGGAACTGACCGCGTAGTCTCGGGACTCCCGGTTTATGAGTATGACGATAATTGGCAAAAATCACACCTAGAGTTGAAAATAGGCCGTTAAGGGGTGAAAACCCGAACCAACCCCAAACGATCCCGTAGGAGGCATGAACACCTCGTAGGGGACCAATGTAACTTGTAGGAACTGACCGCTTAGTCCCGGGACTCCTGGTTTGAGAGTATGACGATAATTCGGAAAAATCACACTTAGACTTGAAAACAGGCCGTTAAGGGGTGAAAACCCGAACCAGCCCTCAAACGACCCCGTAGGAGGCACGAAAACCTCGCACGGGACCAATGTAACTTGTAGAAACTTACCGCGTAGTCCCGGGACTCCCGGTTTGAGAGTATGACGATAATTTGTAAAAATCACACTTAGACTTGAAAACAGGTCGTTAAGGGGTGAAAACCCGAACCATCCCCCAAACGACCCTGTAGGAGGCACGAACACCTCGCACGGGACCAATGTAAATCGTAGGAACTGACCGCGTAGTCCCAAGTCTCCCGGTTTGAGAGTATGATGATAATTTGCAAAAATCACACTTAGGCTTGAAAACAAGCCGTTAAGGGGTGAAAACCTGAACCAGCCCCCAAACGTCACCCTAGGAGGCACGAACACCTCGCACGGGACCAATGTAACTTGTAGGAACTGACCGCGTAGTCCTGGAACTCCCGGTTTGAGAGTATGACGATAATTTTTAAAAATCACACTTAGACATGAAAACAGGCCATTAAGGCGTGAAAACCCGAACTAGCCCCCAAACGACCCCGTAGGAGGTACGAACACCTCGTAGGGGACCAATCTAACTTCTAGGAACTGACCGCGTAGTCCCGGGACTCTCGGTATGAGAGTATGACGATAATTTGCAAAAATCACACTTAGACTTGAAAACAGGCCGTTAAGGGGTGAAAATCCGAACCAGCCCCCAAACGACCCAGTAGGAGGAATGAACACCTCGCACGGGACCAATGTAACTTCTAGGAACTGACCGCGTAGTCTCGGGACTCCCGGTATGAGAGTATGATGATAATTTGCAAAAGTCACACTTAGACTTGAAAACAGGCCGTTAAGGGGTGAAAATACGAACCAGCCCCCAAACGACCCCGTAGGAGGCCCGAACACCTCGCACGGGACCAATGTAAATTTTAAGAACTGATGGCGTAGTCCCGGGAGTCACGGTTTGAGAGTATGATTATAATTTGTAAAAATCACACATATACTTGAAAACAGGCCGTTAAGGGGTCAAAACACGAACCAGCCCCCAAACGACCCCGTAGGAGGCACGAACACCTCACATGGGACCAATGTAACTTGTAGGAACTGACCGCGTAGTCCTGGGACTCCCGGTTTGAGAGTATGATGATAATTTGCAAAAATCACACTTAGACTTGAAAACAGGTCGTTAAGGGGTGAAAACCCGAACCAGCCCCCAAACGATCCCGTAGGATGCACGAACACCTCGCACGGGACCAATATAAAATCACACATAGACTTGAAAATAGGCCGTTAAGGGGTGAAAACCCAAACCAGTCCCCAAACGACCCCTTAGGAGGCACGAACACCTCGCACGGGACCAATGTAACTTGTAGGAACTGACCGCGTAGTCCCGGGACTCCCGGTTTCAGAGTATGACGATAATTTGAAAAAATCACACTTAGACGTGTAAACAGGCCGTTAAGCGGTGAAAACACGAACCAGCCCCAAACGACCCCGTAGGAGGCACGAACACTTCGCACGGGACCAATGTAACTCGTAGGAACTGACCGCGTAGTCCTGGGACTCCCGATTTGAAAGTATGACGCTAATTTGCAAAAATCACACTTAGACTTGAAAACAAGCCGTTAACGGGTGAAAACCCGAACCAGCCCCCAAACGACCCCGTACGAGGCACGAACACCTCGCACGGGACCAATGTAACTTGTAGGAACTGACCGCGTATCCCCGAGACTCCCGGTATGAGAGTATGACGATAATTTGCAAAAATCACACTTAGACTTGAAAACAGGCCGTTAAGGGGTGAAAACCAAAACCATCCCCCAAACGACCCCGTAGGAGGCATGAACACCTCGCACGGGACCAATGTAAATCGTAGGAACTGACCGCGTAGTCCCAAGTCTCCCGATTTGAGAGTATGATGATAATTTGTAAAAATCACACTTAGGCTTGAAAATAGGCCGTTAAGGGGTGAAAACCCGAACCATCCCCCCAACGACCCCGTAGGAGACACGAACACCTCGTAGGGGACAATTTTAACTTGTAGGAACTGACCGCGTAGTCCCGGGAGTCCCGGTTTAAGAGTATGACGATAATTTGCAAAAATCACACTTAGACTGGAAAATAGGCCGTTAAGGGCTGAAAACTCAAACCAGCCCCCAAACGACCCCGTAGGAGGCACGAACACCTCGTACGGGACCAATGTAACTTGTAGGAACTGACCGCGTAGTCCCGGGACTCCCGGTTTGAGAGTATGATGATAATTTGTAAAAATCACACATAGACTTGAAAACAGGCCGTTAAGGGGTGAAAACCCGAACCAGCCCCCAAACGAACCCGTAGGATGCACGAACACCTCGCACGACACCAATGTAACTCATAGAAATTGACCGAGTAGTCCCGGGTCTCCCGGTTTAAGAGTAGTACGATAATTGGCAAAAATCAGACTTAGACTTGAAAACAGGCCGTTAAGGGATGAAAACCCGAACCAGCCCCCAAACGACCCCGTAAGAGGCCCGAACACCTCGCACGGGACCAATGTAACTCGTAGGAACTGACCGCGTAGTCATAGGTCTCCTGGTTTGAGAGTATGACGATAATTTTCAAAAATCACACTTAGACTTGAAAATAGGCCGTTAAGGGGTGAAAATCTGAACCAGCCCGCAAACGACCCAGTAGGAGGCACGAACACCTCGTACGGGACCAATGTAACTCGTAGGAACTGACCGCGTAGTCCCAGGTCTCTCGGTTTGGGAGTATGCTGATAATTTGCAAAAATCACACTTAGACTTGAAAACAGGCCGTTAAGGGGTGAAAATCCGAACTAGCCCCCAAACGACCCGGTAGGAGGCACGAACCCCTCGCACGGGACCAATGTAAAATCACACTTAGACTTGAAAATAGGCCGTTAAGGGGTGAAAACCCAAACCAGCCCCCAAACGACCCCGTAGGAGGCACGAAAACCTCGCACGGGACCAATGTAACTTGTAGGAACTGACCGCGTAGTCCCGGAGCTCCCGGTTTCAGAGTATGACGATAATTTGAAAAAATCACACTTAGACTTGTAAACAGGCCGTTAAGGGGTGAAAACCCGGAACCAGCCCCCAAACGACCCCGTAGGAGGCACGAACACCTCGCACGGGACCAATGTAACTTGTAGGAACTGACCGCGTAGCCCCGAGACTCCCGGTATGAGAGTATGAGGATAATTTGCAAAAATCACACTTAGACTTGAAAACAGGCCGTTAAGGGGTGAAAACCAAAACCATCCCCCAAACGACCCCGTAGGAGGCATGAACACCTCGCACGGGACCAATGTAACTTGTAGGAACTGACCGAGTAGTCCCGGGTCTCCCGGTTTGAGAGTATGACGATAATTTGCAAAAATCGCACTTAGACTTGAAAATAGGCCGTTAAGGGGTGAAAACCCGAACCATCCCCCGAACGACCCCGTAGGAGACACGAACGCCTCGTAGGGGACAATTTTAACTTGTAGGAACTGACCGCGTAGTCCCGGGAGTCCCGGTTTAAGAGTATGACGATAATTTGCAAAAATCACACTTAGACTGGAAAATAGGCCGTTAAGGTGTGAAAACTCAAACCAGCCCCCAAACGACCCCGTAGGAGGCACGAACACCTCGCACGGGACCAATGTAACTTGTAGGAACTGACCGCGTAGTCCCGGGACTCCCGGTTTGAGAGTATGACGATAATTTGTAAAAATCACACTTAGACTTGAAAACAGGCCGTTAAGGGGTGAAAACCCGAACCAGCCCCCAAACGAACCCGTAGGATGCACGAACACCTCGCACGACACCAATGTAACTCGTAGAAATTGACCGAGTAGTCCCGGGTCTCCCGGTTTAAGAGTATGACGATAATTGGCAAAAATCACACTTAGACTTGAAAACAGGCCGTTAAGGGATGAAAACCCGAACCAGGCCCCAAACGACCCCGTAAGAGGCCCGAACACCTCGCACGGGACCAATGTAACTCGTAGGAACTGACCGCGTAGTCCCAGGTCTCCTGGTTTGAGAGTATGACGATAATTTTCAAAAATCACACTTTGACTTGAAAACAGGCCGTTAAGGGGTGAAAATCTGAACCAGCCCGCAAACGACCCCGTAGGAGGCACGAACACCTCGTACGGGACCAATGTAACTCGTATGAACTGACCGCGTAGTCCCAGGTCTCTCGGTTTGGGAGTATGATGATAATTTGCAAAAATCACACTTAGACTTGAAAACAGGCCGTTAAGGGGTGAAAATCCGAACTAGCCCCCAAACGACCCCATAGGAGGCACGAACACCTCGGACGGGACCAATGTAAAATCACACTTAGACTTGAAAATAGGCCGTTAAGGGGTGAAAACCCGAACCATCCCCAAACGACCCCGTAGGAGGCACGAGCACCTCGCACGGGACCAATTTAACTTATAGGAACTGACCGCGTAGTCCCGGGACTCCCGGTATGAGAGTATGACCCGAATTTGCAAAAATCACACTTAGACTGGAAAATAGGCCCTTAAGGGGTGAAAACCCGAACCAGCCTCCAAACGACCCCGTAGGAGGCACGAACTCCTCGCACGGGACCAATGTAACTTGTAGGAACTGACCGCATAGCCCCAAGACTCCCGGTATGAGAGTATGACGATAATTTTTAAAAATCACACTTAGACATGAAAACAGGCCATTAAGGCGTGAAAACCCGAACTAGCCACCAAACGACCCCGTAGGAGGTAGGAACACCTCGTAGAGGACCAATGTAACTTCTAGGAACTGACCGCGTAGTCCCGGGACTCCCGATATGAGAGTATGACAATAATTTGCAAAAATTACACTTAGACTTGAAAACAGGCCGTTAAGGGGTGAAAATCCGAACCAGCCCCCAAACGACCCAGTAGGAGGAATGAACACCACGCACGGGACCAATGTAACTTCTAGGAACTGACCGCGTAGTCTCGGGACTCCCGGTATGAGAGTATGATGATAATTTGCAAAAGTTACACTTAGACTTGAAAATAGGCCGTTAAGGGGTGAAAATACGAACCAGCCGCCAAACGACCCCTTAGGAGGCCCGAACACCTCGCACGGGACCAATGTAACTTTTAAGAACTGATCGCGTAGTCCCGGGAGTCACGGTTTGAGAGTATGCTTATAATATGTAAAAATCACACATATACTTGAAAACAGGCCGTTAAGGGGTCAAAACACGAACCAGCCCCCAAACGACCCCATAGGAGGCACGAACACCTCACATGGGACCAATGTAACTTGTAGGAACTGACCGCGTAGTCCCGGGACTCCCGGTTTGAGAGTATGACGATAATTTGTAAAAATCACACTTAGACTTGAAAACAGGTCGTTAAGGGGTGAAAACCCGAACCAGCCCCCAAACGACCCCGTAGGATGCACGAACACCTCGCACGGGACCAATGTAACTCGTAGAAATTGACCGTGTAGTCTCGGGTCTCCCGGTTTAAGAGTATGACGATAATTGGCAAAAATCACACTTAGACTTGAAAACAGGCCGTTAAGGGGTGAAAACCCGAACCAACCCCCAAACGACCCCGTAGGAGGCACGAACACCTCGCACGGGACTAATGTAAAATCACACTTAGACTTGAAAATAGGCCGTTAAGGGGTGAAAACCCAAACCAGCCCCCAAACGACCCCGTAGGAGGCACGAACACCTCGCACGGGACCAATGTAACTTGTAGGAACTGACCGCGTAGTCCCGGGACTCCCGGTTTCAGAGTATGACGATAATTTGAAAAAATCACACTTAGACTTGTAAACAGGCCGTTAAGCGGTGAAAACCCGAACCAGCCCCAAACGACCCCGTAGGAGGCACGAACACCTCGCACGGGACCAATGTAACTTGTAGGAACTGACCGCGTAGCCCCGAGACTCCCGGTATGAGAGTATGACGATAATTTGCAAAAATCACACTTAGACTTGAAAACAGGCCGTTAAGGGATGAAAACCAAAACCATCCCCCAAACGACCCCGTAGGAGGCATGAACACCTCGCACGGGACCAATGTAACTTGTAGGAACTGACCGAGTAGTCCCGGGTCTCCCGGTTTGAGAGTATGACGATAATTTGCAAAAATCGCACTTAGACATGAAAATAGGCCGTTAAGGGGTGAAAACCCGAACAATCCCCACAACGACCCCGTAGTAGACATGAACACCTTGTAGGGGACAATTTTAACTTGTAGGAACTGACCGCGTAGTCCCGGGAGTCCCGGTTTAAGAGTATGACGATAATTTGCAAAAATCACACTTAGACTGGAAAATAGGCTGTTAAGGGGTGAAAACCCGAACCAGCCCCCAAACGACCCCGTAGGAGGCACGAACAGCTCGCACGGGACCAATGTAACTTGTAGGAACTGACCGCGTAGTCCCGGGACTCCCGGTTTGAGAGTATGACGATAATTTGTAAAAATCACACTTAGACTTGAAAACAGGCCGTTAAGGGGTGAAAACCCGAACCAGCCCCCAAACGAACCCGTAGGATGCACGAACACCTCGTACGACACCAATGTAACTCGTAGAAATTGACCGAGTAGTCCCGGGTCTCCCGGTTTAAGAGTATGACGATAATTGGCAAAAATCACACTTAGACTTGAAAACAGGCCGTTAAGGGATGAAAACCCGAAACAGCCCCCAAACGACCCCGTAAGAGGCCCGAACACCTCGCACGGGACCAATGTAACTCGTAGGAACTGACCGCGTAGTCCCAGGTCTCCTGGTTTGAGAGTATGACGATAATTTTCAAAAATCACACTTAGACTTGAAAATAGGCCGTTAAGGCGTGAAAATCTGAACCAGCCCGCAAACGACCCCGTAGGAGGCACGAACACCTCGTACGGGACCAATGTAACTCGTAGGAACTGACCGCGTAGTCCCAGGTCTCTCGGTTTGGGAGTATGATGATAATTTGCAAAAATCACACTTAGACTTGAAAACAAGCCGTTAAGGGGTGAAAATCCGAACTAGTCCCCAAACGACCCCGTAGGAGGCACGAACCCCTCGCACGGGACCAATGTAAAATCACACTTAGACTTGAAAATAGGCCGTTAAGGGGTGAAAACCCAAACCAGCCCCCAAACGACCCCGTAGGAGGCACGAAAACCTCGCACGGGACCAATGTAACTTGTAGGAACTGAACGCGTAGTCTCGGGACTCCCGGTATGAGAGTATGATGATAATTTGCAAAAGTCACACTTAGACTTGTAAATAGGCCGTTAAGGGGTGAAAACCCGAACCAGCCCGAAACGACCCCGTAGGAGGCACGAACACTTCGCACGGGACCAATGTAACTCGTAGGAACTGACCGCGTAGTCCCGGGACTCCCGGTTTGAGAGTATGACGCTAATTTGCAAAAATCACACTTAGACTTGAAAACAAGCCGTTAAGGGGTGAAAACCCGAACCAGCCCCCAAACGACCCCGTAGGAGGCACGAACCCCTCGCACGGGACCAATGTAACTTGTAGGAACTGATCGCATAGCCCCGAGACTCCCGGTATGAGAGTATGATGATAATTTGCAAAAATCACACTTAGACTTGAAAACAGGCCAAAAAGGGGTGAAAACCAAAACCATCCCCCAAACGACCCCGTAGGAGGCATGAACACCTCGCACGGGACCAATGTAACTTGTAGGAACTGACCGAGTAGTCCCGGGTCTCCCGGTTTGAGAGCATGACATTAATTTGCAAAAATCGCACTTAGACTTGAAAATAGGCCGTTAAGGGGTGAAAACCCGAACCATCCCCCAAACGACCCCGTAGGAGGCACGAACACCTCGTAGGGGACAATTTTAACTTGTAGGAACTGACCGCGTAGTCCCGGTTTAAGAGTATGACGATAATTTGTAAAAATCACACTTAGACTGGAAAATAGGCCGTTAAGGGGTGAAAACCCGAACCAGCCCCCAAACGACCCCGTAGGAGGCACGAACACCTCGCACGGGACCAATGTAACTTGTAGGAACTGACCGCGTAGTCCCGGGACTCCCGGTTAAAGAGTATGACGATAATTTGTAAAAATCACACTTAGACTTGAAAACAGGCCGTTAAGGGGTGAAAACCCGAACCAGCCCCCAAACGACCCCGTAGGATGCACGAACACCTCGCACGAGACCAATGTAACTCGTAGAAATTGACCGCGTAGTCCCGGGTCTCCCGATTTAAGAGTATGAAGATAATTGGCAAAAATCACACTTAGACTTGAAAACAGGCCGTTAAGGGATGAAAACCCAAACCAGCCCCCAAACGACCCCGTAAGAGGCCCGAACACCTCGCACGGGACCAATGTAACTCGTAGGAACTGACCGCGTAGTCCCAGGTCTCCTGGTTTAAGAGTATGACGATAATTTTCAAAAATCACACTTAGACTTGAAAACAGGCCGTTAAGAGGTGAAAACCCGAACCAGCCCCCAAACGACCCCGTAGGAGGAACGAAAACCTCGCACGGGACCAATGTAACTTGTAGGAACTTACCGCATAGTCCCGGGACTCCCGATTTGAGAGTATGACGATAATTTGTAAAAATCACCTTTAGACTTGAAAACAGGCCGTCAAGGGGTGAAAACCCGAACCAGCCCCCAAACGACCCCGTAGGAGGCACGAACACCTTGCACGGGACCAATGTAACTCGTAGGAACTGACCGCATAGTCCCAAGTCTCCCGGTTTGAGAGTATGATGATAATTTGCAAAAAATCACACTTAGACTTGAAAACAAGCCGTTAAGGGGTGAAAACCTGAACCATCCCCCAAACGTCACCGTAGGAGGGACGAACACCTCGCACGGGACCAATGTAACTTGTAGGAACTGACCACGTAGTCCTGGAACTCCCGGTTTGAGAGTATGACGATAATTTTTAAAAATCACACTTAGACTTGAAAACAGGCCGTTAAGGCGTGAAAACCCGAACTAGCCCCTAAACGACCCCGTAGGAGGTATGAACACCTCGTAGGGGACCAATGTAACTTCTAGGAACTAACCGCGTAGTCCCGGGACTCCCAGTATGAGAGTGAGACGATAATTTGCAAATATCACACTTAGACTTGAAAACAGGCCCTTATGGGGTGAAAATACGAACCAGTCCCCAAACGACCCCATAGGAGGCACGAACACCTCACACGGGACCAATGTAACTTTTAAAAACTGACCGCGTAGTTCCGGGAGTCACGGTTTGAGACTATGCTTATAATTTGTAAAAATCACACATAGACTTGAAAACAGGCCGTTAAGGGACCAAAACATGAACCAGTCCCCAAACGACCCCGTAGGAGGCACGGACACCTCGCATGGGACCAATGTAACTTGTAGGAACTGACCGCGTAGTCCCGGGACTCCCGGTTTGAGAGTATGACGATAATTTGTAAAAATCACACTTAAACTTGAAAATAGGCCGTTAAGGGGTGAAAACCCGAACCAGCCCCCAAACGACCCCGTAGGATGCACGAACACCTCGCACAGGACCAATATAACTCGTAGAAACTGACCGTGTAGTCTCGGGTCTCCCGGTTTAAGAGTATGACGATAATTGGCAAAACTCACACTTAGACTTGAAGACAGGCCGTTAAGGGGTGAAAACCCGAACCAGCCCCCAAACGACCCCGTAGGAGGCACGAACACCTCCCACGGGACCAATGTAAAATCACACTTAGACTTGAAAATAGGCCGTTAAGGGGTGAAAACCCAAACCAGCCCCCAAACGACCCCATAGGAGGCACGAACACCTCGCACGGGACCAATGTAACTTGTAGGAACTGACCGCGTAGTCCCGGGACTCCCGGTTTCAGAGTATGACGATAATTTGAAAAAATCACACTTAGACTTGTAAATAGGCCGTTAAGGGGTGAAAACCCGAACCAGCCCCAAACGACACCGTAGGAGGCACGAACACTTCGCATGGGACCAATGTAACTCGTAGGAACTGACCGCGTAGTCCCGGAACTCCCGATTTGAGAGTATGACGCTAATTGGCAAAAATCACACTTAGACTTGAAAACAAGCCGTTAAGGGGTGAAAACCCAAACCAGCCCCCAAACGACCCCGTAGGAGGCACGAACACCTCGCACGGGACCAATGTAACTTGTAGGAACTGATCGCGTAGCCCCGAGACTCCTGGTATGAGAGTATGACGATAATTTGCAAAAATCACACTTAGACTTAAAAACAGGCCGTTAAGGGGTGAAAACCAAAACCATCCCCCAAACGACCCCGTAGGAGGCATGAACACCTCGCACGGGACCAATGTAACTTGCAGGAACTGACCGAGTAGTCCCGGGACTCCCGATTTGAGAGTATGACGATAATTTGCAAAAATCGCACTTAGACTTGAAAATAGGCCGTTAAGGGGTGAAAACCCGAACCATCCCCCAAACGACCCCGTAGGAGGCACGAACACCTCGTAGGGGACAATTTTAACTTGTAGGAACTGACCGCGTAGTCCCGGGAGTCCCGGTTTAAGAGTATGATGATAATTTGCAAAAATCATACTTAGATTGGAAAATAGGCCGTTAAGGGGTGAAAATCCGAACCAGCCTCCAAACGACCCCGTAGGAGGCACGAACACGTCGCACGGGACCAATATAACTTGTAGGAACTGACCGCGTAGTCCCGGGACTCCCGGTTTGAGAGTATGACGATAATTTGTAAAAATCACACTTAGACTTGAAAACAGGCCGTTAAGGGGTGAAAACCCGAACCAGCCCCCAAACGACCCCGTAGGATGCACGAACACCTCGCACGAGACCAATGTAACTCGTAGAAATTGACCGCGTAGTCCCGGGTCTCCCGGTTTAAGAGTATGACGATAATTGGCAAAAATCACACTTAGACTTGAAAACAGGCCGTTAAAGGATGAAAATCCGAACCAGCCCCCAAACGACCCCGTAAGAGGCCCGAACACCTCGCACTGGACCAATGTAACTCGTAGGAACTGACCGCGTAGTCCCAGGTCTCCTGGTTTGAGAGTATGACGATAATTTTCAAAAATCACACTTAGACTTGAAAACAGACCGTTAAGGGGTGAAAATCTTAACCAGCCCGCAAACGACCCCGTAGGAGGCACGAACACCTCGTACGGGACCAATGTAACTCGTAGGAACTGACCGCGTAGTCCCAGGTCTCCCGGTTTGGGAGTATGATGATAATTTGCAAAAATCACACTTAGACTTGAAAACAGGCCGTTAAGGGGTGAAAATCCGAACTATCCCCCAAACGACCCCGTAGGAGGCACGAACCCCTCGCACGGGATCAATGTAAGTTGTAGGAACTGACCGCGTAGTCCCGGGACTCCCGGTATGAGAGTATGATGATAATTTATAAAAATCACACTTAGACTGGAAAACAGGCCGTTAAGGGATGAAAATCCGAACCAGCACCCAAACGACCCCGTAGGATGCACGAACACCTCGCACAGGACCAATGTAACTCGTAGAAACTGACCGCGTAGCCCCGGGTCTCCCGGTTTAAGAGTATGATGATAATTGGCAAAAATCACACTTAGACTTGAAAACAGGCCGTTAAGGGGTGAAAACCCGAACCAACCCCCAAACGACCCCGTAGGAGGCACGAACACCTCGCACGGGACCAATGTAACTTGTAGGAACTAACCGCGTAGTCGTGTATGCAATTTTTCTTCTTGAATATGCAATTTTTTTGCTTGAATATTTTTATAAAAATGACTCGGTTACTAATATATTATCTTTTTTGTGTCTTATTTTTTTTGTAGGATGACATTCAATCGTTAGCTTTTATCCACTTGGAACGCACGAAGTAGTCAATGCTTTACAACAGGGGGAATTTGTATTTAGTGTCGTTAATATTCAGGATTCTATTTTTTGTGTTATGGACGAGCAAGCTTCCGTAGTTTTATGGTCGTGCTGGCCATAGTAGTTTTATTATTGACTTTTATGGCCATGTGGGCCTTATATGGGCAGATTTTATGTTAGCAGGTTTTGGAATTCTAAAAAAATAGAGGAAACTCTGCCCAATTTTTTTTTGATATGAGAACTATTAACTCTTGTAATTTTTTGAAGTTATTGTCGACTTTTATGGTCATGTGTTTCTTTGTATTGGTATTATCTCTTGTAATTTTTTGAAGTTTGTATGCACATTAGTTTATCAACAACCTGCGATATTCATAATTTGTGAATTTTCTTGATTTTGTTTTTGCAAATAATAAATATTTTTTCTATCGAATTTGGAATTTGCAGATTTTCCAGATTTGGTTCCTATTATGTTTTTTTTAATCAACTGAAAAATCTGGCACGGTTTTAAACCGTGCCAATGCATAAAAAATGAGAACGCTTATAAAACAATCTGGCACGCTTTATAACCGTGCCAAAAGCTTGCCAGAAAATAGATAATTTGGCATGGTTTTGGCGTGTGCCAAAAGCATGCCAGATTTAATATCTGGCACGGTTTAAAAGAGTGCCAGATTAAAAACTGGCACAGTTTAAAAGCATGCCAAAAGCGTGCCAGGTTGGAAAATCTGGCACGGTTTTAAACGGCGCCAGAAAATCTGGCATGCCTGATTCTGGCACGGTTTTGAACCGTGCCAGATTACGTCTGGCACGGTTTTAAACCGTGCCAGTTTCCTATTTTTGGTGTAGTGATAGTGTTACTATAGAGATTCATCTTCATCTTTCCATGTGCAACATCCCCTCTCATTTTCTTGTCCATTTTGTATTATCTTTTGCTATTATGTTGTACTTGTGGTTTATCTATTTAATACTCACAAATCTATAATGATGTTACAATGGAGCTGTTGCAACTACTTACTTTTTCTATGTGGATATCCAACTCTAATTAACACACACATATACACACACATTCACATATTTACTTATTCATACTCATGCACACTTATAACACATGTTCTCTTGTTACTTGTATTTCATGCACTATTACTAGAACTGACACACATAATAAAAAGTAAGAATATATATATTATTTTGACCCAATAGGGACCGAAATGGAAAAAGGGGTGCCTAACACATTCCTTTTTTCTAATTGAGTCCCCAATTCCATTTTGATTTGATTTTACAGTGATGACTTTCTAATAGCCCAATTTTAGGGTTATTTATTTTTTCCTATCTATTTTTGGTAAAAATAGACTAGATTATTTTACTTTTACACTATCACATACAACAATCACCCATACCGTATGTATTTATCCTTTCCTCGTCATCCTCAAGGACGAATTAATTTCTTCCAACCACCGTAGTGCACTAGTTGTGTTATGTGAGTCGAGATGGCCATAGTGACGACTCTCTTGGTTATTTGGAGATTTGTTTATCTCTACAAGTGGACTAGACTCTTTTAGTTGGGTTTCTGTTATTCTTTACTCTTCTTGCTCGGACTACATGATTCACGTATATATATTTACTTTTCACATGCTACTTTTACATATATCCCTTTACCACATTTATTCTCAAGATACATGCTATCTCGTATCAAATGTCATTTATGTGATACATTTCTTAGTTTGCGTGTTTATATTACAAGTCTAGGATTTCGCGGATCCTTGGCAAATTATCTTCACATAATGTTTGCATTTACCCACTCTGCTGTATCTCGGGGATGACGCATAAATTCCATACAAGAGCTTGCTAGAGCGTGCCAAGTCATTTTCTCGGCTATCTATTTAATGTTATACAACCTCTTTAGCCTAGGTATTAAAAGAAAATGTCGCATTACCTTATTAGGAACCTTATGAAACTTCTTTTGGCCCTTGGGATATACAATTTCTTCCCCATTATCATCTCTTGAAGTATACTTGTATCGTAAAGCACCACATTTTAGACATTTATTATAGTTTTCATGCTCTTTCCAAAATAACATGCCATTGTTAATGCACACATCATACTTAACATAGTCCATACCCAGATCTCTAATTGTGTTCTTCATTTTGGTATAATTACTTGTCAAGTTATTCCCTTCAGGGAGTAACTCATTCAACAATTTAAGAATTCAACCTGTGGGGCCATCTGACAAATTAAACTACGTTTTTATATCATTTAACTTCACAAGACAATTCATGGTCATATGGCGTGACAAACTAGTAGGAGGGTGCAGTTGCTCAATTGCAAGTTGATGTAAACGCTCATACTTCTTTAATTTGCCTGTATATGTGTCATAATCATTCGAAACGTCAAAAGTTTGGGTCCCTTCATCACCACCTACACAATTAGGCGCACTAGGACCCGCTTCAGTAGTGAACATCTCACAAGAATCATTCAAAAGGTCATCTTAGACACATCAATGTCTTCTCCAACATTAATCTAAGCTACGTGTTGTGTTGGTCGCTGGACTGGATTAAGAATTGACATCTCCCCATAAAAATTCCATAAGGTGTAATTTATATCCATACCATAGTCCATCAAACGGACAGATTTCATCTAAAGTAACATGTCCTTTCCCATTGTGACAATGCCTACATGGACATGAATGTATATCCCTGGGAAAAGTGTTACGCAGTAGAAACTCTAACACTCCTTCTCTATACGAATGGGTCTAAAAGTTTTTCTCCTTTATCCACTCTTTATTAATCATCGGCGACATCCTAATAAATATGTGGATGTTGAATGTGTTAATAAGATCTCATCACATAAAATATCTTTTCGAAAGTTCAACAAGAGGAACTGGGGAGAATTACTAAATTATAGAAATCACATACAATACATTCTAATTATCCAAATTGTCCCATAAGTAATCTCTAACCCCTCATTTGATAGCTATTTGTGGGCTCTCTCTTAACAGGAGTAATAGTTTCGAGGAACTATGGATCCTTTCTACATCTTAACACAGTGAGTAAATCAGAGAAACCTAAAGCAATATAAGGGTGTACTAAGAACAAACATCCATTTTTATGTTTTAGTTATTAGACAGAAACTAAACCTTAAAACCTTAGGTTTTTAGTCAAGAACACATCACGAGCAAAAACTCGTGTGCTTGGACAAAACCAACCTAAATTGCTTTAAAAAATTCATATTTTGGCCTAAAAACACAACCAAACATTCTACCCTGCTTATATAAACCCATGCTAATGATAATCAAGCCACATAACCTCATCAAACAATAATTATTCGACCCAAGAAAATAAAAAACCGAATATGTTCTTCGCCGTCCAAATATCATATCTAAAGAAACCCAAAACCCAGAATCGAGATCAATTTTCATCATCGGAATCTAATGGGGACCAAATACAATCAATTTGTTTTCAACATCAAAACAATGACCAAATACTAAAACAATTCAGAACATGGAAATAATGATCAAATACTAAAACAATTAACATAAAAACTAAAAGCATTTTGCGGAGGTAAACAATAATTAACAACACATTTCATGAACAATATGTATATATCTTCAATAAGTAAACACACATTTCATGAACAAATAGTTTATAAATAAAAACACATTTCATGAAAAATAGGTATATATCTTCAAAAATAACCAATAAAAATTGGTGGTTATTTTTTTCCAAGCGTGTCATAATTTTATATTTTGTTTAGTTTCTATAGGTGTTGATTATGTGTTATAATGGTAATACATTTGCATCAGTGGAAAAATAAAAAACATAAAAAACCCCACCTAACTTGGCATTTCTATCATAAAAGGTAAAATAAACTTTTCATTTCTAACGGGTTAAAGTAAAAAAATACACATACAAACCCAATGCTACTGGGTAAAACATGGCATTTCTATCATAAAAGGTAAAATAAACCCTAACGTTACATCGATCCATAACACATTAACCCTAACTCCAAGGGTACCCAAATTTAGGTATAGTCTCACACCTAACTTATACTAGAAAAACACGCAAGATAAATATAGTCAATCTCATATAACCATTAACCGATATCGCAATGCTCTGTGTCTAGATATCATCCTCCACCTAACTTATATAAAAGCATCGAATATACTAACTACCGCATTTTAGGATTTTTAGATTAATTTGTGTATCCCTAAAGGATAAACGCACTCCTAATATCTAACAATGATCCTAATTAACCCTGCCAAATGACACAATTTTGTTAGCTTCCAAAAATTCCATATATTATGTCATCCTACTCTTAAATATTGCAGACTAATACATCATATTCAATTTAACCCATACAAACCTATCGAGGTCAAAATACCCAACTAACCAAACAAGAAATTCCAAATCTCAAAATATAAATATTCACTTTATTCTAAAATGATAAGAACTGTAAAGGCCAATCCAACCTACCCTATTAGTTAATCCAAACTAATCAAAATATAAATTTTCATTTGACAAAACAAACTAATATAAAATTAGTTAATCCAATTTTCATCCCCACAACTCAATTGAATAATTGATTTAGAAAAAAATATATAAATCACTCCCTAGAGTAGATTCATATAATAAATCATAAATCCAACAAAAATTGAATGTATGAGTATAATAAAATATAATATACTTTAATTAGTGGGTCATTCTATCTCTAGTTTGAATCCAAAAATTAAAAGTATATTAGATTTTAATCCTTTCTCAAGGATAGTTTATCATTTCTCAATGCATAAACTCATGTAGGAATGAAAATAAAATTACCTAAATGAAACAAGGTAAACTAGATTAACTAATAAATTCAATTGAATATATGGGGCTTCATATCACTCCTTGAATGGAGTGATTAACCAACCATAGACATAATCCAAGAATAATTGAAACCAAGTAATAGCATAGAATGATTAGTAAGAGAAGAATTAATCAAATTCACTTTTGCCTTCAACTAGAAATAGAATCTTCAATTATAATCTCTCAATATTTTTTTGATAAAGAAAAAAAAAACTAAAACTAAAAATTTCTCTCTCTAACTAATTTTTTTTCTTCTTCTCCAAGTCTCTTCTCTATTTCATCCTTTTTTTTTTCTCTAATGGGGTCTTGAGTCTTCTTTTATAGTAGATGCATGGCACACATGGGCTAAGGGGTATTTTTGGTAATGGGCTAGGGTGAACATGTGGTAGAGGTGTGAGCACATGTGCATGGGGTGTGAGGATATTTGGGAAGTGAGGTCATTGAGATAATTATCTGATTTGGTTAAAAAGGGGTTGGGGGTAAAATGGGTATAAGTGGGGTAAATGGGTTTTAAATGGGATATATGGCACATGGAGAATTTATTTGTCTTATTTGTTAGGTTTGTGTTTTGGTTGTTGGCAGGTGAACGATTTTGGCATTTTTAGAAATGAGTTTGAGGTTTTGAAATGGAAAATGGGTGTAAATGGGTAAGGATTTGATGGGAAATGGGTCGGGTCAGGACAGGTTCGGTGGTTGAGGATCCTCGGCGCTGAGATGGCGAGATGGTTTAGCGACCGGAGATGGAGGTATAAGGGAAGGAGGTGGCTTGCCGGCGGGTTCTGCAGGTTGGGACGCCGCCGAATTTGGGCGAGTTTTGGTTGGCCGGACATGAGTTTCTGGCTGTAGATTGGCCGGCGGCGGAGGTTTGGGCAGGTCCAGCGGTGTGGCAGCATGAGGTGTAAGGGGTTGACTGTAGATTTGGGGTTTGTGAAAGTGGGTCAACACCGCTCACCGAAAATGAGGTTCCGGCTCGGATTGAGGGACAGGAGGGTTGTCGGGTTTTGTTGATGGCTTGGTGTTGGTTTTCCACAGGTTCATGGTAGAATTTCGGGTTTGGGTTGTGTCCGGTTTCAGGTTGTGGGTAAATGTGGGTTGGGTGAGTGAAGAGAGAGAAGTTGGTGTGTTAATGGATTGATTTTGTTTTTCGTTGGTTATGGAGGTTGGAGAGAGGATATAGGAGAGAGAAAGTTATTGGGTGAAAGGAAGAAGATGGAGGTAAGGGTTTGGGTGTTTGAGGGTGTAGGGTGATAGTATGAGGGTGAGGGTTTGTGTTGTGTGTAGTGTAGTTTATGGGAGGTGTAGGATAAGTGGTGTGTGTGTGTGTTAGTTTGTGACCCTAAATAAGTAAAACTAAAAAAAATAAAATCTAAATAAAAATAAAAAAACTAAAAAATATAAAAATAAAAAATATTAAAACTAAAAAATAAAATTCTAAGCCTATATAAAAACTAAAATGAAACAAAAGAAATAAAAACATAAATTCTAAATGAAAACTAAAGTCCTAAAAAAATATAAAATCTAATAAACTAAAAATAAACTCTTAAAAACTAATCCTAATAAAACTAATAACTAATAAAAATCAAAATAAAATAAAATTATACTAATAAAGATAAAATAGAAAATTAGAAAACAAAGCCTAGAAAATACTAAATAAATTAAAAATAAATACTAAAAATAAAACGACTCAAACTAAAAATAGATACCATTATTTGGTCCCGACCAAGAGAAAACCTCTTTCATCACCACAGTAGGACTGTGTTTTTTTGGGTTATGCCGTTCAGATTAAAGAATACTGGGGAAACTTACCAAATGCTTGTTACAAATATGTTTAAACAACAGTTGGGAGAGACGGTGGAGGTGTATATAGATGACATGCTCATGTAGATAAAAAAGAAAGAGGATCATCTTTCTGACCTAGTAAAAACTTGTTAAAGTCCTTCATTACTCTGGAATTAGGTTGAATACAACCATGTGCTCTTTTAGGGTGGAGTAGGGAAAATTCCTCGAGTACCTAGTCAACCAAAGGGGTAAACCTCGATCAAATTGAAGCAATAAGAAATGTGCAACCTCTATGTATTGTGCGTGAAGTGTAGATGTTCACTAGAATGCTTCCCACTCTCAATAGGTTCATATCAAGATCTTCATAAAGGTCCTGATCTTTCTTTTAAGTATTGAGGAAGTAAATGAAGCAAATATGAAACAAGGAATGTACCAAGGCGCTAGAGGAAGTGAACAAGTATCTGAGCCAACTACCGTTGTTGACTATCCCCAATGAATAAGTAACCTTACACTTGTACCTAGAAATATCCAGTCACACAGTCATATCAACTTTGGTATGTTAAAGGAAAGGGAGTCAAGCTCCCATAAATTATGTGAGAAATATTTTGATAGACAAAAAAAATACCGCCCCTTAGAAAAAAATTACATACGCGCTGGTGATACCCTCTCAAGTTGAAGAATTATTTTGAGTCACATACCATCATCGTCCCGACTTCCTTCCCCTGAAGGCAGTTCTTCAGAACGTCGACCTATTTGGATGAATGTCCAAATAGTGGGTGGACCTGGTGAGATTTGATATCCAGTATCAGATTAAGACATCAATCAAGGGGCAGTTTGTAACTGATTTTATCATCGAATTATCCAATGACCAGGCAAAAAAAGAAATTAGCAAGGGGGATAATGAAAATATCCAATAACCAGTTGAAGAAGGGGAAAGATGGAGCCTTTATATAAATGAAGCCTCCAACTCCAAGAGGGTAGGAGTGAGGATAGTACTAATATCCCCATAAAATACTATCCTCGAGCAAGCAAAAAGATTAGAATTTGAAGCCTTCAACAACAAAGTAGAGTATTAAGCATCAATCGACAATTGAAGTAAATACTATTCTTGGGCGACTGTCACATTGACATCATTTGGACTCAACGCTGGTAACAAATTAGATAACAATAGACTATAACATCAAAGATCAATTCATGGCTACATACTATGATGAGGCCCGATCCTTGGTCTCTCAGTTCTAACATGTTCACGTGCAATAGCTCCCAAGAGGGAACACCAGTCATGCAGACACCTTAGACACACTTGCTTCAATCATGAAGGGAGACCTTATGAGAAAAATTCAAGTAGATTATCTCAATCAACCTAATATCAAAAGGGGAAAACTGGCCGAGAAAGTTATAGCGGTTCGTAAGGCCCCAAGATGGATAGATCTAATAGTACGTTATCTGAAAGGTGATTTTTCCTTCATGATAAGTGGAACGTACACAAGATTCGGGTCAAGGTTGATCACTTCCATTTGTCTCTAGATGAGAAGATTTATCATCGCTCCTTTTTGGTGTGTGCACCCATACGATGTCGACCAAACCCTTTACGCATTGCATGAAGGGATATATGGAAGCCACACAATGGATAAATCACTGGCATTCAGAGACATGAAGGAAGGGTATTATTGGTCATACATGCAACCGTACACGGTCACATGTAATAAGAGGTAGAAAAACTGCCAGTTTTTCTCACCACTAGTGCATCAGCCCACCAGTGACATCAAATTTGTCACAAGTCCTTGACCGTTTGCACAGTGGGGACTCAACATCATAGGTTCACTACCCCTTGCATCCCACATCAGGAAGTTTCTTTTGGTCGACACAAATTACTTCTCTTAATGGGTTGAAGGGGAACCACTGGAAAACATACGAGGTGTTGACATGACCAGTTTCATTTGGAAAAATATCATAACATGCTTTGGAATTCCTTGAATCATCATAATAGATAACAATACACAGTTTTAAAGAAGACTTTTTCAAAGTGTTTGCAATGAGCAATTCAATATCCTACCCCCCAGTGAAATAGAAAAATAGAAGCATCTAACAAGACAGTCCTCGACGGGATAAAGAAGAGGTTAGAGAAACTGAAGGGAGTATGGGTCGTCCAATATCCCCACATTTTATAGGCATACCAAACTCTGCCTAGGAGATTGACGGGGGAAACACCTTTTACCTTAGCTTATGGGATGAAAGTCTTCATCCTATTATAAATGGATCTACCCACCATAAAGTCCTCCCTGGCCGACCAAGGTCGTAACGGTGAGACAATCAGAGCTGAGCTTGACCCGGAAGATAAAAGGAAAGAGTTAACCCTTATAAAGCTTACATTCTACCAAAAACAGGTGGCCATGAAGTACAATAGGGGAGTCAAGGTAATGAGATTTAAGGTCTGGGACTATGTCCTAAGGAATATTATGGGCAACACATAAAACAAAACCTCAGATGAAAAGCTCAAGTCTAATTGGGAAGGTCCATTCAAAGTTATTAAAGAATACCTATAGGGACCCCACCACTTAGAAACAATGAATCTCAAGTAAGTTACCTAAGCATGGAATGTAAACGACCTCAGGAATTTTAACTTTTTGTTTAAATTCATTTCAATTTTAAATTTCTTTTGGGGAATTTCCTTTGTTTTTTTTCAAATTTTTATCTGTCAAGATTTAATTTAGAATTCTATTCCAGAACTTATTCCTTTATCCCTCTGCATTATTCTAAGTGGCTAGCAATGTGTATTTAATAGAAATATTTTTAGTCGAGTGGATTTTGTTTCACATATAATTTTCCACCCATAGTTTTATCTTCTTTAAAACGCCTTTTAAAAGACTGATTGACTGGTCGACCAAGGACCACCATTTGATCCCCAATCAAGGACACTTCTTTAAAATGTCTTCTCTTCGATTGATTGGTTAGTTGACTAATGGACGTCTATGAATTTAATTATTTTGTTATTTAACTGAATGAATTAGATTTTTCATAACAAATGAAAAGGCATATGGGAAAACCTTAGGCACTTAGTATTGCCCAAGTCAAAAAAATCCTAGCTAGGAGACGACCCCACAAACAAGTGAACTCTTACTTTTATAGCTACAGGCATAAGGTTTGATAAAACGACATCACCTAAAAAGTAAGATTAGGGATCACACAATATAAGAGAAATCAAAATGTTAAAATTTCCATTAAAACTAAAAAAGTTATTATAAAGAAATTACAACTAGGAATCATTTACAACGAAAAAGTGATTGGAAACAGGTCACTTGTATGACTAGGTCGATCTAGCATTGGAAGATTAAACTTCAGTGGTTAGACCATCCAACTAAGGGAGTGTGACGATATCATCCAAGTCTCTAATTTTTTATATCCTTCCTGGAGTCACCCTATTGACTAGGTCTTGAGACCGATCAAATTCATCATCCCTATCGATTGCATGGTCTCCCAAATAATGTCTTACCAAACTGATTGAAATGGCATCCACTGGGATCCACGAAGCACCAAGCCTATAGGGGGCTTCTAGTAAGAGTGGCAACCGGGGTCACACCAATACCACAACATGGAATCCTTTGGCACTTTCATAAGTGTTAAGGCATTGAGACATTTATTTTTTATAGGCAACATTCTGAGCATCAACTAAGGTAGCATCATAATTAAGAAAGGCCTCATTCTATCCATCATTCCAATTTTGGATATGCCAAGCAAAGATCCAATTTTGGGATTTGTGACCTGCTCAACTACACATTTGAGGAACAAAGTGAGTTATTTAACTATATATAAGCAGAAGCATATAGTAAAAAACTCCAAGCCAACATAAAATGTATTTTCTGCTTTACGCTCAACCTTAAGACAGATACTATTACCATGTAAGAAAACAACGAGAAATAGGCAACATGCTCTCTAGCCTATGTTGTTTACCTATATATAGGCAACATGCTCAACATTAAGCCAGGTAGTATTACCATGTACTTTTTTTAACTATATATATATATATATATATATATATATATATATATATATATATATATATATATATATATATATATATATATGTATACATATATATGTATATATGTATGTATCCTCTGCTACCTATATGGTTTAACTATATATATGTTTTAACATTTTTTCATTTCCTACCGTTGATTACTTTGCAAATGGGAAGAATTCTACATAAAGGCATGAGGTGACAACTAAACGCATGTCCGAACAATGAATATTCCACTCGATAATTACCCAAGGTTAATTAAATTATGGGGGGGGGGGGGGGGGGGATCTTGGACATGTAAAGGGGATGTTAGAGTTGATGGCATGGGATTGAAATGTTTAGAGTTGAAAAAAAGTAAAGTTGTTGTATATTGGTAGAGATCTTGGTCTAACACCACTCTAAAAAGTTTAATCATATTATGACTCGAGTGTCGTCCCCTTTCTTAAATAAATAAATGATATCGGAGTACGTACACTAAATTTATTTGTTGTTTTATGATTACGTACTTAGGAAATTTTAACTGTGCCTTGGTAGGATTTGTAATTACACTTTGATTTATTTGATTGTTTGTTTTTGTGCAGTATTGCAGCCGTGGTAGGATTTGCAAATATTTGATGTCTTTCAGCAAAAACTCCCTCGAACCCTTGGAAGAAATTGTTGATCACAAATTTAGCGTGCATTGAAGTAAATGTTCATTTGATATTTTTGTTCCTAATAGTATGATTGTGCATTGAAGTAAATGTTCGTAATAGTATTGTTGGATTATTTTTTTAATAGGGAGGATAGTCTGATATACGAAGGAAATTCTGTCCAAATTTTGTAAAATATTTACACTTTTTTGTCGTAAACAATGTTTTTGTGTTATAGTGATGTTTCATAGTGGTGTAATTGTGATCATTATGATGTTTATTCGAGGTCCTGAATGTTTATTTAAGGTGGATAGTCCTGTAAATAAAGGAATCACTGTCCAAATTTATAAATTTTTCACATTTGTGTTGTAATAAAACTCGACTTGAATTGTTTACGCATATCGATAGTCCTTTAAATGAGGAAGATTAACGAAATTTTTCCCGTTTTAAATTATGCACTTCAGAAATTTTATCCGTTTTACCATTATGTACTTTGAAATGTTTCGCCGTGCCTTCAGGCACGGGTATTCCGCTAGTGTGTGTGTGTGTGTGTGTGTATATATATATATATATATATATATATATATATATACACACACACACACACACAAGAGGAGGAAACGATAACAGGAAACGAGTCAGAGCCCGAGTGTAAAACAGTTTTAAACATAGTTTAGCAAGTATTAAAAATGCTTACCAGTGGATATTACATACATGTTAGTACCCTGACACTCACTTGAGAATTCTTACCTGTCAACTAGTGTGCACGCCTAACGTACTACCGAATTAACCTATTTAAATCTAACCCAGTTAACTAGTCTAACCCAACTTTCATTCACCAAGCCTAATCCAAGTGATCGCATAACCATAGTTTATATCTGATGACCCTTTTATTAGGAATTTGCCAAGCCAGTTATATTCATCTCAATTTAGACTTAAGTTCTCAACCACTTAACTCATTTAATATTAATTATTCAATTCTATCGACTTACAAGCACAGTATATTAATCACAGGTTCATATATTTATCACCCACAATATATATACTAGTAGGGCACCCCTCATAAGTCTATGGTGCTGGTATACACTGCTATCAAGTCCCCGTATCACTCATACCAAAGGGAAATACTAGTTCAGAATCACTCTCGAATTGTATTAACACAAAACACACATAATGGAGGCGAAGCATAGTTTCAAGTCACTAAGAGGTCAGCAGATACCCTCACGTCTCTTAGGACCATCTGACTATCATTATCGAATAGCCTGTACCAAGGATGTTATGTTCTAGGGAACAAGTCAATATCTCCCATAAAGGTCCAATCTAGATAAGACTGTCCCGGTGAGGAACCTCTGTGATAACAAGATGCGTGGGTATGATTACACACAAATATACAACTATATATATATATATATATATATATATATATATATTCACATTATTCAACTAGGTATACCCCCGACCCATAATACATGCGAACTATGCCCGATTTCTACGTATAAATAAATCATTCTTTTTATTTTCTCAATTACCGCAAATCCTGAATTACTTCTCGACTCTCGAAGTATACCCTCTTACTAAATATAAAATCAATAGATGCACTAAATACCCTACTGGTCTAATTCCTTAATTCTTGCAAGATGTAATTTAACGTACGCATGATTTCCCATTCAATTTATACCCCCAAAATACCACGGTTAAATCTCATATAAAAGCGTCTTACCTGGACCCTACTTATACCCTACTGGTCCTCCTCAAGTCCCATTATAGTATTGAAATTATGCCCACGGGTCCTTACACATTGGGATTGGATTAACATTTAAAAAAAGGGAAGAAGTTTTCATTTTCAGGAGGAGTTGATCAATCGATGAAAGGGGGTCGATCGATCGATCGACCAAGCAAGTCTTTCCCAGAATTCTGCAAATTAAGACTACGGGTTTCTTCCAACCTAAATCCTCAAAACTCCATTAACATGTCCCAAACTCCGAACCAAAAATCACGAACGTTATATAAACCAATATGGATGATTTCTAACATAAAATATTCATTAATTCCTCAAGATTAGTCATAAATGGGTTAATTCAAGAAATTATCATTTAACCCTAATTCATCAATTTTTCTCAAGAATTCATTTAAATTCCAAATTTCTATCTCTACTCGGCATCCAATTTCATGGATCACATTCTACATATAACACGGTATTCATCCTAACAAGGTTTCTACTCCAAAATTTCAATAATAATCTCCCATCAACATTATTTTCATGAAGACATAAATTAATTAATTTCTACACTAGCATGGACGTGTTATCCACTAAAGAACAACAAGTTAGATACTTGCCTGGAAATCAAAGGTGTGGTCCAAATTATTAGAGTGGTATAGGATCGATTAGCTTCTTCCAATCTACGTGTTGGTGGTGGAACTGATGAGAGTGGTGTAGGATTGGTGGCTCTCCTCTTTGGAAGCCTTCTCTCTTCCTTAGACACTTTGCAACTTTACTGTTTCTAACCCTCTAGGAATCTAACTCCATTAGTTATAACCCTTCAATTTTCGTCCATAATTCAGGCCTAAAATTAGAAATTACCAAAATACCCTCCCGGGTTATCGGTTAGGCCTAAAAACGTCTCGAGACTCAAACTAAACCCCCGGGTACACTTTTATCACTATTTTGACCTTTACGGACACATTGGCGCAGTCGAAATGACCATGTGGGTGACTTATAATTAAATTATTTTTTATGCCATTAATTTAGTCCCGACACGACACATGCGCGTCCCGACTTAATTTCTGTAATTGTCATATTATTCACTCGCGACAATTTTTATAAATTCAACCTCATATATTACTTTACTCATCTAGTAATATTCAACATAATTCTTACCAATAGTTACTAACTGTCGTCACGCTATTAAATATTCAATTTAAAATCCTGATTAATATTAAATTAATTTATCCCAATGGTATTTACTTAATCCTATAATTAAATGCCATAAAAATACGGGGTATTACACCATTTAAAATGAAAATATTTCTTTACATATAAAACTCCCTATTTAATGTAGAAAAATATATATTCATTTTACAAAATGAATAGAACAAGCTTAAAGCATTACCTTTCATAGAAATCATATTTTCTTCATTAAAACCCAATTTTAACACATTTTATTTCATAAAATGTCCATAAATAGTGTTCTAAAATTTCTAAAACTCCTAAAACCCATTTAAGTAAAATTTTATCTTCTTTTTCTTCTTCTACTTCATCATTTTAAGTAAGAAAAGCCCACTATTATTTTATAAAAAAAATTCCTATACAAGCCCAATGTATTTCTAAAAATGAAGTCACCTTATCTACCATGGAAACATCATTTAGACACATTTTATTTCATAAAATGTTCAAGATATATATTCTGATTTTCTACATTTTCAAGATCCATTTTAAGTCATTCTTTGAAAACCATTTGTCATACACAATCATGAAAATTAACCCATGGTTACTATTTAACATATATCTTTTATATACTAAGCCTAATATATGTAATTAAACTTGTTGAAAGTTCATCAAACCTTAAACCTTTAATAAGGTAAGATTTTCCCACCTCAAAAACTCAAAAATGGTGGTGTTAGTGATAGTGTAGAAGGAGCAACCCCTCAAAGGGTTACCACAAGCTCTTTCAAAACAAGCTCCATTGGAGCTCCATTGCTACTCTTCTTTTTCTCCATGAATTCCATCTTATTCTTCCAAGAATACCCTCTCCAAACCTTCACCTAACTCTAAGAACACCCTCTTTTTTAATCCAATAAATTTGTCTTGGGTTTTGTATGGTGATATAAGATAGTTTAAGGCCTACTAATGGTGGTTTCATAGCAGAGATAATGATGTATGTTGGTGGCTTCAGCCCTAAAAACTCTGGGATAGAAGACTCCTCCTTGGAAACTCCAACTTAGAGAGAGAGTGGGAGGCTACAAAAGAGGAGAGGGTTATTGAAACCCTAGCACACCCCTTCTTACATTTTTATACCAAAATTGAGGATAATCCCAAAATTTCCTTGGTCTGGACCCTTTAGATGGTCGACACCTCATAAAAATCCAACGGACATAAGTGTGACAACATAATAATTTTTCTTGAAGTAAGCAGCCGTGGGAGGCGCGAGCGACTGGCCTGGGAGTCGTGGTAGACCGGGAATGGTGTAAAAAATCTTTTTTTGTAATTTTTGCCCCTGGTATTTTGATTTATATTTTTAAGACCCCAAATAAATGGTCAAATAATATTATTCTCCACCAATAGTCCTATAAAAATCGTGCAAGGTTCCATTTTTATGTGTCGTGTACATCTTAAAAAATCTCATTATATTAACCATGTCCATTTCACACTCGTTCCTCAACTAATTTGTGTCCCGCTTCACCAATATGCTAATTAAACCATTTGAAATCAAATGTCCATCCACGCGGACCATGGAATATGGAATTTCCTTGCTAATGCCTAAACGCGACGCGTCACTTTATGTATAATTCTATCTCAATCACTTGTGCATTTATTTATCCAATTATACTTCTCAATAAAATACTCGAATTATTATTCGTCATCTATTTTTTTGGGGAGGGGTATTACATTCTTCCCTCCTTAGGAAATTTTCTCCTCAAAATTATTGATCATCAACTTAGAATTTGGTTATCTTCACATAGTTTCCAATCCTAGGGCATCCTCAACACTATGGTTTAAAATATAAAGATGTCATGTTCATCAATCATTGTTGTTAATACAATCACGACAAACCCCAAAATCTTATTTCTAACTCTCAAGCATGCCTAACATGTCCATATGAACAAAAACTCGAGATGATCGATGCTCATCAAGTATCACACTATCACTAATGAACTCATGATCATGGATTATTTCTACGATAGGATTTGCAGCCAACTTTTCCTCAATCAATCTTGGATCACGCCTAGCCTAGGTTAATACATCCTCTACATCACTATCCATCACATCATAAATCATGATACGGTCATTTAATCTTATTGGTCTACCAGATCGATATCTCCTATGAGATCCTTACGATAACCTAGAGTCATCCTAGGCATCACAACATAAATATATATGAGTGATAACATCCTCAATACGCACACTTCTAAATAAATTAAAACACTAACATCTAATGTTATATCAGGTTTTAATACTCACAATATCCTCGAGTCATAACCTCGAAACCCATGACCGTGTCGTAACTAGCTGTGACAACTCGAATATAATTATGATAAATCATGTTTAAATCATGATTAGCTTATGTGATATGAATAATATGTTTTTATTATATATATAATGTAAGTAATTATGTTTAGTTTAATCCTACCTTCATAAAGCTTGAAATATCGAATTAGTTACAAATGTGAAATTTTAAAGTTTTCGGCAGGAATGTTCCTGTTGGAGGCTAGTTTTGACCTTTATGACATAACAATGAACTTGAGGTGTAAACTAGATATTTGTAGATATATGAGTTAGGTTTATAACAAAACAAACGGTTCATCGAACGGACATCCGAGTGGGAAGATATTGTCTTTTTACGAACATGGGGTAAAGTAGTTATTGACGCAAAAATTCTTCATCTACGAGGACAAATCATAAAAGGACACATGTCATCCTACGTGGCAATATTCGGCACCCGAGGAGAGTTGGTCGGTACCCGAGGAGATTTAGTCGGCACCCAAGGAGAGTTGGTCGGCACTCGAGGAGAGTTAGTCCGCACCCGAGGAGAGTTGGTCGGCATACCAACCAGGAAGATCAAAGGATAACTATGCATTTAATGTGCATTAATGAAGATGAAAACGCATTTAATGAGCCTTAATGTACATTTGTACTATATTAATAGATGACAACACATAGCATACCAAGCAATTCAAGGAGGATCAACCATCATAGAAGGCCAATAATTAGATTCATTGTATGTAGACATAAATGTCTGAATGTATAAAGACATCGTATCTCTTTATCTCCCATCACTATAAATACATGTATTCCCTTAGACAAAAGGGGGGGGGGGGACGGTGGGAGAAAACTAAGAAACACCATACACAAGATACACATCCTCTCTCTCTACACCATATTGTGCTATTGTAAACCCCTGGGAATAAAATAACAGTGGAAGTAGGCTTTATTCATAGCCGAACCACTTTAAAAACCTTTGTCTCTTATATGTTTGATGTGAATGTTTATCTTCATCTTCAATCTCATCCTCATCATTTATCTGCTGTTGACGCCACTAAAATGGTAGTGGCCATTTTGTGTCTTCAACAGATTGGCGCCGTCTGTGGGAACGTGTTACAAGCATTGTTCTCCATCAAAAGCTAAGTTTTTATTTTCTATATGTATAATCAATTATATACTATGCATACATCTTTTGATTCAGTCATGATTTTATGTTTATATACAGAAATTAGTTGTCCAATTTTTATTTAGGAAATCTGCAAAATATTGAATATCATGATTTTAAAATCATAACTGTTAGATTATTTTTATTGAGAAATCTGTAAAACAGTAAGATTTAAAATCATAATTTTTGACTTGATTCCCAAGTCTAAACTTTATAATGGGGACAAAATTTAGAACGATTCAATATTTTTCATGTACACACTGTTTTATTTTACTAGTTTTGATAAAGTGACCATTCAAATTCAATTCATCTACCAATTGCGTGAATCACACGATAATTTTCATTATTGAGTGAGAATTGATAAAACAGAAATAGGGGACATCCACGTCCTGATATGAATTGCGGATCTAATTGCAATGATGAATCTAATGCCTCCGTAAATTTTTGTGACGGTTGAAGGAGATAGTCATCAACGAGTCAAGAATATATATTTATTTGATTCTCATGTGTATCAATTTGAGACTCTAAAAGTTAGATTCTGATTATTAGAAGAAACTGAGACTCTGGATTTTATCTTTCTCTCTTTAAGAGATGCCAGATCTTAAAAATGGCGATTGGTATTCAAACCTCACTTGCACAGGTCGGCGCTATCCAATACCTGGTCGGCAGCCTTATTCTTAGTCGACGAAAACCGATGACACCTATTATTGAGCCATCACTGGTCGAAGATCATATATGATTGCTCAAATATATCTTATTCTTGGTCAGGCATATTTATTTCTTAATTGGCATCAATGGTCGACCAAAGCCTATTGGGTCAGCAGGTCATTTTGTTGGTCGGTAGCTCTTATATGATGGTCAGCGTTATATATAGTTGGTCGGGGGAAATCAACTAGTGATCGGCACAAGTTGGCACCATCCAGCGCTGGTCGAAACCAGTAAAACAGGTCGACGATCATCTACTTCTTGGTCGGCGACGCCTATTGTTAATCGGTGACTTGAAATTCAATTTTCTGTAACTACAAGGTTATCATGGTTGGTTGGCGGAAGATGTTGTGAAGATTTAGAATTTTAAACCTCCCATTTGCTAATCGATGACAGGAAAGATAGACCGCAATTCTAATGTTGGTCGGCGGTTGTGGCCAAGCAAGAACAACTGAAATCATGTGTCTAGTTGGGGCTCAAGTCTCACTTTTTTTACTTCTTTTTATGTTCAAAAAAGGACCCTTGGTTTATCTACATAGTGTTTAAAGATATTTTTGGTTTATTACACCAAGTATCTACAGTTTACAACCCCACCTCAAAAATATTTTTAAAATCAATAAATATTTCTAAAAATGAACTAATTTTTAATATTTATTGGGATTGTAAATAATTTTACAAAAATCCTAGATTACACAATTATGTCTTACATAGGGCACCTATCTGATAAAAATATGCTCACATGACATATTATTATCTGGAAATTTAAATTGTCCAATATTGAAGTCGATGCACACTATATATTGGTCGGCTGAATAATTATTCTAATCGTAATTTTTATATGATTCAGCGTCACCAGGTGCTCAGGCAAAATTATCTGCTCGGTACAATTCTTGGATGCTCGTCAACAGAACATAAAGACCTTAAAAGTTCAATACCGAACAAAAATAACGCTGCTAGACTGCATACAGCACAACAGCAAGACTGCAAACAACAATTCAATTGGCACCATCAGATTTATTTCATACATGCCCCAATCCTGGCCATAGAGCTTCATACTTGACTTAATCGAGTTAAGAGAAGAGATATATGTAGGCCTTTCTAATTAAGAATTCAAACATCTATTCCTCAAACACTCGTACTGAGCTAAATAACACATGTAGAAATTCCCAAGTTGGAATTCAAACAGATTCTTCAAAAGCCGACAAGAGTCATATGATGGAAGAAATGTAGAAATTCATAATTGAAATGTCAACATATATTCTTCTTAAACACTTGAACTGAGTTAAATAATAGAAGCCAGAAAATGCAAACATGAAAAGATCTCAGGGAGCCATTTCATGGAATATTTCCTCGGCCTTATTTTTCCAGCAAGAACAACATATTTCAAGGCCAAGAAAGTACTCAAAGTTCATATTCCACACTTGGGGGCTTCTATTACAAATTTAGTTGTTCATTCGGTGGCACATTCTCATAACATCATGCAAATTCAACTCCACAAACTTACACGGAGGCATATTGAAGTTCAGGAGTCAAATTCAGCACCTACAGCACTGAGATATATACTACTACTGTCCCGACCAATAATGAAGAAGAAGTTGTATGAAAATGTTTCGAAGTCCACCACCAGCTTGGTACTAACAATATTGAAGAGTTGGGTTCAAAAGCTAGTATGTTACTCGACAAAGTATTCAGAGGAGCATAAATCAGAAAAATCAAGCACGTAAAGTTATCATTCAGTTGCTCGAAAAAGGAAGCAGTTGGCCGGCTGGCAAACCAATCAACATACTTGAAGATTATGACAAGATACAAGCTGCATACTATGGCATGGTTGCATCAAAATTCCCAGGGGTGATACATAGCACACGTTCACTTGATGAACAGAGTTCCTCAAAAGAGATATTAACAACCATCGATTAGCCTGCATCATATGTCATCCAGGAGATAGTGCACTTTATGTTGAACAAATCAAGAAGACAGATCAAGATTTCATGAGCACTGAGCAATGCTGTAGAATAAATACTCCATCCTTTCAGTGAACCATCAAGCATGGAGCATTGGGGAACAGTAGTCATTTAGCCTTAAATGATATTTTGTTTTATATAATGCCACGTGTTATATTTTGATTGGTTGGGAAGGGTGGTGGCTTTGGCCGACTTAAAACCCTTAGAATTACCTCCTTATTCATCTAAAATCAGCCATGAGAGATTTGAAGCTTAAAGAAATAGAGTTTTGAAGTTTAGGAAGAAAGTGTGAGGAGAAATTGAAGAAAAATTCATAGAAAAATTATGAAAAAGCCCCTAAGGTATTTCCATCCATAAATCTTGTTTATTTTTTTGTATTACTTATTTAAATGATTGAAATAATCATTTGTTTACTGAAATTCCATGTCTTGATATGTACTTATGGATAGATGCAAGTTTAAGTAAACTTGAATATGTAAACCCTTGAGATTGTTTTGTTTAGGAACCTTGTTTATTCAAACTTCCATATATTTCTCTATACTTACTAGAATTGATTTATTCCAATTGGAGATTAACCTAGGATCATATATGTATGACATATCCGAAAACTATATGAAAATACAAATAAATGAGTCTTTGGTGAGAGTTTGAAGTTCGGGTATGAAATCTGCCCTAAGCATGAAAGTATTCCCGCCATGTGTTCGATGTTTTTCTTGACATAGAAAATGAACCTTAAAAATTATGAAACTTTAATTTTGTATTGTTAAATATGTTTACTGATGTTAGGTAAAATATATTAGAAATTCATGATGTATAAAAATTATGAAAATTCTCGGAAGTTGAATGAACGATAAAAGAGCCTATAGGGCAGATTTGCTATGTGGTAAATAAATGAGCATATCTTGCTCTAGGAGACTTAAAATGATATACTGTCTTTTTTATTGGAATACTAATATGAAAAGGATTGAATTTCCAAGAATAAATGAATTTATATTTGGTTTATGATTTGGATATGTTAAATATATTAACATGGATTTGGATGGAACTTCACTTGAGATAAATGATTTGAATGGAATCGTGTGATGCTTATGGATTGAATTATGTTTAAATCATTCTTTGGATTATTGATATTATTATGATGATACTAATATGTTAAGAATGATAGGAAGGGAAGAAGATATGATTGAACAAATACCGAATAAAGGCAAGGGAAAAGCCAGTTAAACTATCAAGGTGAGTGTACTTATGATTTGTTTCATATATAAATATGAATATAGCTCTAAGAGCAGGATTTGTTTGAATACTTTGGTATTCAGGATTTGTTTGGATATTAAAATATCCAGGATTTGTTTGGGTCTCATGATCCAGGATTGGAATTGGACAAAGATCGAATGATTTGTTGGAACTTATGTTCCAAGATTTGTTATTGCCAATGGTCAGAATTATTTGGATCTTATGATCCAGGATTTTTTATTGCCAATGGGAAGGATTGTTTGGATTTTATATCCACATATTCAATATAGAATTGTTATTTCATTGAAGGGAAGGAGTACCTCACTAAGATTAATGCTTACAGTTTATATTTTAACAATTTCAGGTTTATATGCCGCTAGCTAGAATACCATATGACCGGTAACATTGAGAGTTGTACCGTTGGAAAGAGCTGGGGTTTAAGTATGGGGATTTTATCATTGTCACACTGAAGATTTTCATATACTCACACATTTTATATATTGTGTTAGTATGGATTGAGTTGATGATTGTGAAATTTTATCATAGTTAATCATAGTATTGTATGTCCGGTTAATTATGATTCTGATATTGATTTCATTATGGTATAATAATAATAATATTATGTTCATTATACAAAGTGTGTAGAAAAATATTGATAAATGAATTATATTTCCAATGGGCTCAAGATCATGATCCGATTATTCTAATAACAAATTATTAGTATGGATATTGGGTTTGGGGTGTGACACTAGCTTTATTAGTTAACTAACGAAACATGTCAACCTAAAGCAGTCGAGTAACATATGCAAACTATATATAACAAATGTAAAACCATGCGTATAAATAAACTAGTGTGGAACAAAGGTTCTTTCGAAGAAGAGCGCACTCATTTATCGTGATGCATCAGCCATCACCAGTTTAACCCGCATCACTACTGAGCTTATGCAGCGCTACACCGGAATCATAACTGATCAATAAATTCCCACTACTGGGATCAAAGAAGACACAAGGGGCACAATGAACCAGGTGATTGACAAGCCAAAGGAAAATAATCAATTTCAGACAACGAATCATTCCACACAAAGTACGAACCCACAACGTACCCCTGAATATAACCCTTACTAACATCTGCTAAAGTCTTAACCTTGCCACATACCATGGCATGACCCATTAACCCTAACGGGTCCTAACCATAAGTCATACATCCTTTCTAAATGAACGAAATACAAATCCAATTCCTTTAGGAAGCTGAAATGCTAGGCTCTCCTCCTTTGGAGTAATATTACCTATTCTGTCATTGGTAAGCATAAATATCCAAAATCAAGGTGAAGTTACATCTCTCGGGCTTATTTCTAATCACTAACCTATCATTCATGGGCATCCATAATATCAACACGTTGTAGCTAACCTCAATTTTCGAGATCACTCTCATTAAATGAAATAAAGTGCTCACGTGGTTTCAAACATTCAACTCACGGACCACTGCTATGACACTTAGCAACATCCTACATGATCCCAAATCATAACAATTCTAATGTTATCTCAAAATCTCAAGAACTATCAATGCCTAGGGCCCAATGATTTCCTTCATTAGAGTCATACCAAATCATACAAGTATCTCACGTAATTGCTATAACCATGCCTAATGCAATATTCTGAGTGATATCTCTAAAAATATGATGAAAATCATTGTGTTCTAAGTCTCCCTGGTGTATCATCTAGCACTTATTAATTCTATTTTGACATTATCCTCGAAGGTCATATCATGACATATGCTTATAAACAAAAGTCGTGGTACTAACTTCAAAGTGTGACCTAAACATGCTATACCCATCAATTATTTACCATCACTATGTAAACTTCAATGTAAAACTAATTATTTTAGATGCTTCATGGTAAAAACACTAAATCAGTTATTCCCAAAATGTCCGTTCACATCCGAGTGTAAGAGTTATTGTGACAGAATCCTGTTGTGTATGTCAACTGATCACGACCACCAACTTGTAACCTCAAAGCATCAATCCTAGTCACTATATTTTTTTACCAATTGAAAGGCTATATTTTTGACATTATAAGGAATCCCAAAAGTTTAAGAAGAGTCTTCATCGTCATCATAACACTTAGTACAAAACCTTGAGTGAATTATTACTAGGGAATGTCTACCCCTCACATTAATGTCTCACTAGTTAAGCCTTATCATATAACCCTAAGGAATTATCAATACGGATACACATGTCTATAAATAATACTAACCCAAATTCAATTTCATCAAATTACATTATTAAACCTCAATGAGTGTTTAATCATGACAACTAAATTGCCTTACTACGTAAACATCATACCATGTCCTAATCTGCAAGCTAACATAACTATATATATTTTGGCAGGATACGGGACATCGAGTATTGCCTATAATGCCAAGGCCCACACCACAGACGCCATATGAGATCCAATTTTTCAATACCACATTATCATATCTAAAACTTTTAATTAATACCATCAGAATGTTGGTAGGACACAGGACGTCGGGCATTGCCTAAGAGGAGGCTCACCCCCGTGACGCCACAAGCAATACTATTTCTAGAGCATCACAATGACAATACTTAACTCTAAACCATCAATATTTTTTTAGGTTCATTACAAGGTTTCATGATTATCTAGACCGATATTGTAACCAACATACACTAAATCCAAATCCTCAACTAAGGGAACCAATACGTTCTCACCACATAATCAATATTTATGAACGCCATTCGCTCTCCTAACCTCCATAGATGAAATATACACCCTTTATATCTAGGCCACAATGAACAGTACTCGACATTTCCACTACTACTAATGTTACTCTCTTCATCAATGTTTCCACACAATACATCTCATATAAAAGATCACAACGTTGCCACTATTGCTCTACATTGATCCCCATGGCTACTAACACATCTACATTAGAAACGCAGCAGAACATGAAAAGCTACTAACTCAGCCATTTACCATTTCATAAGGAGTTTCACATAGTGATAATTCCCTTGACTTCATCATCCAGGATAGGAATCAAAATTGTCACTAACCCATCGTGACCGACCCAAACCAATATCGACATTGAGAAGATCCGCTATCGACTTCACCATGTCACACCTGAAAGGAACATAGAACCTAAATCCCTGATACCAAGTTATAATGCCCCGATCCAGATTTAAGGGTTAATAAAGGATCAACCCGGTCGGTCTCGTACGTTAATTCTGAAGTGCAATGGAACAACCTAAATAATGTTTCTAATCCAGTATCATTTAACGTTATTTTTATTATCATGTGATTGATGTTCCCCAAGGTAAGTTCCCCTAAGGCAAAGTACACAGAGCTACTAACGCAAATGCAAATTAATTACTTAAATGTACGAAACTCTCAACATATAGGACAACATGCTACCTGCCGTAACAAAAGGAGAGAGTGAGCCGAATGCTCAGTGGGAACTATGCAATGTAGTATAGAAACGAATGGTAAAAAAAATACTCACACACTACCACTGCATGCGTGTGAAAATACATACATACATATATATATATATATATATATATATATATATATATATATATACCTTTAAAATACTTGTCCCAACGTATTAAACCGTTTTATTCTGAAAACATTACTTAATACCATTTATTCTCCTTACCTTTACAAAATAATCATTTTGTATCATTATGCATAAAATTAGCATTCTTCTCATTAGCGCATCCGGTTAAACACATAACATTCGTTGGAAAATCTTTCGGTTACTCAACGTTCATTAACTCACGCCAGACTTACTTAACCATCACTTAATACTTCCTTTCAACATGCGCACACATCATGTTAGAAAATGTTCATTAACATTGAAAGCCTTATACAACACACACGCATGTTAATATGAGTTTAAACCTCGTTTGATAGCTTAATTACCCATTAAGTCACCTTGCTTAACCATTTCACTTTTCTTACGGACATTAGTAGTTATTCTCAATTTACTTGTTCATGTTACATTAATCAGAACATTAATTATTCTTGCAAGTTAGGTTATTTTCATCTTATAACACATTCCTTATCATGTTCCTGATTACATCATTATCCTTAGGATTTAGTCAATTACCACAGATTTTGTGGCCTCTCACCACCGGTATCCACCGCCAATGCTACTGTAGTTACTTTGGGGTCTTTCACTAATAGGAACGTCATGCACTGCTTAATTATTTCTCCTGCATAATCTAAATATTCCATTATCTTTTCAATGTGTTCAAAATTATTCCAATGTTCACATTAATCCACATTTATGGGCCGAAGCCAAAAACTCGGACTTAACTATCCATTTTTCCATTAACATTTGAAAAATTATTACTTTCTCCTCTAAGTCCTTTATTCACAGACCCGTTGATTTTATACCAAAAATCATTCACGTTTTAGGACTTAATTCATTTTCACCCATACTAGTGTATGACAATTCATCAATATTTTTTATCTATAAAAATGTTCCGCTTTAAGTATATTATCAATTTACCCTTTTAATGCAAACTTATAATTTCGTCCTTTAACAAGTGTCATTTTCCAAAAAGGTGGTTTAAGTCTTCAATTCAATACTTAAACACATTTAACCATTAAAGAAGTTGTTCATTAGCATACTTTACTCTTAACTTTCACATTTTTCACTTTACACACCTTTAATATTTAAGTTCATACATTTTATATCTTAAAACCTCATTTTTCACATATTAGATAAACGCACTTTATTCTTAAGTTTTCGTATCTTAACACCGACTTTGCTACTGATTACACATTAAAAAATCTTAACTTTCATTTATTAACTTTTAACCTACAACTTATGAAAAATCCTCACTTCTTGCCTATATACACATTAAACCCATGTTACTTTCTATCATGAGTTTATACACTTAAAAAATAGCCATTTAAAGTGAAAATATGTCTTTACATATAAATCTCTCTATTTAATGTAGGAAAACAAATATTCATTTTACAAAATGACATGAACAAGCTTAAAGAAGTACTTTTCATAAAAATCACATTTCCTTCATTAAAACCCATTTTAACATATTTTATTTCATAAAATATCCATTAATAGTGTTCTAAAATTTCCAATATTCTTAAAGCCTATTTAAGCAAAATTTTATCTTCTTTTTCTTCTACTTCATCATTTTCAGTAAGAAATCCCCACTATTATTTTATAAAAAAAATGGCCTACACAATCCCAATGTATTTCTAAACATGAATTCACCTTATCTACTTTTGAAACATCATTTAGACACATTTTATTTCATAAAATGTTCAAGATATATATTCTAAGTTTTCTACATTTTCAAGACCTATTTTAAGTTATTCTTTTAAAACCATTTCCATACATAATCATAAGTATTAGACTAATTAACCCATGGTTACCATTTAACATATATCCTACATATATTAAGCCTAATATATGTAATTAAACTTACTGAACATTCATCAAACTTTAAACCTCTAACATTGTAAGATTTTCCCACCTTAAAGACTCCAAAATGGTGGTGGTAGTGGTGGTGTAGGAGTAGAAACCCCCACCTTCAAAGGTGGCCTCAAAGGGTTACCATAAGATCTTCCACAACAATATCCATTAGAGCTCCATGGCTACTCTTCTTGTTCTGCATGAATTACATCGTCTTACTCCAAGAACGCCCTCTTCAAACCTCCACCCAACTCCAAAAATACCTTATTCTTTAACAAAATAAATATGTCTATGGTTTTATGTGGTGATTTAAGATAATTTGAGGCATAATAATGGTGATTTCATGGTGGATATAATGGTGTATGTTGGTGGCTTTAGCCCTAACAATTCTGGGAAAAAACACATCTTCATGGAAGCGCCATCTTATAGAGTTCTTACATTTTTATACCACAAATGAAGCTAATCCAAAAATTATCTTGGTCTGGACACTTTAGATGGTCGACACCTCATAAAAATCCAACGGACATAAGTGTGAAAACACTTTAATTTTTCCTACAGTGCGCAGCCCTGGGAGGCATGGTCGACCAACCTGGGAGTCGCAGTCGACCGGGCATGGTGTAAAAAATCTCTTTTTTTTGATAATTTTTGGCCCATGATATTTTGATATATATTTTTAGGACCCCAAATAAATGTTAAAGCTATTTTTATTCTCCACCAATTGTCTTACAAAAATCACGCAAGGTTCTATTTTTCTGTGTCGTGTACTGCTTAAAAAATCGTATTATATTAACTATGTCCGTTTCACATCCATTCCTTGACTAATTCATGTCGTACTTCACCGATATTCTAATTATATCCATTTGAACTCAAATAATAATCCATGCGAACACTGCTACGTGGAATTTCCTTGCTAACCCTACGCGCGCCGTGCCACTTTATGTATAATTCTCACTTAATCACTTATGCGTTTGTTTCTCCAATTGTATTTCTTAATAAAATACTCGAATTATTATTCGTAATCTTTTTTTTAGGGTGGGGTATTATAAAAACCTAACATGTTCAAACACACTAGGTATTCAAGTATCCAACATAGGGTTCTTAGATATTTCACACTTTTGTTGATATTAATCCATGAATATATGCTTCTTACCCATAATAGGTGATTGTTTATAGTAGCAATGATGGGATATCCTCTATATAAAGAGTGGATGGGTGAGACAATCGACTAGGGGATGAGTATCGTAGAGGTGCTAATGAGTTTGTAAAATTCACAAAGAGGTGTCTTAATGATAAAGAGTTCCCATGTTTGTGTGCACATTGTAGGAATTGTAAGATGTTTTAGTAGAAAATAGCTGAACTACATCTGCTTGGATGGGGTATGCAAGATAGTTATCGGTCGTTAGTTTTTCATGGAGGAATGCATCTTCCCTTTGTCTTCAAGCAACCTTCACAACAATCATCAAATAGGATAGAAGTATAAGGCCAGGAGGATCATATAGATCATAATATATTAGAGGATTTAGTTGATGATGCTTATGGAGTTCATGAAGTGGAAGAAAATGAGGTCACTGACAATGTAGCAAAGCATGAGGTCACTAAGGGAGCAATGGAAAATGTGGAAGAAAAACATGTGTGCACTGTATTTGGCAGGGATTGAGAGTCTATCTTATTGCATAGGGACATGATACCTGAGAAGGATCCAATCTCATTCGCAAACTAGCAATAGTTTAACAATAATAAGATATCATATAAGAAATTTTCCTCTTGTGAATCGTAGAGGGAAGACCGGGCCAAAAATGTTGACGTGCATTGCTCCGGGAATACGTCTTGTGCCAAGGTAGAGCATAGGATGGTAAGTTTTGAATTTTATTTCATTTTACTTTTATTGTATTATATTTGGTGGTAGTTATATACTAATTCACTAATTTTTCATTATTTTATTTTAGGAGATGGGGAATGGTCCTTGGGGTAAGCCGCATATGCTCGATGTATATGTGGTAATTCAAACAAAGAAAAGGAAAGACAAGGAGGTCAATTCGATCGTGTCCACCACTATTATAAGTTATAATTATTTTAATGTTAATACTTTATTATTCATAATCACATAGTTTTTTGTTATTTCAAGAAAATATTAAAGAAGTCCACAACTCGCAAAGTGATGCCACGAGGCATCTCTGAGTATGGATGCACTTAGTGAAGTGCTCGTGCGGGATCATAAGGGTCGTACTCGCAGTGTTAGCTCTCGGGTGGGGAAGTTGAGGCTCCTTGGTATTACGTCAATCAATAGTGGACTATCACGCAAGGTCAATGAGCTGAAGACCACTTTGATCAAAAGTTTGAAAATATTGAAGAAAATGTTTTCGATGATTAAGAAAGCTTTTCAAGGTCAAGACGAGAGCAGCTTAGGGAAAGGCAAAGTAGTGGATGAGGAGACCACTACTCCATCTTTCTCACCCTCACCCTAACTGATAGACCCCTCTGTATGACTTATTCACCCCATCCCCAACTATCCAAACTCCATTCGCAATAAGTTGGGATAAATTATATTTACTAGACTTACAAGGAGACAATAGGATTTCCAGGGGGTTGACGGACCCTAATAGACGCCCAAGTTCCTTGGTGCATAACCGTCCGCTGTAGTCTCACGAGGCTTGGGTCCGCGTCACTGACACTATGATGGAGAAAGATAATGAAGCACCGTAGTTGAGTGAACAATGTGGCGTGCGACATATTGAGGGATGCATTGGTTCTTAATTTATATGTCCTACCTTTCTCCTCCAACCTAAAAATCAATGGACATATAATTTGTATTTAACAATCAAATTTGGGTTTATATATCAGTTTCTTATTTATATTAGGTTAGTGATTGTTTTTTTTGTAGCATACAGTGATTGGTTATTATTAATATTAGTGTTGATTGTTATTAGTTATTGTTAAAATATATCATTGATTACTGCTACAGGTTAAATAATATAATGTTGGGCTATGGCAATAGACATACTACACAACAATTTTTTTTTTATTTTGGTGTCGAGTATTATCATGGACTCTGATCGTGACAAGTTTGTGACCAGCTCAACTTGTCACGGTCAAAGTCCGTCAGAAGTTTTCATTTGTCACGGTCAAAGTTTGTGACATATAGGATATTTTCTCGGACTTTGATCGTGATAATAGAAACCATAACAAGCCTGTGATAAAACTATTATTAAACCCATTCTTGTCACGGTCTTTGATTGTGATAAGGGCCACTTATCAAGGTCTATGACTGTGAGAAATTGTTTATTTTTGGTGTTATGAACACACATGTAAAATGCAAACATATAAGGGAGAGAGTATGGGTGGCACATTCCACCAGCTGACCAGGAGTCATACTAATAGTCTCCACCATGTCAGTAATGAGGCTAGCTGACCTAATCAGGTCATGCACCAAGTTGGAGCGCCAGATAATAGAGTCATAAATAAATTTTCCTTTGTCAGCAACAATCTTCCCCATAGCAATAAGAGGGGGATGAAGAAACGTGTCCTTATTTAGTTATTTTGGAAGGGGACTCCAACACCTTAGTTGGGGAATCCCCAATCTCTAGAGGATGGGTGGGACCCTAAACTTTATTTATCCATCTCTCAGGTCGAGCATGTTATTCTTTTTTTCTATATGGGTGAGTAATGGGAGATTTGGGACCAATATTAACAGATATCAGATCCACCATTTTTCTCTTGGGGGCCCTTGCACCAAGAGAAAATTCAATAATTAGAATTAATAAAAGGTCTGATGACTCAAAGGATGAGCTATTTCCTCACCCAATTTATAAGAAGTAGAAGCCTTTGGATCATTCAGATCGAGTGAGATATTCAGAGTTTGATCAACCAGCATTGCAAAAAATGAGGTGGTAGAACTAGTGTAAACGAGTAGAAGAGTAGCTGACCTTAGATGATCACTGTCCCCAAGCCTCTAATTTATCAACCAAACCTTCTAAATATCGACAAAATTGATGTCCTTATCATGAGGAAGCTTCCTCTTTCCTTTGGATGTCATGAAACAAAGCGGAACAAATTACAATAGGTATGATATAACGAAAATGGAAAATACTAAGTAGAAACACAAGGGCAGCCTGACTTATACTTTTTATCTTCTTAAAGGAATGTCGACCTTTCATATTTTATCCCCTCAAGAAGAGGAGTAAGTTGCCATTTCTTCATTATCACACCATGATCCTAGTACTCCTTATTGGAATCAGACAAGTTTACTACTAGGGCTCGATTAACCATCCTTCTTTTCAAATACAAAATGTTTTCTTTGGTCGACATCCATTAGTAATAATATATGACATCGGTGATTATAATATTAGTCCCATGTAACTCGTTAATGTGGTGGACCCCATAATGATCCTTTAATTATTTAGAGTGACCTGGGATATAACCACATCAATGTATTGACAAAATTCAAGAAATAATTTTTTCGGGGGAAAATCCACCCCTCACTTAGTAATTAATATTTAGGGAAACCAGTAGCCCTCTTCAATATTACAAAGTTCATAGGGTCCATTAACCAATTCTATAGTAACTCAGTTGGGAATATAATCTAATTTGAATTTATCTATGGTGTTTTGATTAATTACATACACCATTATTGAGAAGTGAAGGACAACACAAAAGAAGAATTAAAGAAAGATATTTAGAAATGTAGAAAAATGGTAGAAATGAAGATAGATAGCTTACAATGAAATGAAGAAAGTGAGAAATCTTCTTCAAATGATCCAATTTTGAAATGAAGAGGAAAGAGAGGGAATGTCCTTTTGTGGTAAGAAACTACCTCACGGTTCCCCAAAGTAATCATTTCTTGCACAACAAACGAGAGTTTGTGGCTACCTAAGCGACGACTACATCCCCAAAGGCTAAGTTATAGCTCCAAATTACGAGCATGCCCTCGAGGCATTAAACGGGCGAAGACCATTAAGTCCCTGGGATTTTAAAATATTTCACCAAATTAATATATAGAAATCTCAAATGATTATGGACCTTCAACCAAGAGAGGAATCATGTTATTTATAAAGAATAGGAGGACTTGTCTAATATCAATGATCAACCAGGGCACAAAGTCCAGCGACCTTAATGAGCCCCTGGACTTTAAGAATAATTTTTTAGTCAACTATTTTACTGGCATGCGCTCGAGCGCCACATGCACCCATGATTAATGGAGTCTTCTGATTAAAGAAGAATTATTTAACTCTATCACTTGTAATGATTGACTATAATAAAGGGAGAAGTTCAAACTCTTAGGAATAGCAGTTAACGGGGCCTAGGACTCTCCTAAGATGCCTTATAAATGAAAACTAACCCCATGCGAATGGGTAATGCATCATATAACGTCGGGCAATACTACAACTCCATCGGCTTGAGTTTTTAATCAATGGAGAACAAACTTTAGCACCTCGTGGATATAGGCAAGTTTCCAAATCACGTAATTTTGTGTTCTGTGTGTTTGTGATATAATATTTTTTCAATTATGATTACTCTTGGGCTTATGTGCATCGAATATAACATGTAAGAATTTACCACCTACAGTTCAGATACTCCTCATTCAAAAACATATGTGCCAACATCTTTGTGATATTTTATGTTGATGTATTCAACCAATGAACAAATTGTAATCTTATTTTTAAATCATAGATATCATAAATAAAAAGTATCTATCTTCAATGATTTAGCAAAGTCCTCTATTCATGCAGATCATATTTTTATTCCAAGATCAATGAGCAAAAGTGGTAGGCTCGAGCTTCGCAAATTTGGTATTTTATATAGATCATCAAGTATAATAAATAATAAATTCTTTAGCAAAACTATACCTTATGATCGATTTTAACATTTTAAGAGCTGGGAAAATTTGATATGCATAAATGGTTCAAATGTTAAAACCGGCCATATCTCTCTATACACTAGTTTCCCAAATAGAATCATGAAGAGTTGCAAGTATCGAAGGATTCATTTGACATGCAAGTGAGCAAATACCTTGGATAACAAAAAAATTCATGGAAAAATTTTCGGCTATTTGTGTTTGATAGCATTAATTTTCCAGGTGAAAAATCCTTGTTTTGATAATTTTTTTAGCGATTAATATAAGAGATGAAAAATATATTTTCATTAAAAGAAATTAACAGTTAAAAAGATTTTTGTACCAAAAAGTTTTTTTTCATAAACAATGTTATTTTTTTTATATTTTACTGTTTCTAATCAGAGATTTTTTTGAATAATTTTTTTATAAAATTGTTATAATGCTTTTTTTAATTTTAAAACAATTTTGTTATTTTTTAAAACAATCAAAAGATGTAGTTTTTTTTAAACATTTAAAATAGTTTTTTCCATTTTTATTTTAAATCAATATTGTTATATTTTAAAACAAAAGAATTTTTTAAAACAGTCAAAACATTTTTTTTTACTTTTTGTTTAAAAACAGTTTTGTTATTTTTTAAAGTTACAAAAAGTTAAAAATACAATTTATTATATAAAACATTTTTTTTTATAAATTTTTTTTTTTTAAAAAATTGGTTGTTAAAAAATGTGATATAAATACTTTTATTTTAATAAAAAGAAAGTTGGCAAATTTTGGGTGGCAAAATTTTCTTTGGGTATGAGGTGAGAATTTTTTTCCAAAAAAAAGATGGAAAAACATGGTAAATGACATGTTGTATCGAAATAATTTGCACGACAAATTGTGCCTATCAAATGCACGCAAAAGTGGGCAAAACCCTCATTTTCCACCATTTTATACATTTTTTTTATGGGAAATCATTCCTATCAAATGGACCCAAAGTATTTTTATTTTGCTTAGCTAGGATATTGGGTGTTGCCTCCCCATTGGTTAGAGTGGACGGTGTAGTGTTTTCAGATTGTTTATTGGGTTGGTCCCGTCTCTCTTTTGGGTGGGTAGATATTAAAGCTAGTTTAGGTATATTCTTTTCTTTAGCCCATCCTGTTGGGTTTTGAGTTTTTTGGTAGTGGGTTATTTGTTGTTTTTGTGTTGGTTTTGTTGTAGTTGTTTTTAGTAGATTTGGATTGTTGATCCGGTTGGAGCTTTGTTTTCTTTAATTAATGCTTATAATTTCCCCTAAAAAAGTTTCCACATATGAGTACTTGATGGAAAGATATAATCTATAATCATTTTAACTTTAATAAACATATTTGCCGACTAATTTCTTCAATTAAGCAACATGTAACTACCTCTCTTTATCCATAATTACTTGACCTGAAGATATTTTATGCCTTAATATAACGAGCTCAAGATTTTTAGTGCCTTGGGGGTTGAACATCCTTGAACTTAGATTATTTTTAATGCCTTGCAACGGGGCGAGTGGTTGGATATGAATCCTTTTATTAAAGTATAATTACTAGGTAAGGTCAAATAATGTAAGTATACAGATAATATCCAACCACTCATCACATCGCAACGTACATGAGAGTGTGTGTACTTGAATCCGAGATGGGGCGACGATACACAAATTAAAAATATTTCATTAATAGAGGTAGTCTTTTCCTTTTAATTCCCTTTGCGCACATATAATACTACATAGGTTTATATGAAATAATGTTGCACAAATTCGATTACACCAAATTTTATCTTCAATAGTTAGTGATTAATCTAAATGCGAAATAGGTATAACAATCACACAACATCAAGTCGTACGAGAAAAAAATCCACTAATGGGAAAAAAAACTCAAGTCGAAATGAACGACAAATTCACCATGGTAGATTTTTACAAATAAAAATTAATGACTTACAATCAGAAAACACAATAACTGGGTATCCACACTTTCGCACAATATCTTTCGTAGAAGGTGGCAACAGTTAAATAGCGCTACACAACCACGACCAATTTTGGCCGTGATCAATATCTTCAAATCTTTACCCCCAAATCAGAATCTTTTTTTGAAGTCAAACATGAACTTTGTTGAGAAAACACCGAATGTTCGACTAATACTTTGTATGATATGAGTGATCCTAAAGGGTTTGAAAGAGTTGAAAATACTTTGGTTTACTCAAACCTTACAATGGATTTTTGAGATATTCCCACAAGTCCCTAAGGAACAAAGATATAAATATATTTTTTTAAGAATAAATGTATAATTATTTTAGGCTTTAATAGGAGTTTTGGCCCATGTTTGAAAAAAACATATCAACAACACAAAAGAGAGAAGTGGAGAAGAAAACTATGGTTTTAATCTCTAGTGCGTTTAAACTCTAAAACTTATTTCTTTTAAAATTCATTTTGATCGATTGTATTTTTCATTATAAGAAAATTTATCAAATATTCTCTCTCTATATTTTTTAACAGAGGAGATGTTGGTGAGGTTTCTCTCTCCACATATATGATTTTTCTTCGCGTATATGGTGAACCTCTCCTGAAGCATTGCAGGGCCAAATCAGGAATAGGGAAATTGCATAACATATGAGAAAAATATCATGTGGTGAGAGTGATCTCATTAACAATATCTCATACTGAATTGTTTAAAAAAGTAAATATATGAATATGAAAAATTCTTGCACAAATCTCTAAACAAATCAAAAGATCTTGAGAAAATATCTCTTTCACAAACAATGTTCGCGGCCGCTACCCAAAAAGCATTGTCGTGATGGAGACAAAAGTCTTCCCTAATGCGAAAGATTGGAGAGGAGGGAGGTTGCATAGTACACTTGCAAAAAGAGGAAAAAGTTATGGAAGAGTTTGTGACTATTGAGACTTTGCAAGCACGAAGCAACTTTTTGCTAATGCAACCAAGTCGCGAGAGATATCATAAATTCGACGAAGGAAAAAAAAGTTGTGTAGCTTTTAAACCTTATTAAAAAAATCATATACCTATGCAATGTTCCTTTTTAAAGATTTATATGAACATAACCTTGGATACTTATATCATTAATACAAAATTCGTATCAAAGACCACACACACACAAAATTATTTTCCAATTATGAAAAAGTTGATTTGAGTATGACAGAAGTGCAAGTCTACTGAGTTATTTACACCAACCTACGTGGAATTCCAATGAGTGTGATCATGACTGATGCCTGATTTAATAATGATTAAGATTTTCGATGAATATGACTTTATGCAATATTTAGCCAAAAATACGTGAAGGACAACTGACTCAAAATATATTTTGTAACACGGATTAAGAGAATCCAATTTCCAGAGGAACATGAGTATGTAGATACTCTTTTAATCTCGTTGCAGAAAAATGTTAACAAATCTAACACACCATGACAGACGAAAATTCATGTCTAAAAGAAATGATGAACCTAACAACCTGTATCTTAACTACCAATAACCCAATAACCAAAGTGAGCACTCGATAAAGTTAACCTATCATAAACTGAAAAAAATAATCAAAATACCAAATATATATAAACATTGTTAAACATATATGATAATATGAATGATATATATATAAAAAATCAACTATTCACATAAACTACATCAAGAAGTCTAAGAAGCACGCATCCTAAAATATCATAATGATGCATTATACATCACTTATTATTCATATATGCTCCCTAAATCATTTTCATATAAAATGTCTCATAGTGTCATAAGAATATAACTCCACTTAATCTAACCTTCTCCCATTTTTTTATGAAATTAACAAACGAAAGAACATTAAGTGAAGCATTAGATTTTGACAATAGTAAACATAGACTTGTATATAAAGTTGGTTAAAGTGGTATATACCACAAAGAAATTTAATCCAATTTATCAAACATATATGCAGACATAAGACGGCTCCATGCTATGGATATACTAGCTAAAATGATACAAGGCAATAAGTTAATCATGAATAATTATGCCAATAAAAAAAATCATAATATGCAAAATTGTAGTCACGAAAGATTATGCATATTGTATTGATCGAAAAGAGATATCAACATTATGAGTTTAGGATTTTACACAATATATTGATGTAAGCCAAATAAATCATAACTTATCTAAATAAATGAATAAGAAGAACAAACCAACAAAATATCCTCCAAATATCCAACAAAAGATATAAATTAGACAAAAAAGTAAATACCTAACATATATTATCATAGGCAACTCACTAAATCATCACGATCATCCTCATAATCAACCTTCTCCTCATATAAGAAACGAAGCATTCAAACTGATATGACCCAAGTGTCACCTCGGCCCAGAAACTAAAGCCTCGGCCAAGACATTGTCGAGGTGGGAAATGCTCTGAGACCGTGATAACAGCTCTCGGCCATAGCAGGGTCGGCCCAGGCCGACATCACCACCAACCTCATCATGGGGGGCACTGCATGTATCATAAGGGTCAGCGACACTTCAGTTCACCTGGGGATGACAACCTCGGCCTAGAGTTGGCTGAGGTCACAGGAAGCCATACTTCTTCCAAGGTCAGCCTCATCAAGAAATTAGCCGATGTTCCAAGCACATGCCAGCTCAACCTCGGCTCTGGCCGACCCAATCCCTTGACTCGGCTTAAGTCAAGCCGAGACCTTCATGGTCCATCTCGGATTGAACGAGCAACTAGACTTTATCAACCTCGGCTTCTCCCAGGCCGAGGTCATGACCAAGCACGATATCCGAGCACCTATTGACATTTGGATAAGGACACGTGGACACAAGTTAGTTATAATAAATCATTCCCCACACGTGGGGAGAATATTTCATCATCATTCTCTACATGTGACAGTGACAGATGTCTTCTTCATATTGGCTAGATCAACACACACACAAGCTCATTGCATGCATGGGGGGTACATTACACCCCCCAGGTACTATATATAGAGGTCATCCTCTACCTTGCAAAGGATCCGAAGTTAGCAACCCTAGCTGAAACTCTGTTCAAATACACAGTAGATAGACAAAGCTTAAGAGTTTGTATCTATGGCCATTATAGCCCTCATACAGTGATATCAACCACACACCTTCACAGTGGATGTAGGCCTAATTGGCTGAACCACTTACATGATTATATTCATCTTCTTCTCTTCACCTCCATCTACTGTGTGAATACCTTTACTCATATTCTGCCATTATTAACATTAAATTGAGCTCACAAACACCTCGAAGGGTGGTGCTGTTTCCAGCATCATCATTTTGGCGCCGTATGTGGGAAGAGAATCTATCTCTTCGTCTTTATTCGCTCAACCTCGTCGGAGACTCTGGTGGTGAACGAGGCCTCCCCCCTTTGTGCGGAGCTGTTTCACCGTTGAAAGAGGTCCTGTAAGGTATTAAGCTCATCTGCTACTCAAGCTCTTTATTATTAACACATGGCATCGGAGTTGCCACTGCCTATTCTGCCGCTTGGTGGGGGAGGGCCCAGTTCCATCCAGGCACCGCCCCAGTCCGAAATGGCGGCGATGGCCGTAGCTTTGAGGTCTTTGGCTGCAACGCAACAAGCTATGCAGGAACAGTTTGCACAACTCAGCCAAACTATAATGAGGCCACCTGGAGTCTCACTGAATATGATCACTCCGGCGGCTGTCTAGCCTCATCCTGATGCTAGGGGACCACCCCAGGCACCAATGAAGGACCAGCCTGCACCCCTATGGAGGAGGGACGTTGCTGACCCTAGGCGCTTACGCCTGGGGAGGCAAGGAAACCCTTTCCCAGAGGATAGGTATGCCGATCTAGAGGCGGAAGAGGTCCCGGAAGATTATTGGGAGCCATATGAGGTTTCGAATAATACGGTTCATCCTCTTCAGCAGAGCCGAGGATGTGTTGGTCGAAGGGCTGAAGAGGCCCAACAACGAGGATCAGCTTTTGATCGATTGAGCAGAGGGTCAGTCTTTGAGAGGTTGGGCCCAGTGAATGACCTAAGACAGAGGTTATCCAGGTCAAGAAGTGCTGCCGGCTCGCAAAGAGGGGACAGAATAGGTCGGCCTGACCAAGTCCGACCCCGTGAAAGAAGGGGCAGAGACCAGGAAGAGGTCAATAGCCGATGTTGTGCTGCGGCAGGGGAACCCCCAGTCCATCCTTTAGAGGTGGTTGGGAACAACCTCGGCCAGGCCGATGTCAAGAGACCGTGGAATGACTTTATCCAATGCCTTGAGGAGAAGATAGGATACCTCATCAAAAGTAGGGACCCGTTGCAAAGGGGTTACTCAGAGGGCTCTCCATTTGTGTCTAGAATAGTGAGCTTCCCGACGCCCGCTAAGTTCAAGCCTCCCGTGGTGTCTCCCAAGTATGATGGCAGCACCAACCTTTTACATCACATCGAGATGTATCAGTCGGCAGCAGACATCTACTCAATACCTGATGAGATGAAGTGTAGGGCCTTCTCTGGGACCTTAACAGGAGCACCACACAACTGTTTTACTTTTCTTTCGAAGAACTCAATTGAGAACTTCAAAGGCTTGGCTGAACGATTAATTCACAACTTATGCTTTGGGGTGAGACCTCAAAAGAAGACCAGTCACCTACTATATGTCAAGCAGGGCAAGGATAAGAGCCTAAGAGACTACATCACCAGGTTCAACAAAGAGAAACTGGAGGTTGAAGATTACGAAGAGAATATAGCCATGACCGCCTCCATAGGAGGTCTTCAGAAAGGGAAGTTGTTGTGGAAACTCGCAGAAGACTCTCCTAGGTCTATGGCAGAGCTATGGGCAGCTGCAGGAAAAGTCATGAATGCCGAAGAGGCCATGGCCACCAAGTGTGAGGATGAGAACCACGATAGTGGCGGGAAGTCCTTAATAAAGAAAGATGGAAAAAAGAGGTCAGCCGATGACAAGTTTGCTCACTATACTCCTCTTAATGTGAGTTGTGAGCATATCCTCAACGAGATCAAGAATGACAGAACTCTGAGGTGGCCAGAAAAATTGAAGGCTCCGCCACATAAGAGGAACAAAAACTTGTGGTGTGAGTTCCACCAGGACCATGGCCATGTCATAGACAGATGCTTCGCCTTGAAGGATGAGATTAAAAAAATGTTAAAATCCGGAAAATTGAGGAAGTATGTTAATGGTAAGACACATAAAGGGGGAAGAGATGACCCTATAAAAAGGCAAAACGATAGATGCCGTGACGATGTCCCATCTAGAAGAGACAATAATTCAGAAGGTGATGATGAAGACGATCCGAACCTCCCTCCGAAATATGACAACACCCCAGTGAAGAAGGTTGGCATGATCTCCTTTGGTGTTGACACCATATGCGGAGGACTTGCAGGAGGTGGATCTGAAGTGGCTGACAGGAAAGCTCATGTGGAAGAGGCCAAGTCAGGATCCAAACATGAGGTCATCAATCTAACATCTTCCGACGCAGTGAAGAAGAGAAAGAAGGTGAACATGGACACCCTTATAGTTGGGTTCTCCCGACTCGACTTTAAAGGTATCTTAGTCCCCCCATGATGACCCTTTTGTAATAACAACAAGGGTGCATGGGTGCGAGGTGCAGAGGATCCTCGTGGATGGGGGGAGCTCGGCAGACGTGATGTTTTAGCCTTGCTTCAAGAGCCTAGGTCTTAGCAGAGCTAGGCTGGTACCCTATCATCATCCTTTGATGGGCTTCAGCAGTGAAAAGGTCCACCCATTGGGTATGTATGAGATGGACGTTCGGATGGGTGACGAGTGGCCCAAGAGGTTGACCCGGAAGATAAATTTTTTTGTGATGGACGAGAACGTCTTCTTGTCCTATAACCTCATGATCGGAAGAGTGGACCTTAAGGAGTTTGAGGCTGTGCCGTCGACGGTCCACCAGAAGCTAAAATTTCTGACCCCCTATGGGGTAGGGGAAGTGCAAGGTGACCAGACCATAGCGTGGGAATGCTACTTCAACTCGATCGAAGAGAAGGAGGCCTATAAGAGGGCAACCACCACCTATAGCATTGATACATGGGAACCGAGAGATGAAACAAAGTTGAAGAAGGGAGGGGCCGCGGAAGAGGTAGAATCCATTGTCCTCAATGAGGATGAGCCGGAAAAAACCATCCAGGTCGGTAAAACCCTAAAGACAGAAATCAAGGAAGAGCTGATAAACTTCCTCAGGAAGAGGCAGAGTGTCTTCTCTTGGAGCAACGCAGACATGCTCGGCATCAACCCTGAGGTTATGAGTCACAAGCTCAACGTGACCAAAGATGCCAGGCCTATCAAACAGAGACGAAGAGTTTACTCCAAGGAGAAATACGACATCATCCGGGAAGAGGTCAAAAAATTGGAAGAGGCTGAGTTTATAAGAGAAGTCATATATCCGGAGTGGTTATCGAATGCAGTCATCGTGACCAAAGCTAATGGGAAGCGGAGGATGTGTGTTGATTTCACGGATCTGAACAGGTCTTGTCCAAAAGACAGTTATCCCTTACCTCGGATAGATCAAATGGTGGATGCTACTGCAGGATATGAGCTCATGGGCTTCATGGACACGTATTCAGCTATAACCAGATCTTCATGGATGCGGAAGACGCAGAGAAGACAACCTTCATTACCTACAAAGGGACGTACTGTTATAAAGTGATGCCCTTTGGTATGAAAAATGCAAGGGCAACATACTAAAGTCTTGTGAATAAGATGTTCTAAGATAAAATAGGCAAGACAATGGAGGTGTATATAGACGATATGCTAACAAAGAGCTTAAAAGCTAGCACTCATGTGGCAGACCTTGAAAAGACCTTCGATACTATGGACTTATACAGGATGAAGATCAATCCTGCGAAGTGTGTCTTAGGGGTAGGAGCTGGGAAGTTCCTGGGATTCATTGTCAATCAAAGAGGAATTGAAGCAAACCCAGAGAAAATCAAGTCTTTGCTTGATATGAAGACACCGAGAAGTATCAAAGACGTCCAAAGACTCACAGGGAGAGTGGCTACACTTAACAGATTTTTTTCCAGGGTAACGGACGTAACGGACAAGTGTCTTTCGTTCTTTAAAGTGCTTAGAAAGGCCTTCCAGTGGGATGAAGAGTGAGAAGAAGCATTCAACCAACTCAAGTCTTACCTTGGGTCTCCCTTGCTACTGTCTCGACCCATAATAGGAGAGAAATTGTATATGTATCTGGTAGTCTCTAAATTGGCCATTAGCGCAGCCATAGTACAGAAAGACGCTGGGATCCAAAGGCCTGTGTATTTCAACAGTAAGGCCCTTCAAGGGTTTGAACAAAATTACTCTCGTATGGAAAAGTTAGCTTACACCCTGATACATGCTTCAAGGAAGATGAAGACCTACTTCCAAGCCCACTCCATGGTTGTCCTTACCGACTCACCACTAAGACAGGTCTTTCATAAACCTGAGAAATCTAGAAGGTTGATGACTTGGGCCATTGAGTTTGGGGAGTATGACCTTACCTACCAACCTAGGACATCCATCAAGGGGCAGGCCCTCGTGGACTTTGTTACTGAATTCACTTGGGAAGAGGCCGAGGCCAAGAACAACCTAGAAGGTGCTGAAGGGTCAAATAACAGTGTCTTATTGGACCAGGAAGAGACGATACCCAACGTCTCTCGAGATCAGGAAGAGGTTGCATCCAAAAATATCAGGAACAGAGTAGCGGAGAACGAGGAGGACCGGTTCCTCTTCAGGCAGGGAGTCATATCGGAGGGGGCTTTCTCATCGGATACAGATATTTGGAATCTCTTCGTTGAAGGTTCCTCGTGCGATAACAGAAGCGGTGTAGGGTTGATACTTTCAGCCCCAGATGGTACCAACATCGAATACGTATTGAGGTTTAACTTCAAGGCATCTAAAAATGAGTCGGAATATGAAGATATGATAGCAGGTCTCTCGTTGGCAAAGACTATGGGTGTAAAACGACTCCTACTTCATAGTGACTCAAGGTTGGTTGTCAATCAAGTATTGGGAGTCTATGAGGCCAAAGATGAAAGGATGGCCAAGTATTTGAAGAAGGTGAGAACGATGTTAGAATATTTCGAAGAGACAAAACTGAAGAGAGTACCTCGACAAAGTAACAACCACGCAGACGCATTGGCAAGGTTGGCCTCGACGATAAAGACAGACGTCAGAAGGACAGTTCCGGTCGAGGTCTTAGGAAAAGCGACCATTGAGAAAGAAGAGGTATATAACCCTTGTCTCAATTTAAACGTAGGAGACTCATGGATAGACCCCCTCGTCCGGTATATTAGAGAGGAAGAGCTACTCGAATCCAAGTTAGAGAGGAGGAAATTGAGATACAGGGCTTCTAAGTTCTCGATAATAGGAGACGTCCTGTACAAGAAGGGATTTTTGTTGCCTCTCCTCAGATGTGTGCATTCCACCGAAGTTCCCCGGGTCTTACAGGAAATTCATGAGGGTTCTTGCTCCAGTCACATAGGAGGAAGACCCTTGGCCAAGAGAATCATTACACAGGGGTACTGGTGGCCAACCTTGGCCAAAGATGCTATAGCTTTGTGATAAATGTCAAAGATTCACCACTATTCCACATCAACCTATGACGTCAATCACCTCTCCGTGGCCATTTGCAGTATGGGGGATTGACTTAGTAGGACCTCTACTGATGATGCCGTAATCATCAGCACCAGGTAATGTGTTTTCAAGCTCAATATAGGAATAACAATGGCAGCACAATTATATAAAGAGATAAGAGAATGAGATGAGGATAAGAGGAATCAACACCGGAATATAAGTGGTTCAGCCAATCTGGCCTACGTCCACTGTGAGTGTGTGAGTAATATCACTGAATGAAGGCATTAATGGCCATGGATACAATTTCTCAAGCTTTCTCTCTCTACTGTATATTTAGACAGAGTTTTAGCTAGGGTTGAATAACTGGGATCCCTTTGCAAGGTAGGGGATGATCCCTATATATAGTGCCTAGGGGGTGTAATGTACCCCCCATGCATGTGATGAGCATGTGTGTGGTAGCCTCACCAATGTGGGAGTGCCATCTGTCATTGTCACCTATAAGGAATGATGATGAAATATTCTCCCCATGTGCGGAGAATAATCTTGTTACAACTGATTTGTGCCCATGTGCCCTTATCCAAATGTCAACAGATGCTCGACCGCCATATTGGTGGATGACCTCGGCCTGGGAGAGGCCGAGCTGTAAAGGATTGATGTACGTTCAATCCGAGATGTGTCATAGGGAGTCTCGGCCTGATCTCAGCCGAGACATTAAGCTGGGGTCGGCCCCAGCCGAGGTTGCACATATAGCATGCTGACGATTACTAAGGCTTCTTGTCACCTCGGCCCAAGCCGAGGTTGGACTGGTTTCATGTTGAAGGTTACCAAGGCTCCTTGTCACCTCGGCCTACCATCGGCCGAGGTTGCCATACCCAGGTATATGAGGATGCTGTTAATGCCTGCGATGCGCATAGTGTCCATTGAGTATGTAGGTGGAAGTGTCGGCCTGGGCCGACCTTACTAAGGCCGAGGGATGATATCGTGGGCCCATGGCTTATCTAGGGTCGATCAATATCTCGGCCCAAGCCGAGGTTGGTGTCTCAAGGACGAGGTTACACTTCGGGCATATCAATCACCCCTCAGCCCTTAGTCATATGCGAGAGCAAGTGTCTAGGGGATTACTACACCTCCGAGGCCTGTCCGTCCCAAGCTAATACATGCATGACACCTGTCCATGCTTGAACGTGCTTACTTGGTTTGCGTGTGCCGTCAGCTGTCCTTTAGGGCTCCCAAGGCAATGATGTGCCTTGGGAAATATTCCCACGCATTTAAGGGTTTGAACCCTTCTTTTTCTCTTTCTTCTCCACTTCATTCCTGCGCACGAACTGTTCTTGCGATTTCTCTCTCTCCAAAGCTTCTCTACTCAACGCTTCTTCTGCCGAAGCCTTTGTCGATTTTTCTTGCGAGTTTTCTTCATTTCATTCATCGATTCATTTCCAGTTACTTCTTCCTTTCCATTTCCTTTGTTTCTGGTATTTGGTTTGCATTTTCCAGCGAGTTTTTAAGTTTTTCGGCGAGTACCATTGTCTCAGGCGAACTGGGTTTGCTTTAAACTTCCAAGTTTGATCTTTAAACTCTTTTATTTTACAAGTAAATCGTGTTTGTAGTTTTAGGAGTTTTTCCCAAGTTTAGGGTCGTCCTCTGATGCTCAGACCTTTATACCAGCTTCTTTAGGATTTCCCCTCTCTCAGAGAGAAGACCCTAGAAAAGATTAGGCAAATAGAGAGAGCTCAAGAGGAAGCTCGTAGGTCACAAGAGTTTCTCATTAGACCCTTGTTTCCACCACCTCTGAGGGTTATATATCCTGACCCCCGGGAGAACTTCTATTATACAGGGGTGCCTGCTGATCCAACACCTATGTCTGAGTCTGAAGCTTCTACCTCAGACCCCATGTCAGTGGACTCTTTCCAGGAAGCTATGGATTTCACACCTCGCCCTGATCAGGTTCCTGATCAGGCTGAGGTCTCCAGCCGAGCTTCATCCCATAATGGCTCCAGCACCTCAGCCTCTTCTTCAGAGGTTGAAGTGCTTGAGCCGAGTGTGGTTGTGCCACCCATTCTTGATGCAATCCCTCTGTCGGTCATCACAGGGGTAGAATTCGCTCAGAGATTCCCTAGTAACCCATCTACATATGCTCCGGCCGACGTTGAGCTTGATGATGATGAAGAAGCTGAAAGTGATGTCGACATCTCTGAGGCAGCCGAGTTCGAGAGCACTGTAACTGAAGTGGATCTTCTATGCTTCAGATATTTGTACTCCATCAGTCCTTCCATCAAATTAAGGAGACCTATGAGGGAAGAGAGGGCCTATCACGGCCGAGATGGGGAAATCTGCCTGTATGAGCAGATATTTAAATTAGGGTTTCGCCTACCCATTCATCCCATCATCAAATCCATTCTCTCTTACATCAACTTGGCCCCCTCACAGCTATCTCCCAATGCCTGGAGGGTCATCAAAGGGGCCATTATTCTATGGAGGGCAGTCCACCACTCTAACCTCCCAGTTCAGGTCTTAATGGTTATTATGTCCCAACCTCGGCCAAAAACCATCCGAGCTACTATCATTTTGTGGCTCGGAGGCCTGAGAAGAAAATGCTCCAGGTGACTCAGACCTCAAATCATAACTGGAAGCCCCGTTATTTTTTCGCCTCAGGACCATGGAAATTTGGCACATGCGTCCCCTCTTCCACACTTGAGCCGAGGATACCCTTCAAATGGGGCAAGGTCACCATGTCTGCCAGGGCCGATCCTGGTCTATGTCTTCAAAATATGCATAAGGTGAGGGCCCTGCAAGACCAAGGGGCACATGGTCTGTTTGTTAAGTTTGAACACTTGCTGACCCCCCAGTATCTCTCGGGGACGAGCCTGGGTGGAAGACCCCTTGTTGACTTTGATAAGAATTTTTATTGTAAGTCTAACCTCTGAACTCATTCATATCTGATTTCTAACCCATATCTTTTAACTTTTGCAGAGCAACCACAAGACATCTCGGACGAACTGTGGGAGATGGCTGCTCCGAGCTTGGCGAGGCTTGCCAAAAAGGCTGGTCTGAACGCTCCTCCCCCAGCTCCCTCAACATCCAAATCTCAGGCTTCCAAGAAGAGGGCCCTAGAGGCCCATGCCTCTGAGGATCAGAGGCCGACCTTGAGGAAAAAGAAGGCCTCAGATGCTGCAATTCCAATCTCTTCAGCCGACATCCTGATGGCTCGTCTGGATAAGCTGAAGTTGACTGATAGTGTGGTCGGCAACAGCAGGCAGGCCATGGATGCACTCGCCTCTGTAATGACCGAGGCCGACAAGCATTTCTACAAAGCTATGGACACTTCCCTGCTGGTTGAGTTCGGTCTTCACAGAGCCGTCCAGGTATGATTTGTTCCCTTGTCAAAATTTTATAAGTGCAACATCTTACTTTTCTCCCGCTTAACCTCTTCATTAAATGTGTAGGGAGTGACTGCTATGTATCAACTATCGAACTGGGCTATGAGGAAATTGCCCCTTATCCAGAAGGGGCAAGAGGCTGAGAAGGTTGAGAGTGCCCTGAATGCTGAGGTCGACCGTCTGAAGTCAGAGCTGTAGAACTCTGAAAATAAGGCTAAGGGGTTGGAAAAAGACATCTCTCTGCTCGTCAAAGATCATGCCAAAGCCCTGAAGGACAAAGATGACGTTCTGCAGCAGAAGGTCAGCTCGGCTGTCAAAGCTTCCCTTGAAGATGCCTCACCCAAAATAATTTCTGACTACAAAGGCTCAGACGAGTTCATGGGTTTTGGCTTTGAATATCTTGAAAGAGGTATCAAGGCCACTACCAAATGGGCTGAAGTCAGGGAGAAGGAGGTCGGCACTCTAAAGGCCTCAGACTTTGTGGGTCTCGGCTTTACTGACCCTCAATTTGCTCAGGCGCTTCAAGAGGTGGAGGACGAGGCTGCTGCTCCAGCCGAGACTGAAACTCTTGGAGGAAACGAGGTCAGAGGGGAAGATCATATAGATGATGTGGCCGAGGTGACCAATGCTGATCAAGCCAACTTGGCCGAGACTATTAATGTCCCCCCCCCCCCCAAACCTTTAGGATTTATAACTTGTAACAAATTTGTAATTTGTAACTTGTAATACCTCGGTACTTTGTAAGGAATATTTGTAATCAATGTCTCTGAATGCCATATGATCTCTTCCTTTACTGAATGTCAATCTCTTCTATTATTTTGTTGCAGTGTTCTTGTTTATACTCAGTCAATAATTCTGGCCTCAGGTCTCTTCACCACTGAATTGTAATTAGGCTCTGAGGTCAATACCTAAGACGTTAGTCTCATAATTAATCTCACCAAATTAATGATGTTAAGAGTCTGAGGTCATCTGCTAAGGTGTCTGAGCTCAGTCCTCGTCACCACCGAGTGATGTTATGAAGGTCTGAGGTCATCACCTAAGACGTTAGCCCCATAATAAATTTCACCAAATTAATGATGTTAAGAGTCTGAGGTCATCTGCTAAGGTGTCTGAGCTCAGGCCTCATCACCACCGAGTGATGTTATGAAGGTCTGAGGTCATCACCTAAAACGTTAGCCCCATAATAAATTTCACCAAATTAATGATGTTAAGAGTCTGAGGTCATCTGATAAGGTGTCTGAGCTCAGACCTCGTCACCACCGAGTGATGTTATGAGGATCTGAGGTCATGACCTAAGATGTTATCCCCATAATAAATTTCACCAAATTAATGATGTTAAGGGTCTGAGGTCATCTGCTAAGGTGTCTGAGCTCAGACCTCTTCACCACCGAGTGATGTTATAAGGGTCTGAGGTCATTACCTAAGATGTTATCCCCATAATTCACCAAATTAATGATGTTAAGAGTTTGAGGTCATCTGCTAAGGTGTCTGAGCTCGGACCTCTTCACCACCAAGTGATGTTATGAGGGTCTGAGGTCATCACCTAAGATGTTATCCCCATATATAAATTTCACCAAATTAATGATGTTAAGGGTCTGAGGTCATCTGCTAAGGTGTCTGAGCTCAGACCTCTTCACCACCGAGTGATGTTATGAGGGTCTGAGGTCATCACCTAAGATGTTATCCCCATAATAAATTTCACCAAATTAATGATGTTAAGGGTCTGAGGTCATCTGCTAAGGTGTCTGAGCTCAGACCTCTTCACCACCGAGTGATGTTATGAGGGTCTGAGGTTATTACCTAAGATGTTATCCCCATAATTAACCAAATTAATGATGTTAAGAGTCTGAGGTCATCTGCTAAGGTGTCTGAGCTCAGACCTCTTCACCACCGAGTGATGTTATGAGGGCCTGAGGTCATTACCTAAGATGTTATCCCCATATATAAATTTCACCAAATTAATGATGTTAAGGGTCTGAGGTCATCTGCTAAGGTGTCTGAGCTCAGGCCTCTTCACCACCGAGTGATGTTATGAGGGTCTGAGGTCATCACCTAAGATGTTATCCCCATAATAAATTTCACCAAATTAATGATGTTAAGGGTCTGAGGTCATCTGCTAAGTTGTCTGAGCTGAGACCTCTTCACGACCGAGTGATGTTATGAGGATCTGAGGTCATTAACTAAGATGTTATCCCCATAATAAATTTTTGATCTAAGGATGAAGCAAGAACTGTCATGGAAACTGATCTTTATTAATAATCTCTTCTCAATAAGATGGTACATTTACATAAAATTCTATGCAACATCATATGTAATACCTCTTGAGATGGTCAGCATTCCATGGGTTAGTGAAAGGTTCTCCTTCTAGGTTTTCTAGCCTGTAAGTGCTAGGCACAACCTCTTCCGTTACTTTGTAGGGGCCATGCCAGTTTGGGCGTAGCTTTTTTGCCTTCTGTAGGGTCTTCTTTAGCACTAGGTCTCCCACTGCAATGGGTCTTGACTTCACCCTCTGGTTGTAGAATTTTTCTGCCCTCTGCTGGTAGGCTGCTTTTCTGACCTCTGCGTCTTCCCTTCTTTCTTCGATAAGATCCAGGTCTAGCCCTTTCTTCTCCCAATTGCTGTCAGGGTCGTAGGTCTAAATCCGATGAGTCGGCAGTCCTACCTCCGTTAGTATGACGGCCTCTGAGCCATGTGCTAGCATGAATGGGGTTTCTCCTGTTGGTGTCCTTACCTTGGTTCTGTAGGCCCATAACACAGCGTAGACCTCTTTTGTCCATCTCCCGTTCGCAGCTTTTAACCTCTTCTTGATTCCGTCCAAGATAGTTCTATTAGTGACCTTGGTCTGGCCATTTGCCTGAGGTCATCCAGGAGATGAGAAGAACTGTTTAATCCCCACTCTTAGGCAATATTTTTCTAAGGAGGAGTTCTTGAACTGGGTCCCATTATCCGAGATGAGAGTCTTTGGGAGGCCATATCTGCATATGATGTTCTTCCAAATGAACTGGAAGGTCTTCTGCTCTGTAATTGTTATCATCGGTTTTGCCTCCACCCACTTTGAAAAGTAGTCAATGGCAACTATCAAGAATCTATAGTTTTTGACAGCTCTTGGCAAAGGTCCTACTAAGTCAATTCCCCATACCGCAAATGGCCATGGAGAAGAGATTGACGTTATAGGATGATGGGGTTGATGAGGGATAGTGGCAAACCTTTGACATTTGTCGCACCTCTTCACATAGTCTGCAGCGTCTTTAGACAAGGTAGGCCACCAGTATCCCTGAGTGATGATCCTCTTGGCTAAGGGCCTTCCCCCTATGTGGCTAGAGCAATAACCTTCATGAACCTCCTGTAAGACCTGGGGTACCTCCATGGGATGCACACATATGAGGAGAGGTAATAGAAACCCCTTTTTGTACAAGACGTCTCCTACTATTGAGAACTTGGCAGCCCTGTATCTCAACTTTCTCCTTTTCATCTTGGACTCAGGTACCTCTCCGTCTCTTAGGTATCCGACGAGCGGGTCGATCCATGAGTCTCCTAGGTTCACATTGTGACAAGGGCTACATACCTCGTCCTCCTCGATGCTTTCTTTTCCTAAGACCTCGATTGGAATGGTCCTTCCCAAATATGTCTTCATTACCGAGGCCAGCCTTGCCAATGCATCAGCGTGATTGTTTCTCAACCGAGGCACTCTCTTCAGCTTTGCTTCTTCAAAATACTCTAACAACCCTCTTACCTTCTTTAAGTACTTGGCCATCCTTTCGTCTTTGGCCTCGTATACCCCCAACACTTGATTGACAACTAACCTTGAGTCGCTATGGAGTATGAGTCTCTTTACTCGAAGAGTTGTTGCGAATAAGAGACCTGCTATCATGGCCTCATACTCGGACTCATTATTTGAGGCTTGGAAGTTGAATCTCAAGGCGTATTCAATGTTGGCGCCATCTGGAGCTGAGAGTATTAGCCCCGCGTCGCTTCCACTGTCACATGAAGAGCCATCAACGAAGAGGCTCCATACGTCTGCATCTGATGAGAAGACCCCTTCTCTCATAACCCCCTTCTTGAAGAGGTATCGATCCTCTTCATTCTCTTCTACTCTGCTCCGGGTTTTGCCTGGGATGACCTCTTCTCGGCCTCGGAAGACACTTGGTGCAGTCTCTTTCGAATCTCGGAAGACACTACGGTTCGTCTCTTTGCCGTCATCTAAGCCTTTCTCTGTCTCGGCCTCTTTCAAACTTCTATCAGCCTCTTCCCAGGTGAACTCTGCGATAAAGTCTACGAGTTCCTGCCCCTTGATGGCTGTCCTCGACTGGTAGGTAAGATCATACTCTCCCAGTTCGATGGCCCAGGTCATCAATCTTCCGAATTTCTCAGGCTTGTGCAGAACCTGCCTTAGTGGGGAGTCAGTGAGGACTATCATTGAGTGAGCTTGGAAGTAAGGCTTCATCTTACTTGAGGCATGTATCAGGGCATAATCCAACTTCTCCATTCGGGGATAATTTTGTTCAGACCCTTGAAGGGCCTTACTGTTGAAGTACACAGGCCTCTGGACCCCATCCTCTTCTCGTATGATGGCCGCGCTGATGGCTGATTCAGAGACTGCCAGATACACAAACAACCTTTCCCCCGTGATGGGTCGAGACAGCAATAAGGGAGACCCTAAGTAGGACTTGAGTTGGTTGAAGGATTTTTCACACTCTTCGTCCCATTGGAAGGCCTTTCTTAGAACTTTAAAGAATGGAAGACACTTATCCGTTGCCCTAGAAACAAACCTGTTAAGGGTAGCCACTCTTCCCGTGAGTATCTGGACATCCTTGATACTCCTAGGATTCTTCATGTCGACTAATGCCTTGATTTTCTCAGGGTTTGCTTCAATCCCCCTATGATTAACGATGAACCCCAGGAACTTCCCGGCTCCTACCCCGAAGACACACTTCGCTGGATTGAGCTTCATTCTGTACGAGTCCATGACATCAAAGGTCTTCTCAAGGTCCGCTACGTGAGTGCAGGCTTTCAAGCTCTTCGTTAGCATATCGTCCACATACACCTCCATGGTCTTACCTATTTGCTCCTCGAACATCTTATTGACAAGACGTTGATACGTTGCCCCCGCATTTTTCAGACCGAAGGGCATCACCTTGTAGCAGTACGTCCCTTTGTCAGTAATGAAGGCTGTCTTCTCAGAGTCTTCAGCATCCATGAAGATTTGGTTATAACCTGAATAATCATCCATGAAGCTCATGAGCTCGTGCCCTGCCGTTGCGTCCACTATCTGGTCTATCCTAGGTAAGGGATAGCTGTCTTTTGGGCAAGACCTGTTCAGGTCAGTGAAATCTACACACATTCGCCACTTCCCATTGGCCTTAGGCACGATGACTGCATTTGAAAGCCACTCCGGATAGGTAACCTCTCTTATGAATTCATCCTCTTCCAACTTTTTTACCTCTTCCCGGATGAATTCATACTTCTCCCTGGAGTACACTCTTCGTCTCTGCTTGATCGGCCTAGCATCTCTGTCTATGTTGAGCTTGTGGCTCATGACCTCAGGGTCGATACCAGGCATGTCTGCGTGACTCCATGCGAAGACACTCTGTCTCCTTCTGAGGAATTTTACCAGCTCTTCCTTGATCCCTGGCTCTAGGGCCTTACCGACCTGGACGGTTTTTTTCGGCTCGTCCTCATTGAGGACGATGGATTCTACCTCTTTCGCGGCCTCACCCTTCTTCAATTTTGTTTGTCTCTTGGGTCAAGAGTGTCAATGATGTAAGTGGTGGTTACTTTCTTATGGGCCTCTCTCTCTTCGGCTGAGTTGAAGTAACAATCCCGCGCCGTGGTCTGGTCCCCTTGCACTTCCCCTACTCCATAAGGAGTCGGGAATTTTAGCATCTGATGGACCGTCGATGGCACGACTTCAAACTCTTTGAGGGCCACCCTTCCTACGATGAGGTTGTAGGCCGAGAAAACATTTTCGTCCATGACGAAAAAGTTTATCTTCTTGGTCAGCCTCTTAGGCCACTCATCCCCCATTCGTACATCCATTTCATACATGCCCAAGGGGTGCACCATTTCACCACTGAAGCCTATCAATGGGTGATGGTAGGGCACCAGCCTTGCCCTGCAAAGACCCAGGCTCTTGAAACAAGGCCAGAACATCACGTCTGCTGATCTTCCCCCGTCTATGAGGATCCTCCCTACCTCGCACCCATGTACCCTTGTTGTTATAACCAAAGGGTCATCATGGGGGGCTAAGATGCCCTTGAAGTCGAGTCTGGAGAACCCCACTACGAGGGTGTCCATGTCTACATTCTTCCTCTTCTGCACGGCATCGGAAGACGTTACATTCACAACCTCAGACTTAGCCACTGACCTGGCCTCTGCTACATGGGCCTTCCTATCGGCTACCTCAGAGCCACCTCCTGCAAATCCCCCACATATGGTGCTAACACCAAAGGAGATCATGCCGACCCTCTTCACCGGGGTGTTGTCATCCTTTGGCGGAAGATCCGGGTCGTCATCATCATCTCCCTCTGAATCATCGTCCCTTCTGGACGGGACATCGCCACGGCATCTGTCATTTCTTCTCTTCTTAGGGTATTCTCTTCCACTCTTCTGAGCCTTGCCATCCACATACTTCCTCAGCTTTCCAGATTTCATCATCTTCTCAATCTCATCCTTTAAAGCGAAGCATCTATCTGTGACATGGCCGTGATCCTGATGGAACTCACACCATAGGTTTTTGTTCCTCTTATGTGGTGGGGCCTTCAGTTTCTCTGGCCACCTCAGAGTCCGGTCAGTCTTAATCTCATTAAGGATGTGTTCACAGCTCACAGTCAGAGGATTGTAATGAGCAAACTTGTCATCACCTGACCTCTTCTTCCCCTCTTTCATGCTTTGGGACCTCCCAGTGCTACCGCGGTTCTCCTCCTCATATTTGGCGGCCATTGCCTCTTCCGCATTCATCACTTTCCCTGCGGTTGCCAGCAGCTCCGCCATGGACCTAGGGGTTTTTTTTCCAGTTTCCACAATAGCTTCCCCTTCTAGAGGCCTCCTATCATGGAGGTCATGGCTATGCTCTCTTCATAATCTTCCACCTCCAATTTCTCTTTGTTGAATCTTGCTATGTAGTCTCTTAGGCTCTCACCCTTGGCCTGTTTGACATACAGCAGGTGGGTAGTCTTCCTTTGGGGTCTTACCCCAAAGCAGAAGTTGTGGATGAACTGTTCATCCAGGCCTTTGAAGTTCTCAATTGAGTTCTTCAGAAGGGAGGTAAACTAACTATGAGCTGCCCCTGTCAATGTCCCTGAGAAGGCCCTACACTTAATCTCATCAGGTATCGAGTAAATGTCTGCTGCCGACTAATACATCTCTATATGGTGCACAGGGTTAGTGCTGCCATCATACTTGGGAGTCACTGTAGGAGGCTTGAACTTGGCTGGGGTTGGGAACCCCACTATCCTAGCCACAAATGGGGAGCCCTCTGAGTAACCCCTTCTGCAATGGGTCCCTGCTTTTAATGAGGTCTCCTATCTTCTCCTCAAGGCGTTGGATAGAATCATTCCAAGGTCTTCTGTCATCAACTTGGCCGAGGTTATCCCCTGCCACTTCCCGGCGATGGACAGAGGGTTCCCCAGCCACAACACGTTGACTGCTGACCTCTTCTTGTTCCCTGGCTCTTCCTCCACAGGGTCGGCCTTAGTCTGGCCGACCTTGCCTACCCCCTCTCTAAGAGCCTGCTGCGCTCCTCGACCTTGATAGCCTGTGTCTTAGGTCATTCACCAAGCCCAGTCTCTCGAAGGCCGACCCTCTGCTCAACCTGTCAAAGGCCGGCCCTCTTTGTTGGGCCTCATCTCTTCTTCGGCCGACACATCCTTGACTTTGCCTAAGAGGTCGTATAGTGTCATTTGACACCTCATACGGATCCCAACAGTCTTCTGGGGCTTCTTCAGCTTCTAGGTCATCATATCTGTCCTCTGGGCAAGGGTTTCCCTGCCTCCCCAGGCGCAAGCGCCTAGGGTCAGCAACGTCCCTTCTCCGCTGGGGTGCAGGCTGGTCCTTCATCGGCGCCTGGGGTGGTCACCTGGCGTCAGGATGGGGCTGAACTGCCGCTGGAGTGATCATGTCTGGTGAGACTCCAGGTGGCCTCATCATCATGGTTTGGTTGAGCTGGGCAAATTTCTCCTTCATGGCTTGTTGTGTTGCAGCTAAAGATTTCAAGGCTGCTGCTGCCTCCGCCATTTCGGACTGGGGAGGATCCTGACTGGAACTATCCCCTCCACCTCCGAGCAGCGGAAGAGGCGGTGGTAATTCTGGTGCCATGTGTTAACAATAAAGAGCTTGAGCAGAAAGTGAGCTTAATACCTTAAAGGACCTCTTTCAATGGTGAAACAACTCCACGCAAGGGGTGGTTCCTGGTTCACCACCAGAGTCTCCGGTGAGGTTAAGCTGAAGAAGAGGAAGAGATAGCCTCTCGATTCCCACAGACGGCGCCAAAATGATGATGCCGAAATCAGCACCACCAGGTAAGGTGTTTTCAAGCTCAATATAGGAATAACAATGGCAGCACAATTATATAAAGAGATAAGAGAATGAGATGAGGATAAGAGGAATCAACACCGGAATATATGTGGTTCAGCTAATCTGGCCTACGTCCACTGTGAGTGTGTGAGTAATATCACTGAATGAAGTCATTAATGGCCATGGATACAATCTCTCAAGCTTTCTCTCTCTACTGTATATTTAGACAATGTTTTAGCTAGGGTTGAATAACTGGGATCCCTTTGCAAGGTAGGGGATGATCCCTATATATAGTGCCTAGGGGGTGTAATGTACCCCCCATGCATGTAATGAGCATGTGTGTGGTAGCCTCACCAATGTGGGAGTGCCATTTGTCACTGTCACCGGTAAGGAATGATGATGAAATATTCTCCCCATGTGCGGAGAATAATCTTGTTACAACTAATTTGTGCCCATGTGTCCTTATCCAAATGTCAACAGATGCTCGGCCTCCATATTGGTGGATGACCTCGGCCTGGGAGAGGCCGAGATGTAAAGGCTGGATGTCCGTTCAATTCGAGATGTGTCATAGGGAGTCTCGGCCTGATCTCAGCCGAGACATTATGCTGGGGTCGGCCCCAGCCGAGGTTGTACATATAGCATGCTGACGATTACTAAGGCTTCTTGTCACCTTGGCCCAAGCCAAGGTTGGACTGGTTTCATGTTGAAGGTTACCAAGGCTCCTTGTCACCTCGTCCTACCATCGACCGAGGTTGCCATACCCAGGTATATGAGGATGCTGTTGATGCCTGCGATGCGCGTAGTGTCCATTGAGTATGTAGGTGGAAGTGTCGGCCTGGGCCGACCTTACTAAGACCGAGGGATGATATCGTGGGCCCATGGCTTATCTAGGGTCGATCAATATCTCGGCCCAAGCCGAGGTTGGTGTCTCAAGGCCGACATCGAATACGCATTGAGGTTTAACTTCAAGGCATCTAAAAACGAGTCAGAATATGAAGATATGATAGCAGGTCTCTCGTTGGAAAAGACTATGGGTGTAAAACGACTCCTACTTCATAGCGACTCAAGGTTGGTTGTCAATCAAGTATTGTGAGTCTATGAGGCCAAAGATGAAAGGATGGCCAAGCATTTGAAGAAGATGAGAACGATGTTAGAATATTTCGAGGAGACAAAACTGAAGAGAGTACCTCGACAAAGTAACAACCATGCAGACGCATTGGCAAGGTTGGCCTCGGCGACAAAGACAGACGTCAGAAGGACAGTTCCGGTCGAGGTCTTAGGAAAAGCGACCATTGAGGAAGAAGAGGTACATAACCCTTGTCTCAATTTAAACGTAGGAGACTCATGGATAGACCCCCTCGTCCGGTATATTAGAGAGGAAGAACTACCTGAATCCAAGTTAGAGAGGAGGAAATTGAGATACAGGGCTTCTAAGTTCTCGATAATAGGAGACGTCCTGTACAAGAAGGGATTTTTGTTGCCTCTCCTCAGATGTGTGCATCCCACCGAAGTTCCCCGGGTCTTACAGGAAATTCATGAGGGTTCTTGCTCCAGTCACATAGGAGGAAGACCCTTGGCCAAGAGAATCATTACACAGGGGTACTGGTGGCCAACCTTGGCCAAAGATGTTGCAGCTTTGTGATCAATGTCAAAGATTCACCACTATTCCACATCAACCTCATCAACCTATGACGTCAATCACCTCTATGTGTCCATTTGCAGTATGGGGGATTGACTTAGTAGGACCTCTACCAAGAGGTGCCAATAGTTACCGGTTCCTGATAGTTGTCATTGACTACTTCTCAAAGTGGGTGGAGGCAGAGCCAATGATAATGATCACAGAGCAGAAGTCCTTAAAATTTATTTAGAGGAACATCATATGCAGACACGGCCTCCCAAACACTCTCATCTCGGACAATGGGACCCAGTTCAAGAACTCCTCTTTAGAGAAATATTGCGTAAGAGTTGGGATAAAGCAGTTATTCTCATCTCCTGGCCGACCTCAGGCAAATGGTCAGACTGAGGTCACGAATAGAATAATCCTGGATGGAATCAAGAAGAGGTTAGAAAAAGCGAAGGGAAGATGGACTGAAGAGGTCTACGCTGTGTTATGGGCCTATAGAACCACGACAAGGACTCCTACAGGAGAAACCCCATTCATGCTTGCACATGGCTCATAGGCCATCATACCAACAGAGGTGGGACTCCCTACTCACAGGGTTCAGACTTATGACCCTGACAAAAATGGGGAGGAAAGGAGGCTAGACTTAGATCTGATTGAAGAAAGACGAGAAGATGCAGAGGTCAGACAAGAAGCTTACCAGCAGAGAGCAGTGAAATTCTACAATCAGAGGGTGAAGTCAAGAACCATCGCTGTGGGAGACCTAGTGCTGAAGAATACCTTACAGAAAACAAACAAACTCCACACAAACTGGCATGGTCCCTATAAAGTGATAGAAGAGGTTGTGCCTGGTACCTACAGGCTAGAGAACCTAGAAGGGGAACCTTTCGCTAACCCATGGAATGCTGATCACCTAAAGAAATATTACATATGATGTTGCAAAGAGTTTATGTAAATGTACCATCTTATTATGAAGAGGTTATTAATGAAAGATCAGTTTCCATGATGGCTCTTGCTTCATTGTGCTCTAATGTCAGAAATTGTGAGGATAACATCTGAGGTGATGACCTCAGACCCTTATAACATCACCCAGTGGTGACAAGGTCTGAGGTCAGACACCATAATGAGATGACCTCAGACCCTTAACATCATTAATTTGGTGAGATTATTTGTGAGGATAATATCTTAGGTGATGACCTCAGACCCTTATAACATCACTCAGTGGTGACAAGGTCTGAGGTCAGACACCATAATAAGATGACCTCAGACCCTTAACATCATTAATTTGGTGAGATTAATTGTAAAGATAACATCTTAGGTGATAACCTCAGACCCTTATAACACCACTCAGTGGTGACAAGGTCTGAGGTCAGACACCATAATGAGATGACCTCAGACCCTTAACATCATTAATTTGGTGAGATTATTTGTGAGGATAACATCTTAGGTGATGACCTCATACCCTTATAACATCACTCAGTGATGACAAGGTCTGAGGTCAGACACCATAAGGAGATGACCTCCGACACTTAACATCATTAATTTGGTGAGATTATTTGTGAGGATAACATCTTAGGTGATGACCTCAGACCCTTATAACATCACTCAGTGGTGACAAGGTCTGAGGTCAGACACCATAATGAGATGACCTCAGACCCTTAACATCATTAATTTGGTGAGATTATGAGGATAACATCTTAGGTGATGACCTCAGACCCTTATAACATCACTCAGTGGTGACAAGGTCTGAGGTCAGACACCATAATGAGATGAACTCAGACCCTTAATGTCATTAATTTGGTGAGATTGTGAGGATAACATCTTAGGTGATGACCTCAAACCCTTATAACACCATTCAGTGGTGACAAGGTCTGAGGTCAGACACCATAATGAGATGACCTCAGACCCTTAGCATCATTAATTTGGTGAGATTATTTATGAGGATAACATCTTAGGTGATGACCTCAGACCCTTATAACATCACTCAGTGGTGACAAGGTCTGAGGTCAGACACCATAATGAGATGACCTCAGACCCTTAACATCATTAATTTGGTAAGATTATTTGTGAGGATAACATCTTAGGTGATGACCTCAGACCCTTATAACACCACTCAGTGGTGATAAGGTCTGAGGTGAGACTATTGATTGAGTTTAAACAAGACATCATTGCAACCAAACTTCAGAGTTAAAACATCATAAAGACAGAAGCATTCAACAAATAAATGAAGTGAAAGATCCTCCTCAGAGGTCACAATACAGTTAAGATTAAAAAAAGTAAGAGTCAACCATGTTCTTCAAAAATTACAAACATTCAGGGGTTACGAAATAAAGCTTCACAATTGAATTTAAGGGTTGGAGGGGAGAATGCTTGTGTCTTCGGCCTGGTCCTGTTGGACAACCTTGGTCACCTCGGTAGTATCCTCCCTGAGGTCAGTCCCTACAATATTCGTGTCGTCCAGTATGGCAGTCTCGGTAGGCACATCAACCTCCTCCTCAACCTCTTGAAGGGCATGGGCAAACTGAGGGTTGGCAAAGCTGAGGCCTATGAAATCAGAGGCCTTCAAACTTCCAGCCTCCTTCTCCTTGACAGCCTCCCATTTGATAGTGGCTTTGATACCTCTTTCAAGGTACTCAAAGCCGAAGATCACAAATTCATCAGAGGTTTTATAGTCGGCCAATATCCCCTCAGAGGCGTCCTCAAGGGCTGCCTTCACCGTCGAGTTGACTTTCTGCTGAAGGACATCGTCTTTTGCCTTCAAAGCGGTAGTATGCTCCTTCTTGATCTTCGAGATCTCCTTCTCCAACCCCTGCACCTTCTTCTCAGAGTCTTTTACCTCAGACTTTAAGCAGTCTATTTCTCCGTTCAGAGTGTTTTGCACCTTCTCGACCTCTTGACCCTTCTGGATGGGGGCAACTTCCTCATAGTCCAGTTGGAGAGATGGTGCATAACTTCCAAGCCTTGAAGATTATGAGATCATGTATAAGTTGAATACCAGATCAGAGGTTACACTTGGAAATTGCAAAGAAATATAAGGTCATAACTGAATGGACCTGTGGAGGCCGAACTCAACCAGTAGGGGCGTATCCAGTGATCGGAAGAAACGTTTATCGGCCTCGGTCATTGTAGAGCCAAAGGCATACAGAGCCTGCAAACTGTGGCCTACGATGTTATAGTTGATCTTCAATTTCTCTATACGATCCGCCAATGCATCTGCAGAAGAGATGGGGATGGCAAAATCCCCACCCTTTTTCTTCTACCTCTGGTACCCAGGGGCATGTTTGGTAGAAGCCCTCTTCTTGGTGGCTTGAGGCTTCGAGGTTGAGGGTGCTGGAGGAGGAGCATTAAGACCTACTTTCTTTGCGAGCTTTGTTAAACTCGGAGCCGCCATATCCCAAAGCTCGTCCGAGATATCCTTCGGACGCTATGAAAAATTGAAAGGTCTGAGTTAGAAGATCATACATGTATAAACTCAGAGGTTTAACTTGGAATAAAAAATGCTTACCAAGCTCGACAAGAGGACTTCCACCTAGACCAGTCTCAGAAAGATAGTGGGGGGTCATTAAGTGTTCAAATTTAACGAGCAGACCATGCATCCCCTGATCTTGAAGGGCTTTCACCTTCTGAAGGTTCTGCAGGCTTAGACCAGGGCCGGCCTTCGCAGATATTGTTACCTTACCCCATCTTAGGGTCATCCTCAGCTCTAGCAAGGAAGAGGGAACACATGGACCAAATTCCCATGGCCCTGTCAAATTCCCATGGCCCTGAAAAGAAGAAGCATCGAGGCTTCCAGTTGTGGTTGGAAGTCTGAGTTATCTAAAGCATCTTTTTCTCAGGCTTTCGAGCTATAAAATGATAGTAGCTCGGATGATTTTTGGCAGAGGAGGGGACATAGCAACCAACAAAGACCTGAACTGGAAGGTCTGAGTGGTGGACAGCCCTCCATAAGACTATGGCCCCTATTATGACCCTCCAAGCATTAGGGGATAATTGGGAAGGGGCCAAATTGATGTAGATCTCACCATCTCGGCCATGGTAGGCCCTCTCTTCCCTCAGAGGTCTCTTAAGCTTTATGAAGGGGTTGATGGAGTACATATATCTGAAGCAAAGAAGGTCTACCTCAGTAAGGGTACTCTCGATCTCGACCGCCTCAGAGATGTCGACATCGTTTTCAACGTCGACATCATCGTCATTGTCTAACTCAACGTCGGCCTGAGCAGACATTGACAGATTACTAGGGAACCTCTGAGCGAACTCAGCCCCGGTCACGGCCGACAGGGGAATGGCGTCAAGAATGGGTGGAATAGACACACTCGGCTAAACAACCTCAACCTCTGAGGAATAGGACGAGGTACTTGAATTATTATGGGATGAGGCTCGGCTAGAGACCTCGACTTGATCAGGGGCCTTATCTTGCCAAGTTGTGAAGTCCATGGCCTCCTGGAAGGAATCCACAAACATAGGGTCTGAGGTGGAAGACTCAGACTCAGACATCGGTACTGGTTCGGCAGGGACTTCTGCTTGGCTAAATGGTTCCAATGGATCAGGGTATATCACCTTCAGAGGTGGTGGAAAGATGGGTCTAAGAGGGAATTCTTGTGACCTATGAGCCTCCTCCCGTGCTCATTCTATTTTGCCTAACTTTTTCTAAAGTCTTCTCTCTGAGAGAAGGGAACTCCTCAAGAAGTTTGTAGAGGGGTCTGAGCATCAGAGGCAGACACTACACTTAAGGAGCTTCTAAACGACAAAAAAGATTGGCTAATGAAGCAAAGCAATTTAAGGATCAAACTACCAAACCTAAGGCAAATACAGTTTGCCTGAAAGTATGGAGATCTCATCGAAAAACTCCCAAACTCACCAGAAAATGCAAAAGTAAGAATGCTTGTAGGAAAAATACAGGAAAAAGTATGGCAGAGGTTACCTGAGGATGAAATGGTAAGGAAGAAATGAGAGGACGCGAGAAACTACCACCCAAAAGCCTCGAGAAAAGATATTTCTAGAGAGAGAAAATTGCAGGAACGAGTCAAGCCAGAAATGAGAGAAATAAAAAAGAAAGGAGGGAAATAGGGTTTAAACCCTTAAATATGGAGGCACATCTCCCAAGGCCCATCATTGCCTTGGGAGCCCCAAAGGACGGCTGACAACACATGCTTTCGAGGCAAGCCACGCTCCAGCGATGGACAAGTGTCAAATGAACATTGACACATAAGAGAAGGACCTCGGAGGTATAGAGACCCCACAGTCACCTGCTCTCATATGTAACTAAGGGATAGGGGGTGATTGATATGCCCCAAGTGTCACATCGGCCCAGAAAACTAAAACCTTGGCCAAGACATTACCGTGGTGGGAAATGCTTTGAGACCATGATAACAGCTCTCGTCCATAGCAGGGTCGGCCCAGGCCGACACCACCACCAACTTCATCATGGGGGGCACTGCATGTATCATAAGGGTCAGCGACACTTCAGTTCACCTGGGGATGACAACCTCTGCCTAGAGTTGGCCGAGGTCGCAGGATGCCATACTTCTACCAAGGTCAGCCTCATCAAGAAATCAGTCGATGTTCCAAGCACATGCCAGCTCAACCTCGGCTCTAGCCGACCCCAATCCCTTGACTCAGCTTAAGTCAAGCCGAGACCTTCATGGTCCATCTCAGATTAAATGAGCAACTAGACTTTATCAACCTCGGCTTCTCCCAGGCCGAGGTCATGACCAATCACGATGACCGAGCACCTATTGACATTTGGATAAGGACACGTGGACACAAGTCAGTTATAACAAATCATTCCCCACACGTGGGGAGAATATTTCATCATCATTCTCTACATGTGACAGTGACAGATGTCTTCTTCATATTGGCTAGATCAACACACACACATGCTCATTGCATGCATGGGGGGTACATTACACCCCCCAGGTACTATATATAAAGGTCATCCTCTACCTTGCAAAGGATCCAAAGTTATCAACCCTAGCTGAAACTCTGTTCAAATACACAGTAGAGAGAGAAACCTTAAGAGTTTGTATCTATGGCCATTAGATCCCTCATACAGTGATATCAACCACATACCTTCACAGTGGATGTAGGCCTAATTGGCTGAACCACTTACATGATTATGTTCATCTTCTTCTCCTCACCTCCCTCTACTGTGTGAATACCTTTACTCATATTCTGCCATTGTTAACATTAAATTGAGCTCACAAACACCTTGAAGGGTGGTGCTATTTCCAGCATCATCACAAACATCACCAACAAGTTCAACCATGATTCTTCTAAGGTCAAGAAACTGATGATCATTATTATTGACTAAGGTATCAACCAATGGGATAGGTTATGAGTCGCCTCAGTCTGGGTGGTAATATGGGGAAAGATAAAGTCTGCAACTCTGAATGATATATAATCAACATGATCTGACATGAGTCCAAGATGGATAGTACACGATCTCTGCTAAGTAAAGGTTCATCTAGAGGCATATGCACGTGCATGTGATCTCTTAGGTGGTGCATGGGCAACAAAATTGAGCATCTCATTTGTGGGAGATGGATGATCCTCCTTATTTCCTTGAACGTCATCTTGACCACCTTATTGTTCTTCTTCAACATGCTAAAAAATGGGTCTACTATTCTGCCTATCTTGCTCATACATATAAAATGTGAGCTGAGAAGATGCTTCCAAAATCAATTATATCGGGCCAAAGGGACATCCCTACTTGCAGATAACCTACAATTCAATCCCGCGTGTCAATGTCATTCTATTATTCCCTCTTTTAACTATCCCCTCTCATATACTGTCGTAAAACTTTGTCCTTAAATATCGGGACTTGGTCAGCAATAGTGTGCAAGATCCAAACATAGAGATTCAATAAAGTAGTATGGTGGGAAGTTTGATAAATATTACCCATCACGATCATGTAAAGGAGATACATGTCATCCATTATATTCCTCTAATTGATTCAAACTTTTGAGTGACGTGTCTACAACCTGCCAGTGCGCTGGTCCAAAACTAACTCATACTGAGTGTCTAAACGTCAATATCCTAGACCGAAGACTAAAGGTAGATGGTAATGAACTTTGATGACTTCAAAAAACATATCAATCTCAATGCCACAAATATATTAGGTGAAAGACATGAATATAATTCTCTAACTATGTTAGGAAAGCAAACTTCTTTGTCTAGACCATGTTGGCATGCGATGAACCATTCGTCATACGAATTCATCCTAAATTCGGGGCTAGTTTTCTCTAATGGAGTCTCAATCGATTATCTCTTAAAAAATACTTTCATCTTAGGATTTTTTTTAAATGATCGATCACTTTTTAGTTCTAAATCTAGGTGGCGTGAAAAGAGGATCATTAGGAATGGGTGCTACTAGTGAAGTGAGAGGCCTAATTTTTGTAAGTGGTTTTTTAGGAGGGGTTGTCATTATGTAATTGAAAAAGAGTCACAGAATCATAATAAAAAATCATAATCAGTTTAAAATATTCAGTAGATAAAACTAAAGAGAATAATCTAACTCCAAAACAATCAAAAAGTGTCTCAACCAATAAACACCACCAAATGGGAATTGTAAACTTAAAAATCATAAACCAACTAGAATAATGACATCCAAATGGGTTTAACTATGAAGTATAACGAATAATCATGATAACTATTCTAATATATCCATTTAATCTACAGAAATATAATACATCTATCATAGAAAAGTCTAACTAAAAATCCAAATAAATAACCAAATCTACAAACACTAAATATAACAAAAAGGGGTAAAAATTGACATACCAAGAGTTTTAAATGAAGTTTAAATCAATATTTCAGGTAAAACAGAGCTTGTATAGAGCTCTAGGTAGCTTCAATGACGGTTTTGAAGGTCGCGAAGAGAGAGAGAGAGAGAGAGAGAGAGAGTAAATGAAAAGAATGGGAAAAGTGAAAAGATAACTTTCAATTTAAATCTCATGTTCACTAACACGACACCTTTGCGGAGGTGAGAACTCTCATTCGTGGGGCACGAATGATGCCACTTTTTTACTTTCCAAACAAAGGGTAAATACCCAAAATGTTATGCGAGAATTTTCAATTAGGTCCATTCACTCAAACACATGATAAATGATCAAAATTTTCTTTTTTACCATCATAATCAAAGTTCAAGGTTATACCATATACACCAAAATGAAAAATTAATATGCTAATGAAGACTGAATTCATTTTTAAATATAAAGTACAGGGTGCAACTAATATAACTTGTGTGAAGAAGAAAAGTGAACATGTTTGAGCGTTTAAAGATAAATTCAAAACTAAAATTCAATATAAATACTTCTTTTGGAAAATCTACAATGGTTTTTATCATGAAAAGGATTAATTTTCCTTGAAAAAGTTCAATTTCAATTAGCACATTTTTCTTCCTCAAATAAATGATTTATGATTGAAATCTTTTTCTTCTGATATCTTACTCATTTTTTGTATGTATAAAAATCTTTGAGACATCACTTTTTCAAACAATTTTACAAATGATTACTTTTAGACATAACAAAAAAAAGGGAATTTTTTTCCAATTTTCAAAGGTAATCCAACTTTCCTCATTTGGTAGTCCTAAGAACTTTATCACTCATGATTTTGAATAGACCTGCATAAATATTTTCAACAACATCCATGGAAAAATTTCACATGCACGAGGCAAAACTGACTCCACTTTTTGAAATCATATCCATTTTGAGACACCATTAAAATTTCATTAAATTGCTTTGTTTTGATCTTTCAATAGAATAATTTCTCGAGAATGTTGCAGAGTGTACAGTAAATTGAGTTATAGCATATAATCTATATTAATTAATCTTTAAGAATATTACAACTTCCATGTTCAGAATTTCAAGAGTACATAGGCATAAATAAAACAAAGATAAAATATTAAATGAAAGAGATCATATATTAGTTAATAATATGATCCAACTAACTTACATGCACATAATCAACAATCGTATCTAAAAAATAAGGATAAAAACACAACAAAAGGAATAAGATGATCTAAAGAATGAGATAATCATTCCAAGTGTCCTAGGCACATCGAGAAACCATTATATCTTGTAGAGGTTGAGGGAACCAGTTTAGGATACCTTTTGATCTCTACATCCATCCTTTTCACAATATCCTTCGTAATTTACACATGATTCGTATTTGTCGCTTTGAGTTTAAATCGAATGTAAAAGAATTTTTTTAATATTCTTACCCTTCTTGTTGTCGAACATGGTTACTTGCCTTTCCTTCTAAGTGTTCCTAACAAAAATCTTATTCTTTTTACCATTTCAAAAACTTAAGGTTGGATGGAGAAAATAATAAAATTTTCGTAAATGACGTTTCTTAGGACAATGATCACACATAAATGTTTTAGGTTTAGAAACTTGTGCATAATTATTAGGAACAATATTATTACCAACTTGAACTTTCCTTAAGTTGAAACAAAAGTCTATAAGGTGGACCCTTTATAATAATAGGAACAAACACTATCATTTCCAGGACTCCTAGTATGCAATGGTTGAGTTTTGTTTATAAAATTAAGAGGAACAATAAACTTCTCCTTAAAATGTTTGACGCCACCACATGTACTAGGGTTTTGAATAGTTTTGGAAATTAGTTCAACAAATGATGATCCAAATGACGATGAAGCATTGACATGAAACGTGTATCCTTTAGGAATTTCTTGTTTGTTAGATTCCAAGTCTTTAATAATTTTTTCAATCCTTTTTAAAGGGTTGACATTGGATTATTCACTAACTTAAATCTTACTTATTAAGTTTTCCAAGGAAATGGTCAAACAATCTATTTAATTTCTCAAGGTGGACCTACATTCATCTTCAACCATAGGTAATTTCTTATACACTATACGTTCATCAAGAAATTCTAAGAATTCATTAAAGCATGAATCAAGGGAATTAAGTCTAGAGTAAAGAAAATGTCCATGAGCATTTATAACCTTAAAGAAATAATATTATTACTTTAAATATATTAGCTCATTGGAAAATATCATTTTATCATTGTCAAATGTTTTAATTTTCTCCAATAAAACACCCTTTCCAATATAAAACTCGAATGACTGATCTTTGTTCTTTTTTTTTAATAGGAATATGGATTTTATTTATGAATAGATGAGAAAAGCCTTCACCGCGGCTTATAAACACTTACATGAAATTTAAAAAGAAAGCCTCCTAAGTTAACGAGTTTGGAGTCTATCTAGTCCTAAAATGCCTTTGAAATTCTCTAGAAGAAGATCTAGCAGGTGAGACATCAAAGGCTTAATATGAGAGCTACCAATCTTTGCCAAGAAGTTAGCTGACATATTTTCCTCCATGTGAATATAAATGAGATTGTAATTGAGGTTGTCAAGAATATAAAGAATTTGATCTACCTGCCATTGAATTCTTCAAGGACATGAAGATTTTTTTAGAATAACATCAATCAAGATTTTAGAATCTAATTCAATAATAGGATCATAATCTTTAAATCTTAAAAGAATATAATCCCATGAAGAACTGCATCTGATTCAGCTTCTAAGCTTGTCTTGAAATCTAGATTTTGAAGAAAAACCAAACCATTTCCCCTTTATGATTTCTTAAGACCCTTACACAACCAATTTTACTTAGATTACCCAATGAACTCCGATAAAAATTCAACTTTAGGAAACCTTTAGGAGGAAAAGACTAGTGAACTAACGTAATTTTGGATTTAGACTTTTTTGGCTCTATAAATAGCCAGGAGAAGTTGTTTTGAACGTTTCTTATGATTCAAGAGGATAATAAAGAGGAGTTTTCAAATTTAGCCAAATTTCTATTAATCCAAACATGCCAACAAATAAGAATGGGGATAAGATAGAATGAAGAATTATTAGAGGAAGAAGAGCAGATCCACCAAGCTATAAGCCTCTGCTTAACAGTTCCTTGAGGACTGAGAACACCAAATTTAGCACCAAAGAAGTCCCAAATTTTAACAGCTATATCACTAGAGGAGAATAATTGCTTAGAAGTCTCTTCTTTGCTTTATTTGTAGAAGACACATTTTGAGGGACCTCTCATTCCAAGGGACTTTATTTTATCATCTGTAGGAAGCAGGTCTTTGAGAATTTTCAAAGATAAACTGACATTTAAGGAGGGATTGAGGTACCCCATATAAATTGAGTTGATCTCATTAAAGATAAAGGGGACCTAACTAAATTCTAGGCATTAAAGAAAGATAAAAGACATGAGTTAGAAGTTTTTCGAGCCAAACTGTCTTTATTCAAGTTCCATATCTAACTTTGCATAATTTATTGAATTAACTACATGGGAAAAAGAATTTAAGCTTTTCCATATTCCAGTATCTATGTTCGAACCAAAAATCTTTAATTTTAGCATTCTTTGGAGTGTTGAACTCGTCTCCAATGGGGTCTGAATCCAACCAGTTATCCCAACATAAATCATTGTTTCCTAAACTTGTTCTCCATTTCATATGCACCTCAGCTTCTTCTCTAACTTTACACATTCTTCCCCAAGTGTTAGAAAATGAATTAGGGTTAACAACCAGAGAATGAGAGTTCATACAATATATAGCCTTCAAGAAATAAGACCAAGGAGAATTAGTAGACCCGAACGTCCACCAAAGTTTGATAGCAATAACTTTACTAACATCTTCAAGTATCATAACACCTAAACCCCCTTCTTTAATGGTAATAGAAATGAAACTCCATTTACACCAGTGATGCCTTGAAGAACCATCACGGCAACCCCCAAAAAACCTTACAAAAAGAGCTTCCAGCTTCTGAAGAACCTATTTGGGAGGGTTAAAAGATGCTATAGTATGTATATGGATAGTTATAAGAACACTTTTAATGAGAACTAATTTTCCACCGATTGAAAGATATCTAAATTTCCATCTACTAAGAGCCACCCTGATTTTATGAATGAGGAAATCAAAGTGAGAAGACTTCTTTCTACCTGCAAACAAAGGACATCCTAAGTATAAAATAGGAATTTTTTGTTAGTAAAACCATTGATCTTTATAACTTTCTTTACAGCAGTAGGAGATATCTTGTTGGACAAGAACATTTGAGATTTGGACACAATGGTTTTTTTACTAACAACTCTCTCATATTAAGAAATAGCCTCTATAATGGCTTTTAGGTCCTTGGAATCCCCTGATGAAAAAAGTGATCACATCATCTGCATAGGTTAGATGATTAAATTTAGGACAACCAATAGGAAGATTGTATCCATATATCCTTGGAATAAGAGAATTCAAGTTTCTGGAGAAAGCCTCAGCCATAATAATGAATAGGCTAGAAGATAGAGGATCACCTTGCCTCAAGCCTCTAGAAGCTTTGAAGAATCCACATGAGGAGACATTTATAATCACTAAAAATAAACAATTAGAGATGAGTCTCCAAATCATATCAATATAGGTCTTTAAAAAACCAAACTTCCTCAAAACATGAATTAAAAATAGCCAGGAGACCCTATCGTAAGCTTTGGCCAGATCCAATTTCAAAACTACATGCCCCCTAAAATTTTTAGATTGAATCATAGACACCATCTCTTGAGCTAGAATAGAATTCTGCAATATGTCCTACCCTTTAAAAAGACACTTTAGTTTAAAGAAATGATATTGGACAAGATATCACTCAGTCTATTTGAAAGAATTTAAGAAAGAATTTTGTTGATGAAGTTTACCTGGTTAATAGGCCTAAAGTCTAAGAAGGATTTAGGATATTAAACTTTTGTAATCAGATAAATTAAGGTGGAAGTAGTGTTCCTAGGTAATGCGGTACCTAAGAAGAAACTTTGAATAGAAGCTACGACTTCAATCTGGATGATATCCCAAAATTCCACAAAAAATTATCCTTAAAAACCATCAGTTCCAGGATAGCTGATCTTTGTTCTTCTTCAAAGCCTTTTGTTTTTGCTAAAGCTTCACTTTTGTGAAAAGATTCAAATTCGTTTCTAAATAAGTCTTTTGACTTTAAAATTAGTATATCATAATAATTACAAAGATTTTCCTTTTCACTACTACTACTACTAGCATAAAACTTTTTAATGTTACTTATGTAGTGATCTAAAAAATTGGACGGGGTTACAAGTTCGTTAAAATCATGAGTATATTGACAATTTAAGTAAGTCACTAATACAATTACACATGCTTAACTCCTAATGCATAACAAAATCTAACTCACGACAACTAAACCTACGAAAGTGAGGTCTAGCTCTAATACCCGTTGAGAATCCATTTACTCGAATCGAAAATGGAGCGAAGGTACCGAAATTCAAATTATTGCCTTAGTAGAAGCAGTATTTTCTTGTAAATTCATTTAGGGAACACATAACACAACCTAGGCCTATATGACAATATGTTTCGTAAATTACAAAACACCAAGTCGTACGAGGGAAAAATCCTAGGACGAAATAAATGACAAATGCACTAATTTGTGTTCATCCAAACAAAAACCAATTATAGAAGGGGTGAACACAACCAAAATAGTAAACCTAGAAGCTATAAATATACATAAGACTATTTTACATAAAAGAAAAGATAAGTAAAGTTATTTGAATAAAGAAAGCAACTAGAATCATTTGAGCTTCAATAATTGTTCGCCAATTTCATGCACACTTGGAAAGAGAATATTTTTTTTACATATTATTCAATTAAAAGTAAACATTTCAATTGTTTTGTTCATATTCCCAATATACACAACCATATACATAAAAAATTAAAATAATAATTATTAAATAATTTATGGGTAATTCACACTCCCAACATCCACATTTTGTCCGAACAATATATGGGTAAGTAATATTCCCAATTTAGGGATAATTGATATTCTCCAAATTAACATTTTCCCTAACAGTTGTGAAATAACATATTAATCAAGTTTTTCCCTAACAATTATGAAATAATATTTTAAGAAATGATATTTCGCCCTTACATTTTTAGAAATAACATTTTTGTCCTAACAAGTTTTGCCCTATCATTTTCCCTAATTGAATACTTTTTGTAAATATTTAGGATTGAATCCATGAAGCCCGAAAATCTAAAAATTTTTAGTGTTACTTTTGACCCTAACCTTAACCCTAATGCTCCACATACACATACACACATATATATGCATACATACACATACATAAACAAAACATAAACATGCATATACATATACATACATATACATATACATATACATAAACATGAATATACATATACATAAACATATTTACAAAGAGAGAGAGTGACCCGAGTGAGAGAGAGGAGGGTTAATGGTGGAAGTTGAGAGAGAGGAGGGTCAAAGCCGAAAGGGTCGGTGGGTGATTGCAGAGAAAGAGAGAGAGAGACAAAGAGAGAGTGTTCGTGTGCATAATGAGTGAAATGAGAATAAAACCCATTAGGGTTTTTTTTATACCTGAAAGGGGACCACGGTTCATGAGTGTGACAGGTTAGTGACCATTTTGAATTAAATTAACTGGTCACAGTCAGTCATTGTGTCACGGTCCCAGATCGTGACCTTAAAAATTATTCGATACCTAGTCATGATCAATAACTATAACCTCATTTTTGTAACTATTTTGAATTTCATTATTCTCACGGTTGCGGGGCATGATTATGAACCATGTCATAATTCACCCATAATGGTCATGTTATTTGGGTAATGGTTAAGGTTGTATACCGTGACCAGTTACATGACCAACTTGGCACCATTTTCCTTCCATAAGTGTCACAGGTGGGCATGAATTCAAAACTTGACCATAATTATTACGGTTCTTGACCATGATAAATGTGTTGTATAGATTACCACTTGATAGGGTCATAGACATAGTATGATCAAAAGTACATGGTTACGATTTTAGGACGTGATAAATTTGGGCATGGCCCAAAATCATAACCACCCTACCGTAATCATTTCAAGTTTTATGCGTGGTGATCTCTTTAAATTCCTAAGTTGATTATTCTTCTCCTTTGTGTTGCTAAATATTGTTTACAATAAGAATGGGTTTGTGGTGAAGAACTTGGTATTGATGATCTAAAATCCACATAGGTTTCTCCTGATAATAGTTGTTTAGTTAAGTGAATACCCATTTCCAAGTGATTATATGTCTAGGTTTGGGTTCTTATTTACATGAGTGTGATACATGAAGTACATCATGGATATTTGATAGTTCAGAGGGTAAGTTTAAATGATATGGAACAACATAACACGTTAACTAATTTCAAATGGTCCTATGCAATGAGTTTCTAGTTTTTCCTTCTTTCTAAATTACAAGAATCCATTTTGGGATTGTACTTTCAAATTTTAAGGTCTTGCTTCTTCTATTGACATAGTTCTTGAGATGATCCCCGATCGAATGCAGTTATATTTAAACTTATTATTATCAAAATGTGTGACATGTTCCATGATGAAGGTGTACGACATCCCATATCGACCGATGATGTTTTTCCATATAAAATGGAATATCTTCTCATATGGAATTTAGACAAGTGTCTAAGCTTCCACCCATTTTTTGAAGTAATATACTGCAACCACCAAGTATTTGAATCTACCCCTTGTCTTTGGTAATGGGATGATTAGATCAATCCCCCACTTAGCCAAAGGTCAAAGAGATGTGATCACTTCATGTGTTTCACCAGGTCTTCTATGTATAACAATATACCACTAACATTTATCATGCTTTTTATCATAATTGGCACAGTCCTTCTTCATAGTCGGCCAATAATACCCCTGATTGGCGATGCACTTTAAGAATGACCTTTCAGCTGAATGGGATTTATAGGATCCTCTGTGGACCTTCTTAATCACGTCCGACTACACTTGGATGAACACATCTAAGTAGATACATAACAAATCCTCTTAAAATATAATTCCAACTTCAAGTACATATTTTCCCACCGTATAGCGGAGTCTCCTTGCCTCCTTTGGGTCTTCTAGTATTATAATAATATCCAAATATGTTTGAATGGGATCCATTAAAGATGGTCCCATGTTCAACTCCAATACGAGCACACATTCTTCTTCTATATTACAATGCGATAAGTTCTAAACGGGAATTATTCTTCAGAGCTCGATCCTTGTTGTTGACTTCAGACGAGCTAATGCATCTGCTCGGGCATTTTTAACTCTTGGTATTATGACCATGTATGTAGCCCAGAGTCTTGACTGTAATGCTTTTACCTTTGCCAAGTATCTTTCCATATACTCCTCTTTTGATTCATAAACTCCTTGCACTTGGTTCACCATTAATTGAGAATCATTGTGCGCTTCCAATTGCTCGGCGCCCAATAAAAATGCTAGTCACAGTCCAACTATAAGTGCTTCATATTATTCCTTGTTATTTTATACCTTAAAGTTGAATTTATGATCATAATCCACATATACCCCATCAGGTGTCTTATTGATCAACCCTCTTCTACTATCGTTGGCACATAACGAGACATCTACAAATAACTTCCACACTAGAGGCTCTTTCTTAAAACTTCCTTTAACCAAACATTCATTCTTAAATAACTTTTTCATATGATCCAAGTTATAATCTATTTCTTTTTTCCAAGCTAATGACTCATATCTCTCACTGATTTGCTCGATTGGGTTTTCTGCTATTTACTCGGTTGGATTATCTTCAATAGTCAGCTCTAATATAAAATCGACCACTGCTTGGCCCTTAATCTCCGTCCTTGTCTCATACACAATTTCATACTCTCCTAGTTCTACTTACCAAGCCATCACCATGTTACATTTTTCAGGCTTGTGGATAGCTTGCCACAAAGGAAAGTCTTTATACACGATAATAATATGTGTTTGAAAGTATGACTTCATTCTCTAAGAAAATTTAATTAAAGCCAAATCTAAATTCTTCAACCTAGAGTATCAAATTTTATCTCCAGAGTGTGCATTTATAGTGTAATATACATGTCCCTGCACTTTGTCTTCCAATCGTACCAGTGTCGAGCTAACTACTGACTCAGACACTGTTAGATACAAGTAAAGCTTTTCACCCAGGATCGGCTATGAAAATAAAAGCGCAAATCGCAAGTACTTTTTCACTCTAGGAAGGCTTTATCTCACTCCTTATTTAGCTCAAAGGTCTTTCTGAGAACCTTAAATAATGGAAGACAATGGTCAGTCGCCCTTGATACCAATCGCTTCAGAGCAGTTACTCATCCCGTTAAGCTTTGGATCTCATTCTTATTTTTAGGAGGTTGTGTACTAATCATTGTCTTCATCTTATCAGTGTTGGTCTCTATGCTCCTTTGATTCATAATGACTCTGAGGAACTTTCCTTCTCTTACACCGAGAACACACTTTATTGGATTCATATTCATATGATACTTCTCTAGCCGATTAAATGTTCAGTTGAGGTCACTAATGTGATCATATTTTTTTCCTTCTCTTCATCAGTATATCATCCGCAGAAACCTCAATGGTCTTTCCAATATGCTCCTCAATGACTTGGTACGTTGCTTTAATATTTTTTTTAGCCCAAATGGCATAACGTTATAGTAGTATATACCTTGATTGGTGATGAATGAGGTCTTTTCCCAGTCTTTGAGTTTCATCTTGATCTATTCTCACCCTAAATAAGCATCCAAGATGCTGAGAAGCTTGTGACTAGAAGTGGCATTGACTGGCTGGTCAATTCAGGGCATAAGATAATGATACTTGGGGCAAGCTCTGTTGAGGTCAGCTAAGTCGATGCACATGCGCCACTTATCATTCTTATTTAGGACCATAACAATGGTCGAGAGATAATCTGGATACTTAACATCTTAAAAACATTGTCTTTCTTCAACTTTTCCACTTCTTCCTAGGTAGCCATCTTCTTTTCCTAGCAAAACATATGACATTTATATTTAATGGGCTTTGCATGTTTCACAATATTAAGTTCATGGTGGAGGATAGCTCAATATCCATGGCATGTCCTTGTGGCTCTAAGTGAAGACATTATTTCTCTGCCTTAAGAAATCTGTCAATTCCTTCTTAAGAGTTGGATCCAACGATGAGCTAATATGGCTTGTCCTTTCAAGATGCTCCTCATCCAGAATTATTGGCTCAATCTGCTCAAAAACTTTATCGGTGACCAGTTTATCTTCATAATGAGGATCTAAATTCTCGATCTGATAAGTTGTGGTCAACCTTTTCAATTTCTCCTCTAATACAAACATGAAGTAACATTCACGTGCTTCAATTTTATTTCCCTCTAACCCCAACACCATAGCTAGTTAGTAACATCAAACATTAATGGAAAGTGGAGGAAACAACTTCAAACATATCTAAGTCGACCCTTTGAAAGATAATATTAAAGGTAAAAATATTGTTCTTCAAGGATAAAGAAATGCATCTTCTTCAGTTCGGCAGGTTAGCCAGGAGCCGATAATGACCTCCAGCTCAATTGTTCCCAAGAGATACACCTTCTTCCCTGAAAAACCAATAAGTGGCATGTGATACAACTCCAACTTTCTATCCGTTAATCTGAACTTCTTGAAATAATAAAAAAATAGCACATCAACATAATTTCCATTATCCAATAAGATTCCCGCTACTATAATTTCGTGGACTATCATGATGATGACTATAAGGTCATCATGCGGATACAACAGGCCAGACAAATCATCTTAATGAAAACTAAGAATAAGACGGTCCTTGTTTACCTTTTTTAAGGAAAGGTTCCTACAGTATCGACTAGATTCAACTCTTGAACATGAGCACAAGATTTTGTCTCGTTGAGCTAAACTTTCCTCTCAACTGGTCCATCACCTCCACCGGCATCTCCTTCATTAATAAAATTATAATCCAAAGAGATCATTCCAACCCCGTGCATCATCTTCTCGAGTTTATTAGGTAGATCTGGATTAGATCCATCATTAGAGTCGTCGTCTCGACCGCATTTACTCTCGTCTACCTTTTTACAAGGAGACTTAGATCGTCTCCCATGCTTCTACTCATTCCTGGGCTTATCTTCTCGTCCCTACTTATCAACATAATTTTTCATCTTAGATCATCAGATAAAAGCCTATATATTATTCTTCAAGGCTAAGCATTTGTCAATGGTGTGGCCTTTATGCTTATAGAACGTGCAATACTTGCTCGCATCCTTTCTATTTGGGGGATATTTTAATTTTCCCAGCCACTTGAGGTCAGTACTTCCTTGTATCTCATCATGGATATGGTGGATGTATATAGTGAGCGGAGTGTACTCATCATAATTTTTCATCTTGTCATATTTCCTAAAGTCCTTAGACCTCTCCTTTCTGTTCGGGCCTTTTCTAGCATCATATTTAGAATGGCTAGATTCTTTTGTTGCCATTGCCTCCTCGACATTCATAATCTTTCCCACCTTGTCCAGGAGCTCGGCCATTGTGCTTGACGATTCTTTCGCCAACACCCATTATATTTTTCCAGGTAGTAGGCCTCTTATGATAACAATAATGATAATATTCTCATCATAATCCACTACCTCAATCTTTTCCATGTTGAAACACGTGACAAAATACCTTGTCATTTTTGTAAGGGAAAATTTATGATTGAGTTAATTTGTTAGTATTAGCTTTATTCCATGTTTGGACAAAAAAATTTGAGTCATAGGTTAGGACTTGAGTTGTGTGCCCTTCAAGCATATGATGTCACCTAGCAGCCTAAGATAAAGCAACATCAAGTTTGAAGCCAAGTTTTCATCTTCAACATTCATGGGATCTTAATAAGGTATGAATACTTATTTATATTTGATCCCTGGATTTCGTTTTAGGTGTAAGGATTTTTATAAATATGTTTTTAATGCTTTAAAAATGATTTTATCCTTTTAACTATTTTTTGGGGAGAAAAATAATTTTTTTGCAAGTTCGTTAGAACGAAATTTTATGTTGTTCGAATGATATGAAACACCTCATTAAAGACACTTTAAATGAATGTTTAAATGAAACCAGTTTAGGCAAACGTTGGTTGCTCTGGAATCTCATTGGAGATTTCGTTGGAACTGTGTTTGAACAAGATATGTTACTTCATTTGAACGAGTGAGCGAGAGTTTTATTTTTTTTTCGAGATTTATCAAGCTATTTTTCTTCCTTATCACGATTATAACAAACCTCCTACAAATAGGAGTGCGGAGTTACATAGTTTAGATATATTTTTAGAGGCTTTTAAAGTTTCCAAACTTGTTTAAAAATCTCTCTAAGATTATGTGTTTATTCTGAGAGAAGGTTTTTCAAAATCAAATCCCTTGTTTACACCCATCCTATATGCATATGTAATTTTGAGATTTCCAGCTTACATAAAAGTGGTTTCCTCTAAATGTTGTGAGTGTTTCCTACGGTGGATATTGTGTTTGTGCTGAGTGATGGTTGGACTGATCACAAGATAAGTAAGATTAGTCGGATACCGAGATGTGGGACCAAACATGTGTTGTGTGGCTATTGGAAGATGTCCTACAGTGGAATCGAATAAGGTTACAACGAATAAAGAAGTGCATCAAGTCTTGATGGCATCGAGTCTGTGAGTAAGTCTAAGTTGTTATTGTAAAATTTCTAAATGGTAGTGGACTTGTGACTGGGTCGTCCGAGTTTTTCCCCTTTGTGGTTTTCCTTGTATATTGCCTTGTTATGGATTGGTTATTTTTATTCTTGCTTATCATCACATAGATGCATTCTTAGGATAAGATTAAAATTAGAGAATCTGTTTTACACAACACGCGCGGTTATAAAGGTGCAAAGTTGAATAAAAATTTGAAAAGCAAGTTACACTAGTTTGTTGTGTTAGATCCTTGTCTAGTGATTTTTTGGTTTAGATGGATTTTAATCGAGAAGGTTTTCCATTGAATGACCTCCATTATTTGATGGGTTAAACTATACCTTTTGGAAGGCTCGGATGCGATTTTTCTTAAAATCAATAGATAAGAATGTTTGGAACTCGATTAATTTTGGGTGGTCTTCTCCCACTGAAGGTGGTGCTCCTAAAGCATATGCCTTATAGACAACGGTTGAAAGGAATGCCTCAACTGTTAATTCTAGGGGTCTGAATGCTATTTTTCACGGTGTGACCACTGAAGAGTTTAGGAAAATTATAACTTGCGAGAGTGCTAAGGCAAATTGGATGTTTTACGATAAACACACAAGGGAACAAATACTGTTAGGGATATAAGTTACAAAATCTGATGACTAAGTTTTGGGCTATTAAGATGGTATAAAATAAGTATTTTGATGAGTTTTATGATAAGTTGTCGAACATTTTCAACTCCTCGTTTAACATAGGTGAGTCGATCCTTTAGTCTAGAGTTGTGCAAAAAATCTTAAAGGCGTTGCCTGAAAGTTTTAACGCCAAAGTCACGATCCTAGATTCCTGAGGTTGTGTCAACACTATGGGAGTCCAAGAGCTTGTTGCTAACTTTTGAACCTATGATATGAACATGTGTCCTCACAAAAATGAAAATAAAGGCATTGCTTTGAAAGCTCAAAAAGAGGACGTGTCGAATTTTGATAGTGACGGTGAGCGAGATGCGAAAGAGATATCTAGGTTTGCTAGGAAGTTCAAAATTTTTCTTAATCTTAAAGATAAGAATATCTTTGACAAGAGGTTAGAAAAGAAACCTAAAAACTTTGATGATCATTATAAGAAGAATAGGGATGGTCCTAAGAAAATGGATGATCAGGATAAGTGTTTTTAATGCTAAGGTTTTGGGCATTATTCCTGTGAGTGTCCCATTAGACTAAGGAATGAGGGTAAGAAACCGAAGTTATTCAATATGACCCTTAGTGATAGTGAGTCATAAGAGGAAGTTAATTTCCCCACTGAATGCAACTACCCTCCGTTCATAGATAATCCTGTAGGCTTAAATGAAGTGTCTTCTCCCTATAAAGATAATCATATGCGTGACAATTTAGAGGTTCGATATTTAGGTTCCTAAGAGAGAGAGGAGAAGAGAGATGAAGAAGAAGATGAGGAGGAGGAGAATGAGATTCAAGTGATCTATAGGGAGTTATATGATGATTCATTGAAGTTGAAAAAGGCTAACTTGCGTTTAGATACTAAGGTGAAGAAATATTCCATAGGGAATGATAATGATAAATTAATTGAGGATCTTAGGGCACGTAAGAGGAGTTTTAAAGAGCAGTTGGAGTATGTTAAGGGAGAAGGAGATAGACTTCGTGATTTGATAAAGTCTCTGAAAAGGGAGCTTTTCCAGTTTAAAGCGTCTAGATGTTTTCTCGAGTCGAGGATTGTGGAGTTAGGGGAAAAGTTGAGAGACTTGTAAATGTATAATTTGATTTGGAGTCTAGGTAGGAGAGATTCGATAAAATGATAGGCACCATCTGAATCAAAGATAACATGTGTGGGATTGGCTATGATGATATAGATACTTCCGCTGCTAAAGCCAAGACCATGCATTTGAGAGAGTCAAACAAAGCTAGGGACATTAGAAAAGATCAACCTAAAGGTGGCATTGCTCGTGTTTACACATGTTCGCATTGTGATAGGAGCTCCGACGCGATCAAAAATGTGTCTAGTGTGCGTACTATATAGGCTCAAGTGCAATCCTGTAGCTTAAGTAATAATCCGATAAGTCAGGTATCGATCCTCGGGGAAAAGAGGACGAACGAAGTCATGATGACGTTGGAAAGATGGAGAAATCTAACTTTGACTTAAAAAAGAATGAAAATGTGATTTGGAATACGAGACAACTACAACTAGATGCAATTTTGAAAATAGTGAACTAATGAAACTATGAATAAATTAAATGAAATTACTCTAAGTAAACGTAAAGCTGATGACAATTTGACTAAAAATTTAACTATGAAATGAGAACGATAGGGTGGGTTACAATCCCCCACACCCTAGTAATTCACTTCGTATGATACCCGTGTCAGAATTAGAATTTTAAATGAACCCGATCTTTAGTACTCCCTAGTATTACATATATGAGGGATCGTAGCCCTCATATTATGTATGCAAGAGACGAGTAAAACAGTGTTGCATTAACCAATACGTGCGTCGCACTCTTAAGCATCCCGGTTACCTAGGACAAACGAGATCAAAAGTCCTACAACGGTTGTACCAGTTATACAACATGATTCATCTAAGATTTTAATTCAAAATAACTATTTCCACTATTGTGAATTACATTGGGTGGGGTTCATGCACCCTAACCCTTGAAAACTTACCCGGACATATTAAAACCAGAAGAAAACATGCTTTGAATGGAGAGAAACATTTTAACTACAAACTTGAACTTAGGAAGAATGGAATTATATTCTAATGAATTTGCTACTACAATAATGAAAGCAAGGATTAAAACAAATTTACTTGAATTGTAGAACTGGAATCAAAGCTATATAAAAACTAGGGTTTATTGTTGTTCTCTTCTCTAAACTAATTACAATGCTTCTCTAAACGGATTAGAAGCTCCCTTAATGTCTGGGAGTTGTTTTAAATTTATATCCTATGAAAATTACAAGAGTTGGATTCATACAAAACTCTATCCTCAAGAAGATAGCCCCATATCTTGAACCCCAGATTGATCCAATCAAGATATTTCGGATTGGTCTGGGTGACAACCGAATCGATCAATTTTTCATATCACCCGGATTGGTTTGCTAGGCAGAATTTATGCAGAGATCTTTGGGGGCCAGATTGATACATTTTTTCAAGATGCCCGGATCGGTCTAGTAGATGCACTTTTATTCAGTGATTTCTAGTACCCGAATCAATCCATTTTTTGTGCCATCCAGATTGGTCCGGATATGCTTCTCAATTTCTCTTGATTTTCTCTTCAAAATCTCTTGATTATCTCACATCTTCTGGTCTTCATAACTTCTATTTCAGAACTCAGATTGGAACACCGTTTCTTCATATGTGTTCATAAAATCGAGATCTTTGACTTTTATTTTGTGTCCTCAACTGAATTCCTGGTGAAAATTACGCTTTTGCCCTTTTTGATTCGTCCTCTTTCTTCTTCCGGTTTCTTTCTTTCTTTTATGTATTAAATACCTGTAAAATCAATAAAAAAAATGCACGAAACTCGGTATACTTGTTAGAAGAATCCATTAGCAATGATATGAGATAAACCAACTCGTTTTACAATATTCGGAATAATAAAAGCCTCTAAATTAAGGGGTAAATTTGGAAGAATTTATGCCTAATCAAACTCCCCTAACTTAGAACTTTGCGCGTCCCAAGTAATGTAAAAGAATCAAAACATGATCCAACTCTAAAATGGGATAGAATACCTCTTTCTTGGGAAAGGGATTGCATTTAGCGTATGCTACAAGCCTTTTAACCCCGAGATTACCCTAGTAGGACGAGTTGTGTCTCGTGAGGTTTTGCAGTGAATATACCCACAAAATTCAACTCAAGGAAAACTCAAAATATGCAAAAAATGTATAATTCAAACTTTTCCAGAAAATAGTCATCATCAATTCATGTTCAAGGGTCTCAAATCATAGTGCCTGTGTGCGAAGCCAGAAATTTAACCGCGAATTTCCACCGGTTGACCATTACGTTACTTATCCAAAAATTTGTTTTGATTCAAATTCTCATGGGATTCTCTTACAAACGAATCTCTCGGAAGTGTGGCTATTTCTCTCGGTGTGCGTAATATAAAGAGTAAATGTATTGGAACCAAGTTCACGCACACAAATGTGACACCCCGTCTAATTAAATACCGGGTAGATACTCCTTTATTAAATTAATACAAAATGCCAAGATGGTTCAATTAACAGCATCACTGTCGAAAACATTTTTATGATTACTAACCACCTAGTATTTAAAAAGTGAGTTACCAAGTTTTAAATTAACTCTGATTAACATGCAATAAAAGGATAATGAAAGAATAACAACCATTCACCATAACGAAGTAATAGAATAACCAACAACATAATAATAAGTCCGGAGGAAAAACTCCTCACAACAATCCCACAACTGAACTAAATAAAACAAAGTATTCTGAATTAATTACATGCCAAAAGTCTGAAAATCTGAAATAGGAAATGTTTCTAATAGAAATGGGCGACATGCCCTACAACTGATGAAATCTGAATAGAGTCAAGATAGATGAAGCGTCTACTAGCAAGGTCCTGTAACTTCCACAAACAGCTACAGCTCATCACCTGAATGTAAATCCAATGCATGGTGCCCTTGTGGCAGGGAACCTAAAATGGTTTTTACAAAAAAATAGATTGAAAGCAAACGGGTCAGAGCCCGAAAGTGGAGAGTATTTAAAAACAGCAAGTGCTTTAATGACATTAAAACAATGAATGCAAAATACATGTTAGGACGTGCACTCACATGAAATACTCACCTCTCGACTAATTTGTGCACTCCTAACGTATAGCACCCATATAAGTGATAATTACATCTAACTAAACTGATATGAGTTTTAACCTTTCTACTCGGTTCCTAGTATACATTCTAATGTTATCAATGAAATAGAGGTATTACCTACACTCGAATTCTCAATTAAGCAACACAATTCATTTCAGGTTATCCCTTTATATTTTCTCAAAGCGTTTCCATATTTATACACACAATACCACATGAAAGTTCCCATTAATTAAGTGTATATTATTCACGTCATAAACATACAGTACAAGCACCCAAGACTAAGCTGCGGTGCACACATACTCTGCTATCCATCCCGGTACATCACGTACATAAGGATCAAGCATTCCGAATCTCTCAGGAATCGTTCTCAGATAATAGCAAATCACAAACAATGGAGGCGAACACAGTCACATCACATGGGTCACGCACATACCTACGCTCCCACGATCAGCAAACTTATTAACATCCCAATAAGTCCTTCTCTGACCTATGTTCTCGAGGTACCAATCTAAATCCGGGCAACACAAGGATTAGAGGGCCCTAAGCAAACGTAAACCTCCCGTGATAGCGAGTATGGTAGGTATGTCATACACATAGAATCATATACATATACTAAGTATACACACATCTTAGTAATCACCGTAATTTATTTGTGGTACACTTCTCATTATCGTACCGACATATAATGTTACACAATTTACATATTCCCGGTTAATATAATTATTCAAGCCGTCAATTGTCCTCACATCGTAATAGACACTCACGTCCTAATCCATAATTTCCGTTTGTTCAAATCACACTTCTATGTTTTACTCCTCATTATATCCCAAATATCCCAAATATATCAATTTATTACCAAGGGAATGTTATCTCTACAATTAAACAAGGTTACGGGACACGCGAAATCAAAACAGGCCAAAAAGCCTATACTGTCAGCTCGTTAGAAGTCTCGTTCGAACGAGGCTGTTCGAACGAGAGTTCGTTCGAACGAACTGGGCATCTAACGAGATCTCGTTCGAACGAAAGACATTGAACAAACATCCCTCTCGTTAGAAGGCAAACTGTCAACTCGTTAGAAGCTCGTTCGAACGAACTCGTTCGAACGACCTGGGCGGGTCTTCTAACGAGAGGCCAGTTTCGAGCCCAGATTTTCTAATTCTCGTTTTTCCAACTTTTCTTCCTCTCTAATCTCATCTAAACATTAATAAAACAATTATTCAAGGTTTCTAATCGTCCCTAAACATACTTAGGTCACATACTAACGTGTTTTGTGGGGTTAATTCATTCTAAACATCATCCAAATATCAAATCTATACATTTTTTTTTTCCAATTTCAAGAACATGAACTCTAGAAATTCTTAAATCCCCAATGAGTTTAATTAAATCCGTTTTGTTTCATCCAAAATATATTATCACCAGATTAATCACCTACATACAATTCTACATGCAATTCCTCATCAAAATACAAGTTTCTAATTCCAATTTAATGGGTTTTCATCAATCTCCAAAACAATACAATTTTATCAATTTCCTGCGCATGAAAGAAGCATTCTCGTCAACTAATGAAATTAAACCACTTGCCTTATGTATATCTCTGATTTTGATGTCGAATTGATGGATGATTCTCTCTCTCTCTGCAGAATTCTCCTCTCTCTCTCTCTACAAGTCTTCTTCTCCAAGGTGACAATGGTGGCTAGGGTTTGCCTTAGGAAACTTTTTGGAACTAATTCTAATAACCCCCGTAGCCCATTTGGTCATAAAGTGTAGTTAGTGGGTTTAGTGGGTAATTGCCAAATCAGATTTTTTATTTCCTAATTTTCGTTGGTTTTAATTTCCCAAATTCTAAAATTACCAAACTACCCTTTTACGTTGTCGGTATGGCCTAAAAATGTCCCGGGACCCAAACTAAACCCCCGGCTAGTGTTTTCTGACTATTTCGACCCTTCCGGACGCGTTGGCGCACTCAAAATGACCATACGGTTAATAGAATTAAAATTCACTTCTTAATTAAATAATAATATTCCTGACGCGACTGTCACACGCGTCTCAACAAAATTCCAAATTGCCGTATTTCAATCTCACGACAAGTTTCATAGTTCAATATTCATATATAGTCATATATACACATTAAAATCAAATACCAACTCGCATCTCGCTAGTATTTTTATCCTGATTAATTCCCAATTAATACACATTTAATTCAATTAATCCCATAATTAAATATCATGAAAATACGGGGTATTACAACAAATAGGAAGACAGAATGCTTTGGTAAATGGATCTCATCATCGAATTATGATTATAGGGAAACGGGAACATCGCCTCTAAGTCACACTTTTAATCTCTTTTCTTATCTTTTTGTGTTTTATCTCTCCACACGGTAACCAATTTCACAATTCGAATTCAGTTAGGACTTTTTCGAGTTTAAGGTGTAATGGGTACAAGGAAATGGGTTAAGAATTTTGGAATTGGAAAATCTTCTTAACATGTCCGTTAGTGTTTTTCCGGGATTTTGCTCATTTTTTCTTTCTTTTTTTTTTTTTTTCTATTTATCAAACTTTTCTTTACTTGCTATTTTTGTTGAGCATTTCTCTATTCTTTTGCCCATTTTTTATGCACTTCCCGAAATTAATTTATGGGATTATCAACTTTCACAATTCCGGGCCAATTGTGGTTTTTCGGGTTATCAAACGAACGGGAAAAACTTATTCGGCTCAAATTGGGTTGCAAAGGGAATTTTTTTCATAACTTTTTATGGCTAATCTTTTTGGGTAACAAACGATGGCCTACTTCATTGTCCAAATGCGAGTTGCTTTACCATATGCATCTCGAGATTAATTTAGTTTAGAGATATTTTAGTGCGTACTTCAAGGCAACATCTCACACATTTCCCATAATCGGTCAAAACGAAAGGATTGAGATCCTCGATGAATTATGAAAACACTGAAACGAACTTTCAGTTAACAATTTAACTCGGATTGATTTATAAACTCACAATAATGAAATGCTGGAATCTCACCGGGTTGGTTAATCTCCACATTTATTCGTTAAGTCATCTATGTTCGCTCAATATCCATCTTAGGTCAATTTCAGCTTTGTGTACCACGTTTTTACAATTTGAGACTTTAAACCGAATCTTAATGATATTTTTGAAAATTTTGAATTCCAATTTTTATTTATTTTGAAGAAAAATATTTTTGATTTTTCTGAGTTTTTCGATTTTTTTGGAAATTTCTGGGCATTTTTGAAAATTTGTGAAGTTTTAGAAAGATGCACTTGTGACCCCCCCCCCCCCCCCTAACTTAGACTTTTGCATTGTCCTCAAGAAAAAATGATTAAAATCTACTCAAAGCGAATTAAAAGTGGGAATAAATAAAATGAACAAATATGAAAAATACAGAATTTTATATAACGGATCATCATGTGTTACAAATGGAAAGGAAACCAAACAACCATGTGAAAATAGCCAACAACTAGACAACCCCTTTTCAGAAGAAAAAAAATCACTGGGGCGGGGGATTGGGGGTGCCGGGCGCGCTAGGATCATATGGGTCATAGAAATAGGACGGTGATGGTGCGCCCATAGTCATCCGATACATCTCCGCTTGGAGACAGTGCAACATGCTGGCATCCTTTCGGTAGGCCGCTTGGTCCTTACTGTATTGTGTGAGGAACCCATCAAATCGGGATTCCATCGTTGAAAGACGCCGATTAATTTCAGTAATGGAAGCTAAAAATCAGAATCCTTATCACTATCATAATCTGTGTCGCCCTCGCCCATGACAATATCCTCCTCGTCTTCTTCGTTGCGCTCGTCATCACCTCGCTCTTCCGCTTCTTCGTCACTATCCTCCTCTTTGGCATCACTATCCTCATGTGCCAATCGGGCTTGGATACGTGACAAGGGTATTTAGCACCACTCAATACGAAATTGCCTTGAAATACACGCTTGAGCACCGCAACGTGCAATAAGCCTGCACAATGAACAATTAAGCGCATAAGACCCATATTGTCGAGATTTAGCAACTAAAATATGTCTATTTGGGGTATAAAATGTACACTTTTGGGTGCTTATCAATTTGGGAGGGTGCAGTGGGTGAGGTTGTGGTTCGTGAGGGTACTATGGGTGAGGATGTTGTTCGTGAGGATGTGTTTGATGAGGGGGTTATTATTGCGGGGGCAGATGGTGAGGGGATGGTGATAAGCATGCTAGGGGGGATAGTATCTCTATAGCACGTCAAGCGGTTCATCTATATTGTTATTGTCTGATGATGAAGACCTACTCAGAGGGGCATCTTCTTCTACCCCGATTGAAAAGAAAAAAATAAGGATGAAACCAAAAAGATCCGATGCACAATCGTTAGAGGGGTCCTCTCCTACAACTTCGAGTTGTTAAAGCATTTTTCTAACCATGTGTCATACGGTATTTGGAACCACGGTGAAGAATAAGGTATGATGAAGTGTGTATACAATTATAAAAAAATCATTGAGTGGAATATATATGAAGAGGATGAGCAGGTGGTGAATGTTGTAAAGGCCTCGAGATTATGGCCTTTAATAAAAAAACTCTTATCAGTTTATTGATCTTGTCCTCGTATGTGCATTCATCGAATGGTGGAAACCTGAAACTACTACATTTCATATGCCATTTGTTGAAATTACCATTACACTGAACGATATGTATCATTTTTTTGGGATAGTGATTGGCGATGATAGTGTGTATGGGGTGATCCCGAAGATGCCGAAAGAATAAGCTACATCAATTAGGAGGTTTGCTAAGTTGATAAGGTCAACGATGAAATAGGTTGAGGAGGAGTGAAATTCTTTTCATGCGGTCCATTTTTATTGGTTGATGAAATTATGGAAGGATACAGTGAAGGCTATGGGTGAGAATGACTTCTTTTTCCAGAAAATTCGAGGAGCTGAGTCTCCATGTATTAAATTCAGTCTTTGAATAACGTGGGGGAAGTCAAGGACAAGAAGTGGGGAGGTGACCTCCTATCCCACCTATACCGCCAATTGGGGATCACATCTTGGGTAGACGTATGACAAGTTGTTTGATATCTCCCTTTTCTAATGGTAATGTGAATCTATATTCTTTATCCCAATTCATTTTTATTTATCATATTCATTTTCTAACTTAGCTTCATTGAAAATTTTATTGGATACACAAGCATGGATATAGGATCACATTGATATAGAGCGTAATGTTCTTAAGTCTGATTATAAAATCGTCGAGCCCCAAATTTGTAGGTGGAAGGCGCAAATGGTTTTGGGTGACTTGATAGAGAAATTTCTTTCTATGAGGGAGACGTTGGATGATTTAAAAGTTCATGATGTGAGTATAACTACTAATTTTTTCTTACATGATATGTTTTAGTTTGTTTTACTATTTATAATCATGTTTTAGTTATGTTTACTATTTACTTACATGATGATTTAAAATGCAGGTTGTATGGGATCCATATAAAGACAGTATTGAGGCATGTATGGTCCAGGAGGTATCATGGTACAACGGTATTCTCATATGCTATTACATTGATGAGCCATACTACGCTGATAGAGTGCTTCATCAAGTCGGTCAATGCAAGGGATAGGATATAACCTAAGTATAAGGTGGCATATTATAATGAGAAATGGTATTAGGAAAACTGGGTTGACCATGTCCTCAATTCTGATAGAAGATATACACCCATACGCAACTATCCTCGAGATTGTGTTGAAGGATACTTGGCATGGTACAATGAGATATCCAATCCCTTAGTCTACAATCATATTCACAGAAAGGGCAAGCCCAAAGTGAACGTTCTGGAAAAACTAGTATGATACCTCACATTAACATTTAAGGTTTGGAAACATTTATTCGTAGTATTAATTACATTCACTATGGAAACATGGATAAGAGTCAGGAGTCGATGTAGCCATTCATCTCTTGGGAAGAGGCACTTAAATATCCTTGTGACGACTCCTCCGCCGAATATTATTACGACAACTTGACTATTTTAATCATAGGTGATCAGTCCATTATTAAATTAAACATGAATCATTAATGGTTTCATTCTTAGCATCACAGTCGAAAAACTTTTTAATTACTAATCACCTGTGTTAAATTAAGTTCTTGTCAAATTTTATCTTTTATTATGAACATGTGCGAAAATAAATTAAATGAACTAAACCATTCACACAAAAATATAGTTTGAACAATCACACGACATATATATAAATAAATGAGACTGAATAAACCATTGGTTCTCCAAGTACATAATCCAATCACAATCTGAAATAAGTAAAACTAAAATCAGAATACAGTCTACTGCATAACTGAATAAAACAAATAATCTGAAGGCAATACACCCAAATGAACTACTCAAGAAATCTCTTATCTAGAATGAAAGTTGAAGCTTCTAATAGAAATCTCTTGCAAGCCTCCACACTGTTGCAGCTATGCCTTTGGATAGGATCTCTAAGCTTAGCGTCCCTATGGCTCGACACCTAAACGGTTTTGAAAACATTTTTTACACGGGTCAGAGCCCAAGTAAAACATTTTGAAAATATTTTACAAGTATATAAATCACAATTTAATTCATTTATTTATTACCCATGTAATATCCACGTACACACACTTGAGATCCTAACCTTTCAACTTATGTGCATGCCTAACATATTACACCTAACTAGTATTCCCTGCCCAACTAGACAAGATATCTGACTACTCTCGCTAAATCTAGTTCTCTCGTACATGATATATATATATATATATATATATATATATATATCACATATAATATGTTAACAATTATAGCATCCCCATAATGGCCCCTCGAGATGTTGGGATGCTCTGCTAGAAAGTTCATGCACCTCTCATACCCAATCAAGGATAATTGGCTTGACATGTCTCCTCCACCCCAAAATAAATCAACATAACAACGGAGGTGAACATGGTTCCAAGCCTTTGGGATACGCACATCCCTAACATTCCCAAACGACCGTCTAGTCCCACTAATACACGACACATAGTGGATCACCCTAAGTTCCATGTTACGAGGCATAACTACAGACCTTACTTGCGTTGTCAATCTGGGATTGCCCTCTGCGGGGAATCTCCTAATCGAAGGAAACGTAGGTATGTTTACACACATAATCAAATCATATTTATAGGTATTCAGACAACATATTGAAATATTTTATTCAGTAAGTATTGCAAACAACCCAATTTCGTCAATTCGTACGTAGTATATATCGCTCGCATATTAATTTCAGTTAAATTTCAATTCATATAATTTCGAGTATCGCTCATTACTATAAGGTTCCTAATTACCCATGATTTAATACATAGTTATTCCTATCGTATACTACATATCATAAACATAAATTCACTCCTCCCCCCGTGACCCATCTCGAATTTCATTCATTTATCAATTAGGATATTTTCTCAATCATCCCGATACTTAACTCGTCTTAATTTATGTAAACATGATCTCTACTTTTGTCCTACTATCATTTTTATATTTCCTTCTATAATTTATAATTATCACAAAAGTCCCCTCACAAATTATCCATAATTCCAGGGCTTAAAAGGAAAATATTCAATTTTGGGCAAAATAAAATCGATTCGTCCAATGGCCGGATCGATTTTCCCTCAAGTAGAATAAATTTGAAAAGTATCAGGGGTCTTCTTTTCCAATCTACTGTTACAATTTTCTACACTCCAATTCTTCAATCTCTTATATAAAAGTCCCAAACTTCCATTTAACATAACTAAACTTCAAATATACATGTGAGATGATTTCTAATGTAAATCATGTATAAATTCCATAAATTTTCATCTAATATTAGATTAAAACTCCATTAATCATAAACCCTATAATTTTGTGTTCTTCACATGAATTCATCAAAAATCCAGATTTATCCTAGAACTATTAATTTCATTTTATCTATATAATTGGATTAATTATACATGCAATCATATCCCCAATTATAGTTTTGTTCATCAAATCGGAAGAATAACATTAATTTTCCTTTATTCAAAGACCTTACTCTACATGGGTATTATAACTCATAAAAAATTGCAAAATAAATACTTGCCTTCTATAGGATTGATCTGATTTCGTATTCTTGAGGATAATTATCTTTTAATCCACCCTCCAAAGATGATTATGATGTAAGAGCTAGATGAAAGGATTCAAGAATCCTCTCCTAAGATCCAAGAATACTCTTCCTCTTCTCTCTAATGGCCTCATAGTGTATTATATTCAATTTACCTTAGCCTCTCATAACTATAAGTTTATATAACCTTTCGAAATTCATAACTCCCTTAAACTTAGGCTATGAAATGACGAAAATGCCCTCTCGGTGTGTCGGTTTGGTCTAAAACTGTCACGGAGCACAAACTATACACCCAAGTATACTATTTTGACTATTTTGACTCTTACAGACTCAATCGTAACCTCAAAATCATCATCTGATTTACTCACAAATATTTTTCTATCTTAATATTTTTCTATCTTAACCACATTTAGTCCACACATGATGCCCGATTGAGATAAAATACTGTTACATCACTATCACTCATTATGACATAAAATACGTAGTTATTATTCAATTAGTAATTTTATTCGATAAGCATAAATAATTTATCTCCGATTAATAATTTAATCAATCCATAATATTTAATTTCCATGAAACTATGTCACTTGTGTAATTAATTAAATTTATATTACTAAAAAATTACGGGTTGTTATATACTTCCCCCTTTAAAAGGGAATTTTGTCCTCGAAATTGGAACATGCCTACAGTGAAGAACTATGGATATTGCTCCTCTATGTCATCCTCCCACTCCCATATCGAATCGTCCACGTTATAGTGCCATCACTAAACTTTAACTAAGGATACCACCTTTGACTGCAGTTTACGCTCACTACGATCCAGTATTGCCACTCTTCTTGTACGAGATATTGGGTTGCAAGTCAATCTCGTCTAATGGGATGTGCCAAAAATATCTCACTCCTCTAGTATCTCTTCAGTGATGAGATGTGAAAAACGTTGTGAATCCGTTGTAGGTGCTATAGTAGTCCCAATCTATAAGCTACTGGTCCCACTCTCTTAATAATCGAAAATGGTCACACATTTCTCAGCGCTAATTTCCCCTTCTTGATAAATCTCATAGGAGACATGCACCAACACCTGGTCACCAACTTCAAGATAGATGTGCCTTCGGTCTGCATCGACGTAACTCTTCTACCTATATTGAGCTATCCGAATCCTCCCCCAGATTAACTCAATCTTAGCAGCAGTGTCCTGAATCATCTCTGGCCCCAATAACTTATTGTCACCAACCTCTAACCAACAAGCAGGTGAATGATAATGCCAATTTACCATGCCTCAAATGGGGCTATGTCGATAGTGAATTGGTAGGAGTTATTATACTCAAACTCTATTAAGGGAAGTTACTGTTCCCATCCTCCGCCAAAGTCAAGTATTCATAGCCTTTTCTCATCTATTTGTGGGTGATATGCTATGAACAATAGTAAATTTGTTCCCATCGCCTCTTGAAAGCTCTGCTAGAAATGGGACACAAAGATCTTATCCCAGTTGGACACAATATTAATCGTGACCCCATGTAATCGTACTATCTCGGCTATAAACAACTATGCATACTGTTTTATCTCAAAATTTGTGCAAAGTGGAAAAAAATGAGCCACATTAGTTCATCGATCCACAATCACCTATATGGAATCGGTACCCCGCTGCGATAAGGGTAACTCGATAATAAAATCCGTGGAGATGCCTTCCCATTTCCACACAGTAATCTCAAGTAGATGTAACATCCTTGCCGATCTTTGATAGTCTACCTTCACTAACTCCCAGGTAGCACACTTCGAGACAAACTCTTCAATGTACCGCTTCATTCTCGACCACCAATACTATCTGCGCATATCCTAGTACATCTTATCCCCACCGGGATGTACTGCCAATTGGGACCTATGAGCCTCTGATATCATTGCATTCCTCAAATCATCATCCTCTTAAACCATAAGTTACCCATTAAAATTCAAATCATTCTCTAAACTGATTGAGTACCCCACTACCCTATCCGCTAATAATTGGAAAACTCTACCCTAGCAGTACTGATCTCCTACCTATGATTTCACCACCCTCGTCACAATCTTGGGAGTGAAAGATAATACAAACATATAAGCCCTAACAATCTCATAATCTTGTTGAAGCTTTTTGCACTTCTCTTTCTAAACTTCTACTAGCTCTCCTGCAGGCCTTCGACTTAACACATCTGCCACAATGTTTGCCTTACCAGTATGATACTGAATATCAAACTGGTAATCTTTCATGGACTTCAACCACCTCCTCTATCTCATGTTTATATTTTTCTACGTGAAAACATCATGAAGCGATTTATGGTCCATGAAAAAGATAAACTACTCTTCCAATAGATAATGCCTCCAGATCCTGAGACGAAATACCACTGTGGCTAACTCCATGTCATGTGTGGGGTAATTATTCTTATGTGCCTTAAGCTTGCGAGACGCATATGCTATATCCCTTTCCTCCTACTATAATGCCCCTCCAATTTCTTGCAAGGATACATCAGTGTAGACACAGTATGCCACTCCTCCTTTGGGCAGTGCGAGTACTGGTGATGATGTTAATTTGTCCTTTAGCTCATCGAAAGCTAGTTGATAATGGTCGAACAAAATAAATGGTAACCCTTTACGATTCAAATTTTTCAACTGCTCGTAATCTTAGAAAAACCCTTAATTAACAACTGATATTATCCTACCAATCATAAAAATCTACGAGCCTCGGTCGGTGTCGTGGGATCTCCCTACTCTCTCACCATCGGTAACTAATGGGATCAATAGAGATACCCTTCTCAGACACAATGTGACCTAAAAACTGCACCTCTCGAAGACACAAACCACATTTACTAAACTTTGCATAAAATTGATGTTCTCCAAGTGTTTGTAAAACCTTCTGTAAGTGCTCGACATGCTCATCCTCAGAGCAATAGTACACCAAGATATCGTTGATGAAGATAATCCCAAACTGGTCCAGAAACTCTCAAAAAACTCGAATCATCAGATCCATGAACACTTCTGGCTCATTAATGAGTTTGAATGGCATCACCCTAAACTCGTAGGATCCATATCCTGTCAGAAAAACCAGTCTTAGGAACGTACTCTTCCCTAACACGTAATTGATGATTGTTGGACCTCAAATATATCTTAGATAAATAAGTTACTCACATCAGCTGGTCAAATAGATCATTGATTCAAGGTAATGGATACTTATTTCATATTGTGACCTTATTCAAATTATCATAGTCAATACACAACCGAAGCGACCCATCTATCTTCTAGAGGAACAACATTAGTGAGGCGCACGATGAATTACTTCGTCTAATAAACCCCTTCCCCAAAAGATGATGAATATGCTCCCTTAATTCCCATATCTCAGTTGGGACCATGCGATAAGGTGCTCGAGCTATATGTTTCATACCCAGTGCTAGGTCAATAACAAAATCAATTTCCCGGCTAGGAGACAACTTGGGTATATCCAAGCATGCATCCGCAAACTCCCTCATGACTGGAATCGAGTCTAACAAAACAACCACCTCCTATGGGGTCTCCTCCTCAATGTAATACATATGTGTGCTCGACCCTCCATTAGGAAGAGGCATCGCCTCTAAGAAGATCTCCAGTCATGAAATAAAGAGTACGATAGTCCTCCTAAAATAATCCACCATCGTCGGATATCCATCTAACCAATCCATCCCAAAGATAATATCATACCCCCCCGTGACTAATCCAAGAAGATCGACGGTTAAACATAGTCTACCCACATCGATATCTGCAACTTGACCGCTTGAGTGTATAAGAGACCCACTACCTATAGGTGACTCCACACACATAAAGAGACTATCAACTATCTATTATAGGTGAGAAGCTTGTGAAAATATAGTCGATATAAAAGAATGTGATGCCCCAGTTTTAAATATAATACTACTCGTAAGTCCATGTATATAAAATGTACTCGCTATACTGGTAGCGCCTGTGGGGACTGCTATATGGTGGCATCACAGACGTTATAGACACGCTCGTATGGTAACTGTCCCTGCTATGATGGTGTGGGTGGAGCTGGTGTCTCATGTGGCCTTTGTGCCTACTGCTCCTACGAGGCACCCTGATACTACTGTGCTCTTCCCTGTTGTGGTCAATCCCTCCTATTTTGCCCCGTCTATCCATAAATAAAGCACTGGATAGAAACTCTTTCCATCGCTAGCCCTAATTATCCTGATGATACTGGCGCTGCTATTAGCTCTACTAGCCTCGACCCTTCTGACCACCCTCATTGTTCCCTTATCCCTAGCAGCCCAGAAGAATATGTTGTTGTTGAGGACCCTGTTAGACCTACCTGAAACCTCCCTCGATTCGATAAAACCTAGTTTTGAACCTTTTAGCCTGATCCCCCTATCGAGAATTCTACCCTTAGTGTCTATCTGACTGCTACCACTATGGTGCTCCACTAACACTGCTACCTCTTGTCTTGCCGTGTTGGCTGGACTTACACACTTTCTTAATTTCCTTCACATAGAAGCGATAATCCTAACAGTGTAACAACACGACATTGATAACATTTGTATAATTCATCAACGCGAGATAGTCGATCAAATGATGCCTAATCTTCCAGGCTAAACCATCCATGAACTTCGCCTTTTTTTTTTCTTCATTATTTACCTCATGTGGTATAAAATTAGCTAAACTAGTAAATTATTCCTCATATTCAGTAACAAAATGCTCACCCTGAGTTACCTCACTGAATTATTTCGCATCTCAGTATCTATGGCTGGTGGAAAGTATTTACGATCAAATTGTACCCAAAAATCAGTAATAATCATAGTATCCCTCTCTGCCATGGTGTTCACCAACTCCCACCACTGCAGAGCTGATCCAAGCAACCTAAAAGTAGCACGCATATTATTTTGTACCTCACTACAGTCAACCATACACACATGGCGATGAATGTCTTTCTTCCCCAGACATGTCGCAATCACATCAGAACTCCCATGAAATTCTGGTGGATAGACCTTTTGGAAGGCCTCCCTTACCTTTTGCCACTCTAACGGTCCTGGGTGTGCCTGAAAAACTGGTGGCATGGGATGTGATGACTGCTAGACCTGCGAGAAATGCTGATCCATGGAAGTCATCATTGCATTAACCACCTGGGCCATGATGGCTACCACTTCTGCTGCTGATACTGACCCTTGTGATGGTTGTGGTTGTAGTGCCTATATCTCTATCTAAGCCTCCTCCACATTATCCCTAAATGCTATTCTTTCCAGTTGTCTTCTCCTGGGTGATATCTGAAAATAGATTCAAATTATATGAGTTCACAGTCAATACAATTATAATGATAGAAGAATGAAATTCACATGTGTAATTATGAATGAAACAATCTAAATAATAGGGCTCTTGGTCAAAGAACGCTACACTGAAATCGTAGTAAGCCGTATAGATCCTATGGACACTAATACCTGATGCTCTGATTACATCAGTGACACACTGCCTATTTTAATCCTGGGCGATCAGTCCATTATTAAATTAAATAGGAATCATTAATAGTTTCATTCTTAGCATCACTGTCGAAAAACTTTTTAATTATTAATCACCTATGTCAAATTAAGATGGTGTCAAATTTTATCTTTTATTATGAACACATGCAAAAATAAATTAAATGAACGAAACCATTCACACATAAATATAATTTGAATAATCACACAACAGATATATAAATAAATGAGAATGAATAAACCATCGGTTCGCCAAGTACATAATCCAACCACAATATGAATTAAGTAAAAACTAAAATCGAAATATAGTCTAATGCATAACTGAATGAAACAAATAATCTGAAGGCAACAAGCCCAAATGAACTACTCAGGAAATATCCTATCTAGAATGAACGAGTGAAGTATATAATGACAATCTCCTGCAAACCGTCACACTACTGCAACTGCGTGTTTGGATAGGATCTCTAACTTTGGCGTCCCTGTGGCTAGACATCTAAAGGTTTTGAAAATATATTTGAAATGGGTCAGGGACCAAGTAAAACATTTTGAATATATTTTACAAGTATTTAAATCATAATTTAAAATCACTTATTTATTAAGCAAGTAATATCCACGTACACTCACTTAAGATCCTCACCTCTTAACTAATGTGAACGCCTAACGTATTCTACCTAACTAGTATTCCCTTCCCAACTAGATAAGATATCTAACTACTCTCGATAAGTCTAGTTCTATTGTATATCTCCATACAACACGATATTATGGTCTTAATAATAATAATTTGTTCCCATTTTATTATTGAGTGAAGTATCTAAGTTTCACTATTTAATGTATTTTAGATATACATCATTTATCAATTCTACTGTCTCACATAAGTAGATATATTATACCAGTATATTCATCACATATATAATATATACACAATTATAGCATCCCCGAAATGTCCCCTCTTGATGCTCGCATACTCTCCTCTCAAGTCCATGTACCACTCATACTCAATTAAGGACTATTGGTTCGGCATATCTCATCGAATACAAAATATATCAACACAACAATGGAGATGAACATTGTTCTAAGCCTTTGGGATATTCACATACCTAACATAACCGAATGACCTGGCTGTGACACCCCGCCTAATAAAATACCGGGTGATCAGTCCTATACCAAATTAAAACAGGAATCCCAGTTGGATCATCCTTAGCATCACTGTCGAAAACTTTTTAAAACTTGCTAACCACCTAGTATTCCAAAAACTGGTGCCAATTTTAACCTTTTAATTAAACAAAATAATACATGCGGAATTAAAATATAAACCATTCACACAACTGAATGAAAGTAAATAGAATAATAATTACACACTTGCCAAAAAAATCACCGGCCACCAAATAAATAATCCAATACAAATATTCAACACCTGAATAAATTACACTTGAAAACTGTACCGAGAAGTCTGGGCTACAATCCCTAAATAAAACTGAGACTGATACAAGATTCCTACTCTAGGAATGAATGATTGATGCGTCTAATCCAAACTCCTGCTAGCATCAACATATGCCGCAACTCCGTGTCCCTGGAATAGAATATCAATCCTGGCGTCCCTGTGGCTGGACACCTAAAAGGTTTTGAAAATAGTTTTATAGCAAGGGTTAGAACCCAAAACATTTTGAAAATATTTAGCAAGTGAATTAACTGCAGTAATTTAAAATGCATGAATGCGCTTCATATTTAAGTTAGTGTCGCACTCCCTTGAGGACATTGACACCCCTCCACTAGTGTGCACACCTACCGGTTACCTTAACCCCACCTAGTTGTACTACCCCGTCCAACTATTCCTGGTATAACCTTCCCCTGCTGTACTACTCTAACCTGAGTATAATGATTTGAATTATAAGTTATTTCACAATTAACTTAATTAATTCCTCTTAAATAGAAGCATATAACCGTGTCACAAGTTATATAAAGTAAATACATCACACACTGTATTATTCCCACAAATGAATAACTTAATTAATTTCTCATTAATTAACAGCATATAACTGTAACCCGAGTTATATAAGGTAAATACATCACACACTGTATTATTCACCTACATATAATATTTACTACCATATTATACGTACCTTTACTAACATCCACACATATATCATACGTGTATCCATCCTTCCGAGTTTACCCTCACCGGATGATTCCCTCTAGATGATATCTCACTAGGTGTGCTCACAAGACCTAGTTTCCCCAAGTTAGAATCGCTCACCAACTTGGACCAAAATATAAACGAAGTGGAGGCGGTCATATTCCTTCCCTGAAAGTGAGATAAATCCCTCACCCATATATACCGGACGCTATGACCTGGGGATATACTCGCCCTACTCCTCAAGCTAGGGGATTCACCCACATCGCGCAACCTCCCTTGATAGCATTAGAGTATTTAAATTGAATAAATATCTAGTCACTGATATTTACTATCACACACAATATATACACATATATATATACTATCACTACCCGTATATATATATATTATGAACCTCGATTTTACCGTGCACTAAAAATCCCGTACACTGCCTGAAATTTAATGTCACACACAATACATACACGTATATATATATATACTATCACTACACCGTAAATATATATTAATAACCCCGGATTTACCATGTACTCAACATCCCATACACTGCCTGTAATTTCCTGAGTCTGTGGCCCGACTCAATGTAATTAATTATCACATTAATTAATAAGTACCCTTCACGAGTCTACAATCCGATTCTGATTAAACTAATTATCCCACCCATTAATTTAATCATACCCGAGTCTACAAACCGACTTTAATTAAATTAATTAATACCCTTATTAATTTAATCCTACCCGAGTCTACAAACCGACTCTAATTAAATTAATTAATACACTTATTAATTTAATAACTTGGTGTCACCCAATCATTATCCCCGAACTCACTTACTTGGCCCGTATCTTAATATTTCCCGAGTCTATGTTCGGACTCCAAATTACTTACTCTCTCTCTCAAAATAAATTTGATACTTTGGTGTCACATAACCAACATACCCAGACTCACTCACTTGGTCCATTTTTACATCTCATAATTTCTTTTCCACATTTTTCGCCCACAATGTGTCACACATTTATTTCCATAATTTCCCAATTATATTTACCTATAATTACCAACATACCCGGACTCGCCCACTTGGTCCATAATTAATTTTTCACCCGAGTCTATATCCCGACTCAAAATTATTTAGTTTATTCCCAAACATAATTCACTACCTTGGGGTCGCATGACCAATATACTCGGATTCACTCACTTGATCCGTACCTCACTATTTTGGAATGAAATCTCTCAAATTCATCCATTAAATACCCCACATAAATTCATCCTAGTCCCAATTACATTCTCCCATAATTGCTAGGAATGTTTGTTTCACAATTATTTATCACTAATAATTGTATGCAAATTAATTTATAATTAATCCCCCCTTATATCTCACCCATGTCGAACTGCCCAGAATTTCCCATCGTCGATCGATCGATGCCCCCCGATCGATCGATCGATCCCTTCGTGCCAGCGCTCCTTCCTCGCTGAATTCCACCATTAACGAAATTTCAAGGTTTCTTTCCTCAAAAACCAACCTCAAATCAGTCTATTAATCATCTTATAACATTTCTCATGAACCAAAAACATCATCTAAACCTTTTAACATCATTAACACTATGAATCTTGACCCACCCAAGAACACAAACTTCTAGGGTACAATCCAAATTTCAAATTCAAATTCCATCCTTTTATATTCCGATTTTTCTCATTCGAACCAGATAATCATACTCAGAATTATATATCACAACTAATTCTTACCTTAAATTTCATTCAATGGTTCCATTATCAAAACTCCCTTTTTGTACCCATTTATCCCCAAAACGAATTTTGGTTTACACATCACTATGATATGAATTGATTATCACACTTTAAGAATCAAAATAGTTAACCACTTGCCTGTAAGTGTTCGTAGTGTCTGATCCGTTGGCGTAGTCCCTCAATTTGGCTCCAATAACCTCCAATTTGTTCTTGATTTTCTTTCCCCCAAATCTCCTCTCAAACCCTAGGTTTAGAGTTATGTTGGCTGCCATTCCTTAATCTCCCCATTAGGTTAGAAACCCTTAATCCCGTTTTTCACCTAATGGGCTTAATTAAAGTGGCCCAACTCACCCCGTGTGGGCCCGACTATGCCCAAAAATACCCCGAGACCCAATTGCTACACCCGGGTACTCTTTTCTGACTATCTCGACCCATCCGGACTCAACCGCGCACTCAGAATTGGCATCCGAATTAATTTATAAAAATCCTTATCTCACACCCCATTTAGTCTATACCGACTCCCGGTTGAGATAAGTGCATAACTCATCTTTAATACCCGAAATGACGTAATTAAATTATTACTATTCACTTAGTAAATAAATTTCCCTTAACATTAACCATTCACTCCCCGATTAATATTTAAATATATATATTACCATAATTAATTCAATTAAAATTACAACACACCAGTAATTTAAAATTCCCGAATTAATTAAATATTAACTATACAAAAATACGGGGTGTTACATACTCCCCCCTTACGAAGGAATTTCGTCCTCGAAATTAAGATAAGCTTAGTGTTCCAATATTCACATATTATTCACTAATCAAGTGCCTCCAAGCCCGCTATATCTATCCCATCCGTTTCTAACCATACGTTACACAAGTATGCATTTAAAATTTGGCAGGGCGCCCATACACCCTATACCCGTGCTTAACCGCACAAAATTTGTCTTAATTAACCCGGGTGCCCATACACCCTATCCCCGCGCTCTACGGCATGAAAGTTACCCGACTATGCTAGTCGTAACCCCGTAATATAACTTCAAACCCGTAGTCATATCACACACACACACACACACACACACACACACACACACACACACACATATATATATATATATATATATATATATATATATATATATATATATATATACACCTATGTATCTATTGCCCGAGTACCCAACCCACGTGCTAACGTCCAAACATCTCCCCATAATACTTGTCTCTCAACACAAAATTATATACGCTTACCCTTATGCTACCAAGGACAACATAATACCGCGCCCTTACTACCACTAGTCCTTGCGCAAAATAAACCCCGAGCTATCTCTCTTTGCTCGAAAATCAATTTAACCACCCTGATTCACTTCAGTAAACATCCCCACTTACCGGGATAAAATGTGAGAACACAAAACCTCACTATGTGCCATCGCACCACGCAATACAACATATATATCCACATATATACAGGCTATACGCCCTCTCCGGTGATACCTAGTACCAACCCTACCCTGGTGTCGCGAACACCAAAATTTTATACCACTATCCACAATAGTTAAATTCCATCGCTATCCAGCCGATGTTTAAAAAGTATTATCAACCCTACTCCCATAATTCTCGAAAGTAGTAATTCTTCACATAATTCAAACAATCACTTAGTGTACACCTCCACTCTCCTGTGAAGAACATCCAGGAACTCCGCTACCCTCCGCAAAGTTTACCCACATGCTATGGCTGCTACCGCCAACGAACCCACTAAGTTCGACTCACCTGCGAACTCTAGTGAAAAATAATCTTATACTGTGACATCCCCTTTGTCACTCAACAATATACCCCATGCCCCTAAGGTAAAATAATTACTTCTATACTCCAGCTGCAACGGCTGGTTCTCGATTTCCGGAGGAGCTTCTCCCTGCCTGAATGCGCCCGTGACTTGCTTTAGTGGTTGTACATCCAGAACCTCATCCTGTAGTTGACCCCTGCCTCGCTTAAGGCAATATATCTTCATGTGTCTCTCTTTTCCCACAAACGAAAAACTTTCTAATATGTTCACCCTACCACTGATCCCTTACATGCCAACCTTATTGGAATTCCTGGCCATCCCGCCAATAGCCTCCAGTTCTAGATCGTTTGGCATGATTTCCTTGTCGGAAATCCTGCCCCTGATCTCCCCCAGTCTGCTGCTGGGGTACCCCACTGGTATTATTCCCTTCTGCCTCATCCGACTGGTTAATCCCCACTCCCTTCCCGCTTCCTTTCGCGTGGAAGCGATATTCTCATCAGTGCCGGAGTGTTGCGTTAATGACATCAGTATAACCTACTAATGCGGAATTATCAATTAAATGTTGTCTGATTCTCCAGACTAACCCATCCATAAACTTTGCTTTCTTTCTCTTTTCCTCGCTTACCTCATCCGGTACAAAATTTGCCAACGAGTGAAATCTTCCTCGTAATCGGCCACTGAACGGTCTCCCTTTGAGTCTCCTCATAAAATTTTCTCCTCATTTCGGTCTCGACCGCTAAAGGAAAAATACTTGCGGTCGAACCGCACCCAAAACTCTGCAGTAGCTAGTGTGTCCCTTTCCTCAACCGTGGTGATCGACCCCCACCACTGTAGCACCTCTCCCACTAACTAAAAGTGGTTAGCATTTATTTTCGCACCCCATCGCAATCTCCCATGCGTAGGTGACGCTGGATACATCTCTTCTTTTACACGCTAGTACTACACCTGAACCTCCTCGAAACTTTGGTGGGTTCCCACTACAAATAACTTCTCTTTCTTGTTTGCACCCCAACGACCCCGCGTGAGTCTGAACATCCGACGCCACTAACACTTGTGGCGGATCCCGTGGAAAGTACCTTGTCGTTTGCGACTTCCGTCGTTTCAATCGCCCGCGCCATTAGTTCGGTTACCTATGCTGCCAAAATTATCTTTGGCAGTTGCTGCCGTAACTCTTACTCCTGACGAGCCTCCCTCGTCTCACCTCCCCCTGCTGCCCTAGCTGCTCTCCCTCTCCTGGGCGTCATCTGGAATGAGAATCGAATTGTATGAGTTCACCTTCAATATAAATTCGGAGAAGAACGTATATGCACATACGTATGAGAATAAAACAATCCTATGATAGGGCTCTATATCAAAGATTGCTAAGCTGAAGCGTGAAAAGCCGCACAGATCCTAAGGACACTAGAACCTGATGCTCTGATACCATCTGTGACACCCCGTCTAATAAAATACCGGGTGATCAGTCCTATACCAAATTAAAATAGGAATCCCAGTTGGATCATCCTTAGCATCACTGTTGAAAACTTTTTAAAACTTGCTAACCACCTAGTATTCCAAAAACTGGTGCCAATTTTAACTTCTTAATTAAACAAAACAATACATGCGGAATTAAAATATAAACCATTCACACAACTGAATGAAAGTAAATAGAATAATAATTACACACTTGCCAAAAAAATCACCGGCCACCAAATAAATAATCCAATACAAATATTCAACACCTGAATGAATTACACCTGAAAACTGTACCGAGAAGTCTGGGTACAAGCCCTAAATAAAACTGAGACTGATACAAGATTCCTACTCTAGAAATGAATGATTGATGCGTCTAATCCAAACTCCTGCTAGCATCCACATATGCCGAAGCTCCATGTCCTTGGAATAGAATATCAATCCTGGCGTCCCTGTGGCTGGACACCTAAAAGGTTTTGAAAATAGTTTTATAGAAAGGGTTAAAACCCAAAACATTTTGAAAATATTTAGCAAGTGAATTAACTGCAGTAATTTAAAATAAATGAATGCGCTTCATATTTAAGTTAGTGTCGCACTCCCTTGAGGACATTCTCACCCCTCCACTAGTATGCACACCTACCGGTTACCTTAACCCCACCTAGTTGTACTACCCCGTCCAACTAGTCCTGGTATAACCTTCCCTTGTTGTACTACTCTAACCCGAGTATAATGATTTGAATTATAAGTTATTTCACAATTAACTTAATTAATTCCTCTTAAATAGCAGCATATAACCGTGTCACAAGTTATATAAAGTAAATACATCACACACTGTATTATTCCCACAAATGAATAACTTAATTAATTTCTCATTAATTAACAACATATAACTGTAACCCGAGTTATATAAGGTAAATACATCACACACTGTATTATTCACCTACACATAATATTTACTACCATATTATACGTACCTTTACTGGCATCCACACATATATCATACGTGTATCCATCCTTCCGAGTTTACCCTCACAGGATGATTCCCTCTAGAATGCTATCTCACTAGGTGTGCTCACAAAACCTAGTTTCCCCAAGTTAGAATCTCTCACCAACTTGGACCAAAATATAAACGAAGTGGAGGCGGTCATATTCCTTCCCTGAAAGTGAGATAAATCCCTCACCCATATATACCGGACGCTATGACCTGGGGATATACTCGCCCTACTCCTCAAGCTAGGGGATTCACCCACATCGCGCAACCTCCCTTGATAGCATTAGAGTATTTAAATTGAATAAATATCTAGTCACTGATATTTACTATCTCACACAATATATACACATATATATATACTATCACTACCCGTATATATATATTATGAACCTCGGTTTTACCGTGTACTCAAAATCCCATACACTGCCTGTAATTTCCGTACACTGCCTGTAATTTAATGTCACACACAATACATACACGTATATATATATACTATCACTACACCGTATATATATATTAATAACCTCTACTTTAACATGTACTCAATATCCCATACACTGCCTGTAATTTCCTGAGTCTGTGTCCCGACTCAATGTAATTAATTATCACATTAATTAATAAGTACCCTTCACGAGTCTACAATCCGATTCTGATTAAACTAATTATCCCACCCATTAATTTAATCATACCCGAGTCTTCAAACCGACTTTAATTAAATTAATTAACACCCTTTTAATTTAAGCCTACCCGAGTCTACAAACCGACTCTAATTAAATTAATTAATACACTTATTAATTTAATAACTTGGTGTCACCCAATCATTATCCTCAGACTCACTTACTTGGCCCGTATCTTAATATTTCCCGAGTCTATGTTCCGACTCCAAATTACTTACTCTCTCTCAAAATAAATTTGATACTTTGGTGTCACATAACCAACATACCCGGACTCACTCACTTGGTCCATTTTTACATCTCATAATTTCTTTTCCATATTTTTCGCCCACAATATGTCACACATTTATTTCCATAATTTTCCAATTATATTTACCTATAATTACCAACATACCCTGACTCACCCACTTGGTCCATAATTAATTATTCACCCGAGTCTATATCCCTACTCAAAATTATTTAGTTTATTTCCAAACTTAATTCACTACCTTGGGGTCGCATGACCAATATACCCGGATTCAATCACTTGATCCGTACCTCACTATTTTGGAATGAAATCTCTCAAATTCATCCATTAAATAACCCACATAAATTCATCCTAGTCCCAATTACTTTCTCCCATAATTGCTAGGAATATTTGTTTCACAATTATTTATCACTAATAATTGTATGGAAATTAATTTATAATTAATCCCCCCTTATATCTCACCCAGGCCGAACTGCCTAGAATTTACCATCGTCGATCGATCGATGCCCCCCGATCGATCGATGGATCCCTTCGTGCCAGCGCTCCTTCCTCGCTGAATTCCACCATTAACGAAATTTTAAGGTTTCTTTCCTCAAAAACCAACCTCAAATCAGTCTATTAATCATCTTATAACATTTCTCATGAACCAAAAACATCATCTAAACCTTTTAACATCATTAACACTATGAATCTTGACCCACCCAAGAACACAAATTTCTAGGGTATAATCCAAATTTCAAATTCAAATTCCATCCTTTTATATTCCGATTTTTCTCATTCAAACCAGATAATCATACTCAGAATTATATACCACAACTAATTCTTACCTTAAAGTTCATTCAATGGTTCCATTATCAAAAACCCCTTTTTGTACCCATTTATCCCCAAAACGAATTTTGGTTTACACATCACTATGATATGAATTGATTATCACACTTTAAGAATCAAAACAGTTAACCACTTGCCTGTAAGTGTTCGTAGTGTCTGATCCGTTGGCGTAGTCCCTCAATTTGGCTCCAATAACCTCCAATTTGTTCTTGATTTGCTTTCCCCCAAATCTCCTCTCAAACCCTAGGTTTAGAGTTATGTTGGCTTCCATTCCTTAATCTTACCATTAGGTTAAAAACCCTTAATCCCGTTTTTCACCTAATGGGCTTAATTAAAGTGGCCCAACTCACCCCGTGTGGGCCTGGCTATGCCCAAAAATATCCCGAGACCCAATTGCTACACCCGGGTACTCTTTTCTGACTATCTCGACCCATCCGGACTCAACCGCGCACTCAGAATTGGCATCAGAATTAATTTATAAAAATCCTTATCTCACACCCCATTTAGTCTATATACCGACTCCCGGTTGAGATAAGTGCATAACCCGTCATTAATACCCGAAATGACATAATTAAATTACTACTATTCACTTAGTAAATAAATTTCCCTAAACATTAACCATTCACTCCCCGATTAATATTTAAATATATATATTACCATAATTAATTCAATTAAAATTACAACACACCAGTAATTTAAAATTCCCGAATAAATTAAATATTAACTATACAAAAATACGGGGTGTTACACTGGCAGTCCCACTAATACAGGACACAAAGTGGATCGTCATAAGTTCCATATTCTGGGGCACACGTCTAAACCTTACTAGCATCGTTAATGTGGGATTGCCCTCTACGCGAGACCTCCTAATAGCAGGAAGCGTAGGTATATTCACATACATAATCAAATCATATCTATAGGTATTCACACAACTTATTTACATATTTTATTCAGTAAGTATTGCACACAACCCAATTTCATCACTTCGTACATAGTATTTATTGCTCGCATATTAGAAGTACCATTTATTTCAATTAAAATTCGAATTAATATAATTTTGAGTATCACTCACTAATCTAAGGGTCCTAATTACCCATTATTTAATACGCAGTTATTCCCACTGTATACTACTAGTCATAAGCATAGGTTCACTCCACTCCCACGACCCATCTCAAATTTCATTCATTTATCAATCAGGATATTTTCTCAATTATCCCAATATTTAAATCATCTCAATTTATGTAAACATAATCTCCACTTTAGGCATACTATCATTTTTATATTTCCGTATATAGTTTATAATTATAACAAAAGTCCCCTAACAAATTAGCCATAATTTCAGGGTTTAAAAGGAATTTTTTCAATTTTTGTTAAAATCGAATCAATTTGTCCAATGTTCAAATCGATTCTCCTTTCTGAATCAATTAAACCCTTGAGCCGAATCGATTCCAAAAGTGTTCGGGGACTTCTTCTCCAATCCACTGTTACGATTTTCTACACTCGAATTCTTCAAACTTTTATATAACAATCCCAAACTTCCATTTAACATAACTAAACATCAAATATACATGTAAGGATGATTTCTAACATAAATCATGTATAAAATTCATACAATTTCATCCAATATCAAATTAAAACTCCATTAAGCATAAACCCTAAAATTTTGGGTTCTTCACTTGAATTCATCAAAAATCCTGATTTAACCCATGCTCTTAGTGTCCGTTTAATAGAATACTCGATAAATGCAAATGATTTCAGGGCATTTGTTTTTAGGGCAAATAATTCCAATGCAAATGAATATTGTCCAACATGTCCCCGTTAGATAGAAGTTGGAAAATCATCCATTTCCCACATTTTCTATCAAACACAAAGTTGGAAAATGGATATAAATGCGAAAAAATTATTTACAGAATATATATATATATATATATATATATATATATATATATATATATATATATATATATATATATATATATATATATAAATATACAAAAAATATATATATTTACAAATTTATGAATAACATATATTTATGAAATATATAGATTCTAAAAAAAATTGATTTTGAGAGATTTGCCACCCAAAGGTGGGAAACAAAAACCTCCCCCCCCCCCCAAAAAAAAAAAAGAATTGGATTCCACCCAAAGGTGGAAACTTTTGTTTAACGGATATTGTACCTGGAAAACAATTTCCAAGACAAATTTAGGCTATCAAATAATCTAAAAGCTAGAAAATTTCGAACTTTTTCAACTTTTATGAATTTGCCTTTTAATTTCAAGGCTATCAAACGGACTCTTAATTCCAAAAATTTTAATTTCATTTTATCTATATAATTGTATTCATTCTACATGTACTCATATTCCCAATTATGAGTTTTGTTCATCAAATCACAAGAATAACATTAATTTTCCTTTATTCAAAGACCCTACTCTATATGGGTATTATAACTCGTAAAAATTTGCAAGATAAATGCTTTCCTTATATAGGATTGATCTGATTTCATGTTCTTGATGATAATTCTCTTCTAGTTCACCCTCTAAAGATGATTTTAATGCAAGAACAAAGTGAAAGGCTTCAAGAATCCTCTCCCAAGATCCAAGAATACTCTTAATCTTCTCTCTAATAGACTCTAAGTGTTTTCTATTACATTTCACTAGCCTTTCACAACTACAAGTTTTCGTAGATCTTTTAACTGTAGGGTACCAAATGACCAAAAGGCCCTCTCGGTGTGTCGATTTGGTCTAAAATTATTCCGGGACCTAAACATTACACCTGACTATACTATTTTGACTATTTTGAACCTTTCGAAATCAACCGTGACCTTGAAATCATCATCTGAGTTACTCACAAATAATTTTCTATCTCAACCGCATTTAGTCCACACGCGACGCCCGATTAAGAGAAAATATTGTTACATCACTATCACTCGTTATGACGTCAAATATGTCGTTACTATTCACTTAGTAGTTTTATTTAATAAACAATAATAATTTATCTTCGATTAATCATTTAATCATTCCATAATATTTAATTTCCATTAAATTATGTCATGCTTGTAATTTAATTTAATCTAATTAACTAAATTTGTATTTCTCAAAAATTACGGGTTGTTAGACTTATCAAGCGCTCTTTAATGTTTACGAGTAGCATGTGATGCCCTCTTAAAAGCTAAAGGCACTCGTGGTAGAAAAGGAAAGTGTAAGGAGATCGATGAACCAGAACCAGAACGATGAATGAAATATCGGTTCGACCCAAACAAGTAATGTGACGTTACCACTTCGAGGAAAAGCCCCGAAAAAAGAGACAACCAAGAAAGAAATAGAATATCCCATGTTGGTTTTTCGTATCTTTAATGGATAAACAATTTGTGGTTGGTTGGTTGGTTGGTTGTTGTAGTAAACAATTCTTGGTTTATTGTAGTAAACAATTTTAGCTTAGTTGTTTGTTATAGTAAACACTTATCATAACTTTGTTAATTAGTAAACAAGTTGTCCTACGTTTGTTTACTAACCAAATATTTATCCAACATTTGTTTAATGAGAAAATAATTGTTGTAGTAAACAATTATTATTTTATTACTAACTATTCATCCTACGTTTGTTTAATAACTAACTAAGTCCCTTGGCAATTATATTAAATTTACTGCATGATTGCCACGACCAAATTACACCGTAAGTAGTTTACCATAGCTACACATGACCGTGGAAAGCCTCACACAGACATAGACAACCGTAAAAGACCCTTAGAAAATTATCCAAACACACTAGATGATTTATGTGACCAGAGATGACCGTGGGGACTATATCACAACTTCATATGATCGTGAAGATTTAATCATGACTAGAGAAAACTGTAAGAATGCCTTTACAAATTATCCAAAGTCACTAGATGGTTTTCACGACCAATTACGACCGTGGACTGTGTACTACGGTCAAGGATAACCATGGAAACACTCACATAGCCATAGACAACCACAATAAACCCTTCAAAAAATATCCAAACACACTGGATGATTTACATGACTAGAGATGACTATGGGGATTATATCAAGCATATGCATTACCACCGGGATTCAATCAAGGACAGAGAAAATCATAGGAATACCTTTAAAAATTATCCAAAGTCACTGGATGATATCCAAATCCAATTAGGATCGTGGTATGTCTATTAGGGTCAAGTAGGACCGTGATTTGCCTCAAAGGGCATAGACAACTTTAGAAAATCCTTACAAAAATGTCCAAAAATAATAGACAGTTTACACAAACCTAGATGACCGTGGGGATTATATTATGACCCAATATGACTGTGAAGATTAAATCACGACTAGAGAAAGTCGTAGGAATGCCTTTAAAAATTATCCAATGTCACTGGATGATTTCCACGACTAAGTACAACTGTGGACTTTGTACCACGATCAATGGTAACCGTAGCAAGGCTCACAGGAGCATAGACAACCATAGGAAGCCTTTAGAAAATTATACAAACACACTGGAAGATTTACACGACTAAAGATGATCATGGTGATTATATTACATCCAAGTATGACTGTGGGGATTCAATTATGGCCAGAGAAAATTGGAGGAATGCCTTTGCAAATTATTTAAAGTCATTGGATGATACCCATGACCAATTAGAACCATGTAATGTCTACAATGGCTAATAATGACCATAGTTTGCCTCACACAATCATAGATAACTGGAGGAAACCCTTAGAAAATTATCCAAACAAACTGGATGATTTACATGATCGGAGATGACCATGAGGATTATATCATGGCCAGGTATGACCGTGAGGATTTAATCATATCTAGAGAAAACTATAGGAATGCCTTTGAATTTTATCCAAAGTCACTATAACAACTAATTATGACCATAGTATGTCTACCATGGGTGGCCAAGTGAGACCGTACTGGGTTTAGATGTAATGTATCCTAATTTAAGGATCAAACATAATCACAAGTGTTACATATAGCCTATCCTTAATCGTGTTAACCATTTATATCCAACATAATTAAAGGTGTTATATATAGTGTATCCAACATTCATATCCAATCTTCATATCAAACATGATTATTCAACATTCATATGCAATATGATTAACTTTAACTTTCCAACATTCATATCCAACATGTAAATAAAAAGAGACATTTAACATTTGAACATTTCATATCCAACATGATTGTTTGTAATAATCATTCACAAAAATACAATGCCCAATGATTCTAATTTCTTTACATATAATGTTACAAGTGATTTACATTAAATGTTACAAAAAATTACAATTTCCCACTACGTAACTCATGATTTAGTCAAATCAACTTCGTCATCAGATTTAATCAAAATTGGTTCATCGCTTGTCGCTACATCTTTCGGACACAATACCTATAATATATTCAAACGTTATTTGAATAGATCTTCCCAGATTAATGCATCGACCTCTGCCTTTGACTTCCAATTTGATGCAATGGGGGGTATGTGAGAAAATTGGGTGCACTTCATGGTAACCCAATGAAAATTATATATGTTCAATAAGAAAACAATATTGTTATCCTCCTGAATGGGTTTTGGACCCTCATAAAAAAGCATAAAATTTAGGCATTGGAGCCTCGATGTCAAGAGTACCATTACTTTCATCTCATTCGTCGCTAGATATCCAAACTTCGACATCATGAACCAATGACTCATCATGACATAATGCTTGAAAATGTTCAATCTAATTTCATACTCATCGATGGTACATGATGTTATGACAGAATCATAGAATTCCTTGTCTCGACGTACCTCACTCAACATTTGACTACGTATAGCATGAGAGTGACTAAGAGATTCTCCAATAGCTATCCCCCTCACTAAGTCGGTGAAGCCACAGTTACCATCTGGCCTAAATTCATATATGTCCTTCATAAAAGATTGGAAGAATTTCGGTACGTTCATTATATATAGCTTCATGTAGGTGGACCAAAAATCTAGTTTCTTAGCTGTATAAGGTAGCCTCACAACTAACTTTTAACCATGAAGTTCACTCATATTTGGAAGATCATTTTCCCATGCATATGGGATTATTTTGGTAGATGTACTTTTCTTTAGGACTTTGGGTCTCCTCTTGGCCTTAACTTAAGTGGGATCCATCAATGGTGTGTAAGATGGTTGAGTAATCTGCATTATTTTTTCTCCCAACATTTGTCGTTTGGCTTCCCCTGCTTCATTCCACCTCTTCTTTAGTAAAATCATCTCAGGTGTATAATCAAGATCATGATACATTGGGACATCGGGGACTATATCAAGCATCTTTGAATGATTTTCTAATGCCCATATTGCAATGGCGTCACCCATCTTCTCTCATTCGGATAATTCACAAGTGCCCGAACGACCATAGATTGTACGAATTTTATGCCCCCATAAAATATTCATTAATTAAGTGTTACCCAAAAATCCAAATAAAATCATCCTCATACAATCTATCTCCTATAGAATCAAATAAAGAGCAAGGTGGGAGGCTCGTCCACGTATCTATCAATGGTTCATTGTTCGTGTGCTTTGTTGATTGCAAAGAATTTTTGAATTCCAATCTAATTTGAGTCTCTTGAAATTCAAGTAGTGCATCCATCCCTTTCTATACTACGACAAATGTACCCTTAAAGCTAGGAAAATACTTTTTCAAATGTGCATGGGTGCCCTCAGCCCTATTAGTGGTGTGGTTCCCGCGATGTTGAATCTTATTCGTACATAGATTGGGCATATATAAAATGGTACGATAACCAAGTATTTTCAAGGTACAAAATCATACGAGGATATTTTTTCTTCTAAGTTGAAAGAAAGCATGACCATGCTCTGTCATATTCTGCATGAGTTTTAGAATCGAAAACACCAATCCATTCGAACATATAGGTCTTTCATTCCTAGTCTTACAATCCATCTTTTAAATAAGCCACTTAAATATTCATATGCACATGGAATAAATATAATAAAATCTTTTCGCTTAGAAAGACTTGTCTCACGGCATTCATGCCTGACATTTGTCTATCAGCAACGATGACCCCAGGAAAAGCTTCAGACTCATAAAGAGATCTCAAGTGTTTCAACGCCCATTGAAAATTTACCTTCTTCTCATGCTTCAAAAGTGCAAATACAATACATAGTGATTGACTTATAATTGTAACCCCAATCATCTCGAACAAAGGCATGTTGTATCTATTTGTGTTGTAAGTACAATTAATAACCATAACAGAAGAAAGGCACTTTGAAAGTAACACGTAGGTCGAATGTGAAAAAAATATGTTTTCAACGGTGTCATGTATGTAATGTTTTCCAAAAAGAAAATGCATGAGTTGTTGTATTGCATTTCGCCCGACATGCTCCCTTACTCTCATCTTGTGTTTCGTGTTGTACACAGTTCTTATCAATGATCAATTCTAAGTATTCATTTTTTGCAATGTGTGCAGCACCTCCATCAGACAAATTTTATAAGAAACTAACCCCTTTGCCACATTCAACTCCTCCTTGTTTAACCGTTTGGCATATGGGTGGCCAACTAACAAATCGGAGACCTCATGATTATGTAGACCGCATAAAATTTTTACACCCCACTTACCATTTTCCATCGGGACATCCTTAAGTCTAAAAAGACAATCAAACTTGTGGGTTCCAACATTACGTTTTTTTGTTTCCTCTTCCTTATCCCGCCTGTGCAATGAGCTTCTTTCACATTCAAGAATTATACGTGTAAAAAATATAACGTGATTGTGTGATAATTGATTAAATTAATTCGCAAGATTTCAATAAACCCTTATTTAATTAGAGTCTATTCTTAAACAAACTAATTCAGCCCCTACACATGCATCTAAGCATCATAATAAATTCAACCCATGCATGAAACATAAAGACGACCGGTATAGGAAAAAAAAACCTTTCGGGTAAAACCTTTTATAAACACTTTGAAAAATTCACAAGACCTTTGACTTAAATACAACCTGATAATCGCCCACAAGTGTGTAATGCACGGTGCCTTCAACAAATCTTCAAAGATATGAGAGACAACGAAATACCCTCCAGGCGTTGGTTCGTCGTCTTCGGCTCGTCCACATGCAGAATGACTACGCTCGGTGTCCACCGATAAAATATGGAGATCCCTTCTCCACAGAGGTTGAACAAAAGCAAAGTTGTTCTTTAAAAACCAACCAATTCACTAAAGCATATGGGAGTTTTGTGAATTGAAAACAAAAAGGATTAAAACCCTAAAGGAAGAAGACAAAAAGAATTCTGCTTTCGCAGTATTGTTGTTCGTCAAAACGCTGTGACTTCTTAATGAAAACGTTACCAAATAATGAGTATTTATAGAAAAATGCGCCGCCTTAAAAACAGACCTCGTTCGAATGAGATCAACATGTCGCTCGAACGAAGGACAACTATCGTTCGAACGAGATCGCGCGACATGCTATCTCGCGCGAACGACATGCTATGTCGCTCGAAGAACTGAAGTGAAAAAAATATTATTTTAATGTCTGCTTTAACACTTAGAAAAAAATATTCATTCTTAAATTTTGACGAAAAAGTTCTCTCCAACACTTAGAAAATATTTTGTAAAAATATCCCAAAATCTCTAAGTGAAAAGTAAAGGTATTTAAAATATAACTTTACTAAAGTAAACTTCGCGGAGTCTTAAATGATGAAGAACTTGAATATTTCGAATTCGTCTTTGATGTAGATGTCTCTTGAATGCTCTTCGACGGTGTAGCGGTATATGACATAATAAATTGATAGCGGACCTATAAAAATATGTCCTTACAAATCTCCCCCTATGTCTTTGCCGGTACATACATAAAAAATCCGAATTATCAAAAACCAAAGTACCTATACAAATCTACCCTCCTATGAATAAATTTGCAAGACCTCAAAAAAAGTTCTTCAATCATCTTCATCAAATCTCAAAGCTTTTCTCACCAGGGTGTGCAACATCATGATCTTCAATCTTTTTAGCTACACACATGAGATAAAGCAAAAACCTTCGTGACGCATCGAGTTTGAAATGATATAAGATTAAACCATTAATAATCAAGTCTCCCCCATAATGCAAAAACTCCCCCATAACATGATAATTCTTTCTCCTCCTTTTTATGATGTCCACAAATAGACAAATAAGAAGAAACAATCAAAACATGAAGTGTCACGATAAAAATGCATCGCAAACGAGGATCAAACTACGTGCACACAAAGGAGTATCTCAAAATTTTCACAAACTATTTTTGAATTTTTTAATTTTTCATACAAAAAAAAGATACCAATTTGTAAAAAAACGTAACGATACTGTGTGATAATTGATTAAATTAATTCGTAAGATTCCAATAAATTCTTATTTAATTAGATTCTATTTTTAAACAAACTAATTCAGCCCCTACACATGCATCTAAACATCATAAGAAATTCAACCCATGCATGAAACATAAAGACGACCGATATAGGGAAAAAAAAACCTTTCGGGTAAAAGCCTTTTATAAACACTTTGAAAAATTCACAAGACCTTCGACTTACATACAACCTGATAATCGCCCACAAGTGTGTAATGCACGATGGCTTTAACAAATCTTCAAATATACAATAGATAGCGAAATACCCTCCAGGCGTCTGTTCGTCATTTTCGGCTCGTCCACACGCAGAATGACTACGCTCGGTATCCACCAATCAATTATGGAGATCCATTCTCCACAGAGGTTGAACAAAAGCAATGTTGTTCTTTAAAAACCAAACAATTCACTAAAGCATATGAGAATTTTGTGAATTGAAAACAAAAAGGATTAAAACCCTAAAGGAAGAAGCTAAAATGGATTATGCTTTCACAGTATTTCTATTCGTCAAAACGCTGTGACTTCTTGATGAAAACGTTACCAAATAATGAGTATTTATAGAAAAATGCACCGCCTTAAAAACAGAGCTCGTTCGAACGAGATCAACGTGTCTCTCGAACGAAGGACAACTATCGTTCGAACGAGATCGCGCGACATGCTAACTCGCGTGAATGACATGCTATGTCGCTCGAACGACTGAAGTGAAAAAATATTATTTTAATGTCCGCTTCAACACTTAGAAAAAATACTCATTCTCAAATTTTGACGAAAAAGTCTGCTCCAACACTTAGAAAATATTTTGTAAAAATATCCCAAAAGCTCTAAGTGAAAAGTAAAGGTATTTAAAAACTAACCTTACCAAAGTAAACTTCGCGGAGTCTTGAATGATGAAGAACTTGAGTAATTCGGATCCGTCTTTGATGTAGATGTCTCTTGAATGCTCTTCGACGTTGTAGCGGTATATGACATAATAAATTGATAACGGACGTATGAAAATATGTCCTTACATTACGTGGCTTTCTTCCCGATTTCTCTTTCTCGAATTTGAGTATAATCAAGATAAATTTCATTTTTAAACCAATTATCTGCCACCATTCTACCATTTTACTTCTACTCACGAATACATGTGAAGATTGAAAATAAGTAATTAGCTATTATGGTGTATATGACTAAACTCTAAAACTTAAAAATGGCTAAGAAAAAAACAAACCTTGTTGGAAGAAAACTTGGAGGTATAATCTTGACAAATGGCACTCTGAAAGGTTCCCATATCCATACATACATCCTAAATTGAAGAAAATATTTAATATTAATAACAGATTATGCAATATTCACCTGATGTCTTAGGACTTTCGAAAAAAAAATTACCATTAATATAGTCAAGTCTGAAAATTCATTCCGCGAGTAAAGATCAATTGTGTTATGTCCATCTACAGTAGATTGATCAATATTATATTGCTTATGCATGGGTTTTGCACTCGTAAACCCCCAAGTGGTGTGGTACCGGATGATGATCCGTCAATTCAAGTTGCACTTGCACTTGGTACGACAAGGTTATCAATCTCCACACAATCAATTGAGTTTAATATTGTGCAATCCAGATGCAATTTTAGATAATAATAAATTGAGTTTAATATAAAGTGAACCTAACGGTAAACCGTGAATAAGGCTATCCCGACAAAGAAAAGGTTTGACTTGCATGTATTAACGACCATGGTAAACTGAGAATAAAGTACCACAACTATGGTTAATCGTGAAATCTTTCCATCCATAGCTAAGGTAAACCATAAAATGGGACACCACGACCATTAATAGTCGTGATATGCCATCATCTCCGGTTACGGGAGATCGTGGGACGTCATATCAGCTATTTTTTTCAAAACTTTTTTAGTGCTTCTTTTCTTAGATTTCTTGCTGTGGAATGACTAAATACAATGTGTATAAACGTTTAGTACCTCAAATGAGTCCAATGTGGGAGTGAACATCCTTTGTGTCTTTTTTTTTTTATCATCTATAGTCATTCTTGTTGTTGTTAAGCTGTAAAACATGCAGAAAACAATCACACAAACTTTTCCAAACACAATGTATATGATAGAAACAAGAGTGGATTGAGAAAAAGGAAGGTTGAGCTTTGAGGGTTTGAGCTATGAAAATGGGTTTCACAGTTTGGGGTTTGAATTTTTTTGGGTATTGAATAGTTAGAGGTTAAAACTTTTGTTATTATGTTAAAGGGCATTTTATATTTTTTAATAATATTAAAAGTGTTAAATTTGTGGTGTTTGATGGTAGAAAAAAATGATCTTTTACTTTATGGAATTTCAGAGATTATTTCAAGGTAAGAATATCACCATCTTTTTTGTTAGAAACTTTTTTTAATGGGGTTGGGCATGGAAATTTGCTTTGTTTTTCGTTTTTTGCTAGAAATTTTTTCGTATGATTTTTTTCTTCTTTTTAGCTGTTTTTTTTATCAAGTTTGAAATGTTTTTTTCCCGGGATAATTTTGTTTTTTCTTGAAATTATTTTTATGTCATTTTTTTTATCAAGGATGGAATTTTTTTTCTATAAATTATTGTCCTATTTTTTTTTTTACAGATTTTTCTTCAATTTTATTCAATATTAGTGAAACAATTAAAATGTTTTTCCAAAACTTTTTTGAAGTATTTTTTAAATACTTATTCTTTTTGTAATTTTCAATTTCTTTTTAAAGGTTGAAATGATTTTGTTTCAGAAGATCTTTTTTCTTACAAATTTTCTTTTTTTAGATTTGTTTAATTTTTTTTATCAAGGATGGATTTTTTGCTTAAAATTATTTTACTGTTTTTGTACATATTTTTTAAAAGTTTTTTTTCAAAACTTTTTATATTCTCAAAAGTTTTTTTGTAAACTCAAAAATATTTTTCGTTATTTTTCAGTCATTCTAAATTATTTTTTTGTAATTTTTCATTTTTTTTGGAATTATAAGGTTTTCTAAATATCTTTTAAACTTTCGTCTGCAATTTCTCTTTTTAAATATTTTATATTGGTTTGGACCAAAATACCGTCATGTGCATGACATTTATCATGCATATAACCAACCTTCCATTAACAAATTTAACACCATTACAGTTTGGGGTTACTTGAAACATTTTTGAATGTGTGGGTGGTAAAGTCTAGAAATTTGAAGTAGAGGGGTGAAGTGAAAGGGGGTAAAGTTCAAGTGGCATTTGTAATTAACCCAATTTCACAAGTGGTTGGTTACATACTATTTGCCTAGTTATGCTTGGAATATATAAGAGTGTTTAATATCCCTTATTTGTCATGACAAATGTGACAAATGATAGATTTGTGAACTATCTCATGCGTTTGATTGACCTTGTTGCCATAAAAAAATATTCATGGGTACCCATGCCTATATGTAAATTTGCCATCTTTTTCTCACTTTTGTTTTTAAATTTACTTCGGTATATAGAAAATCAAATTTTTACCACAAATTTTGTCTTCCTTTTTGTAAAGCTTCTTTTAGAAAAAAAAAAATCTTTTTTTATTTTGTTAAAAACTATTTTTTTTCAAAAACTTTTTTTTCCTCAAAAACAGATTTTTTTTTTTGTTAAAACTCGTTTTTTCCCCATTAAAACTGTTTTTATTTTGTTAAGAACTGATTTTTTGCTAACATCAGTTTGGTTTTTGTGAAAACCTGTTTTTTATAAACTGTTTTTTTCATAAAAAACGTTTTTATTTTGTTAAAAAACTGTTTTTAATAAACATTTTTTTCCCGTTAAAAAATGTTTTGTTTTTGTTAACAATTGCTTTTGTTCCTTATTAAAAATAACTGTTTATTTGATAGTTTTTTTTATTTTGTTAAAAACTGTTTTGTTTTCTTCACAGCTTTTTAGAAAAAATGTTTTTTTTTGGTTAAAACTTTTTCTTTAATTGTTTTCTTTTTGTTAAAAACTTCTTCTTCTTAAAAAGCTGTTTTTAAACTGTTTTTTTTTTTTGTTAAAAACTATTTCGTTTTGTTAAAAAAAAATAATAATTTATTTTTATTTTGTTAAAAACTGTTTGTTTTTATAAATTAAACAACTATATCATCCATTTCATAATTTGCTACCGGAAAAGTAAATATTGTCATATAAGCTCACCTGAAAAATTGTAAGAATTGCCATAAAAAATTTTGTCTCACAATTTTTTCAATGTGAAAATTTATTACCCAAACCACCCCTTTTCTATCAAACACATTAGGACTTTCTAGACAAACCAAACACTCATATGGTACGGTGCACTACTTTTTCACATATATTTTATGGATGAAATGACACTAGTGATTTTGTGATTAGGTAAGGGTGGATGGAGAATGTCAAATGTTGATTCAATAAGGTTACGGCAATTAGAAATGAGACTTATATATAGTTGATGGTGATGCAAGTGTATGCGTTGTAAATCAACTTGATGGTTGAATGTGAGATGGACAAACGTCGGTCCACTAATAATACGTCAATATATGCTAACTCATGTTCATTTGGAAATGTAATTTAAAGCGGACAGATTCAAAACTTGACTCCAATTGCGTCATCAATTGTAGCTAAAACCCTTACCGATCATGACAGGTCGCTTGGTAGGGTTTAAAAAAGTCCAGGTTAGTAGTGAGAGTCTACCAACCAGTCATAGTTAATTTAATTAATTTAATTATTTTAATTATTTTTATTATTTTGTTGCTGCCTATGCAAGGATACTTAAACGACCAGGAGATTTGCCGTCAACTTTCTAGGAGGATGCTCCAGGGCAAGGGGAGAATCCAGGATTCGAATGTGGGGGGACGAGACCAAAGTAAGACAGGTCCATACGATTTTATGTTGTTAAGGTGTTTATCAAGGGTGACTATACAACACAATTACACAACATAGTTAGTTGAGTTAGTGTCAAACACCAATAATCTGAAAATCAAATGCATAGCCAAACTTTACTTATATTATATGGAGAACATATCGAATATTTATCATGTCTTGATCTGTTACTATATATAGTTCTCATAAGAACTACACATTTGACTTACATGATTGTTACACATTTGTGGTCATTCCTTAGGAGGATCAATTATTAAAAAATCCCTTAAACATTTTTTTTTATTTTTTTGATAAATAAATGATATTATAAACCCATCGCTAAAGGAGCGAACCTGTATGTAGGAAGTTTACAAAACAGTAAACCTGCTAAAATGAAGAAAAAAAAAACAGATGACCATGCTATAATACAGTGTGGAGCTCCTCGATGAACACAAGAAACTCCTGGATCGTGACGGAAAGGCTCTCCTTATACCAACTAAGAAGAGTGATGAAAAACAGATAACGAAGTCTCGAAGGCGCAGTCTCGACGTCATCAAAGCATCTCGCATTCCCCTCCTTCCAGACCGTCCAAAAAATGCAGTGAGGAATTGTAATACCCCTTAATTTCAGAATAAAATACTATGGCATAAATAAATTTAAAAATTTCGGATTTATCTTGAGAATAAATTAAATTGGGAGGATTTAAATTAAACGAGTAAAAATTTAAATTTTAAAAGAACAATTATTCACGATTCTGTAAATAAAAATCTCAATTAGACATAATGAGTTTGCTAGTGAAAAATAAATCATACATAAATAAATTTATGCGCGCTTGTCGTTAAACATAATAAAAATATACAATTGAAATAGAAATAACTAGGACTCATTTTGGGAAGCGTTAGAGACTCGGTTTAGGGTTTTAATTATTTACAAATAGTCATGTGTCCATCGTATATGAGTTGGGGAACTTTTGGGCTAGTTGGGTTATGGATTCGGGTCCGTTTGAAGGTTCAAAAGTTGGATTTTAAGTCCACCTCTAAATTAACCTTCATTAATGTTTAAGTAAGGGTAAACCATTCCACCACTATCATATAAGAACAAACTAAAAATAACTGTTAACGGGAAAGGAAAGGAGAATGACCAAAAGAGAGAAAAATGGCAAGGAACCAAGTAGAATAAAAGAGAATTCAAGTGGCTTTCCTCCATAAATCGTTAAGGAAAGAATTCTCTTGCTTAATTTATTTTTTCAATATATTTCTTGATGCATCATAATTGCCCCGTAATTTCTGGGATTTATGTTTGATATGAGAAGAATTGATGATGAATGAATATTTATGCATGTAGAGGACCGACTTTAACATAGACATTGTCTCGGAAATTTAGGTATCAAAACCTTGAAATTTAATGTAGATATCTTAGGGTTTTGATAGTTAAATTGGGGATATTTTGACTAATTGATGTAGATGATGTCACGGTTAATTCATGGACTGAAATTTTGATGTAGATTCCCTAAGAGATGCCACTTTTGTGTATTAAATTTGGCTGGGATTTGGAAAATGATAAATAATTAAAATCTGTAATAGGTATTAAATTTTTGGAGTTGAATATGTCATTTTGAGTTTTAAATTTCAAGGTTTTTGCATAACCGTTCTGGGTTTGAGAGTTTAATCCGGGAAGAACATAATTGGAGAAAGGGGAGTGGAGAAGACGACGGGGTCGTTCGAAAGAGGTAGGCTCTCGTTCGTGCGAGGTGTGATGTCGCATGAACGACCCCATGTCTCGTTCGAGCGACATGAAGGGGTTTTGGGAAGTTCGTTCCTTTCATAATTTAGCATGGGTTTGGTCTCTTGTATATGAGTTAAAGGATGATTTAATTAGAGAAAAGTTAGATGAAAGTTTAATACCTAGGGTATTGGGAGATTGGGTGTTAAGGAATATTAACATTCATGAGGGTATTGGACCTGGGGTTTGGTTATGAGTGTTTTCATGAGTCCAAGTGAGTGAGTGCAACCCAATTTGGGATAATAAAAAATTTATTATAAATGTGAAATATACCCACATTAAATAGGGAAAATTACAAATAACTAATTAGGTAAGTAATTATTCTATGGAGTGAAATTAGTAATTCACCAGATGGTAAATTATTAATAAATGAATATTGTGGACTTTATATGGTAATTATTTAGTAATTATCAATACATATTACGTGAGATAATAATATGTACTAATATATATTTGTGTGGACATACCAATGTTCATGGGTTGTTCTATCGACTTGGGATTTTGTGCATTCGGGCAAGATACCACTTATCGGCACAGGTTGGGTTGACGTTGTGTAGGTCATATAGGTTTTATGTGGAGGCATCATCTACGAGGAGGTAGGTGTGACGTTGAGCTAGCCTGTGTCACTGCTGGGTATGGGCCGTGAGCAGGTGTCCTGCGTAGGGACCACCCCCAACTTGTGTGTGTTTTATGATGTCCTCTTAGGATAAGAGATTCCTCCGGACTTGTCGATAAAGTACGAACTAGACACCAATGGTAGATGTTTTTATGTGTCAAATATATGAAGGATATATATATATATATATATATATATATATATGTGATTAGCTGGATTTTTATATGAGGTAAATTGAAATGCTTAAGAATATGTACATAAATTAAAACTTTGATTCTTTAATGCATAATAGAAGTTTATACCCTATATGAGAAATTTAATAGACTTGGATATTACGGGTATTGGTTATTAAATGTAGTCAGTACACTTAATCATCGACATTTTATTATTAGTTTTTCATGTTGTCATAGTTTATTTGGGACATATTGGGATGCGGATAATGTCATACATAGTTGAGGGGTGAGGTGTTATATGCATGCGAGTGACGAATGGAATTGCTAATTTGCATCAAATGTATTATTGCATCTTAAATGAAATAAGTTAATTCTTCTCGGGCTTTGACCCAAATTTAAATATTTTCCCCCAGGTTGTTTCTCGACAGGAATAGCGAAATTGTTATTGTACCAGCCTTGCGATATCTCGTGCTTAGCATGTTTTTAGATTATTGACTCTAGCTTAGGTGCTTTTTCAGTCATAAATATTCATTTGAGATATTAGTATGGGCATAAGCCCGAGATTTATTTATTCACATTATGTTGAGTTGTGATACCCACATTTATGTTAGACTAATCATGCACTTATGCTGGTTTGGTTTTATATACTTATTATGAAAATGTTGAATTTAAAATCCAATGATGGGCCTTTAATATAGAATTTGTTTTGCGTTGGTGCTGAGAATGATATTAATTGATTGACAAGCCCCATCTTTGGCGTATCGTGCTTGGCTAGCCTTTACGTGAGAAAATAGGGGTGGTCATAATTGGTATCAGAGCATGGTTCTAGTATCTTTATTATTTGTTTTTGAGCTCGTTACGTCCTGCGTTGCGTTCTTTGATGTATAAAGCCTTATGTTTAGGAATAGTTACATTCTATATGATCAATTACTAATACAACCTCATTTGCTTTCAGATGGAGAATGGTAAGAGAGTTAGACGGAGGCATGCCACCACACTAGCTACAGAGGAAAGGGCCCAACCGGAGCTGTAGTAGCAACCACCTTTACCCCATATGTGGTAGGACCGATAAAGATTTCCACTATCATGGTCGAGGCAGTGTCCATCGCCATGGTAGCTATGTTAAGGAAATTTCCACCACCACAGCCTCGGTAGAAATCACGACACCCAGAGTAGGTGGTGCTACTAGTTTAGACACCTATATTGATTTGGAACAGAGTTAGGGAGGCCTTCATTAACAGTCAACCGCCAGAGTGTACTGGAAGTCTGAATATTTTAGTGGCGTGTAGGTGGAAGAGAGATATTCAATTATATTTATGGATAATAGAGTGCACACCCATGAAAAATAAAATGTTAGCATCATTCTGACCAGTGGGGGCCACACTTCAATGGTGGGAAGCGATTACGACGGTTGCTGAGAGGGACAATCTTAACATAGATGAGTTTTGGGAAAGATTTGAGAGGAAGTAATTTCCTCGGGCAATGCAAATGGAAATGCAAAAGAAGTTCGTGGAACTTAAGCAGGGGAGTCTTATTGTGATAGAATATAGGGAAGAGTTTACCGCACTTTCCTATTTTGATAAGGAGGATGTGAGTATAGAGAAGAGGAATATAAAGAAGTATGTGTCAGGGATGACTTGGCATATCAGATAGTCATTATTGGGGAATTCGACTTTCACCACATATAACCAAGTAGTGAATTATTCCTTACTGCAGTGCCAGGATTATAGGGCATTCCATAAAGATAATGGGGAGAAGAAATACCATTCTGAGGCATCTAATAAATATAGTAAGGCAAATGGGAGTAACAATTAGGAGGCCCAACAATCTAGGGACCCTCAACCTTTAGAGAAACATAAAAGATCTAGGGGTTCCGATAATAGGAACAGACATGGCCGACAGCAGAGAGGACACTAGGGCCAAGGACAGCAAAATCAGGGCCAACAGGGGCTACAGCCAGATAGGCATCAGTTCCAGGGAAATTTTTATATTTGTGAAAATAAGGGACACTTCGCTAGAGGTGTGTTGAGGGAAATAAAGCGGCACAGAAGTCAAGGGGACAATGAGGACACCGGGTACCCTAGGGGGAGTTCCAACCACTGCAGGTACATCCAATGATGGTAGTTCCAACCATATTAGTACTACCCGCTCCACCTCAGGGATAGCAAGCGCAGTTGCAATACAGACACGTATAACACCTCGCATCAGGAGAGGGACAAGCGCTAACATAAATAACGATGATATGATCCCAAATTACTTTATTTTGTAGAACATGCTTAGCTAAGTACTAATGCACAGTACTTTATAGTAAATGACATCTCGTTTGCACATTGGGGAGAGTAGACCCCGTTTTATTTAAGCGCTTTACATTATTTTGCCTGCGAGTTGAGGGACATGAACCTATGTTGCCTCATGTGTAAGGGTATGGTAATATACCTCTGTAGGACTTAAACCATAAGGTTTGCATTGACTTATATGTAAACAAATTAAAAACTAATAATAGGTTATAGTGTGACTAGTTGGCATTAATATTTACTTTCAATAAAGAAATTGTGACACATCGAGTCTAAATATGGTTAAATGGGAGATTATAGGGCCTGGAGAGCCTTATAAAATTAATTGAGAACACTATAGACATGGGTCTTGGACTAATGGATCTCAGCAATAGATAATACTATACACTAGTGTATCGATAGGGTTCCTTATTTGGATTTCTCTTGCGAGACATCCCACGCATGAAAGTAGTGAATGTCGCGAGCTGGGAGATGTTAGACCCTAAGAAATTTTGGATTATTGATTTTAGTATAATTAAATGGGTAAGTTTATTAGGATTTAGTGTATCCCTTTAGCGATATGAGACTTCAATTGGCAATGGGCAAAAGTTGGAATTTAAATGATTACTACACACATTTATTTTTATTTCCATTTTCTTATAATCTTGGGACGATGGAATTCAATAACTGACTAAGCCGTACAGTAGTGTATCGGGAGGGTTCCTTATATGGATTTCGCTTGCGAGACGTCCCTCGCACAAGATTGGCAAAAGTCAGGAGTTGAAGGAAGTCAGATGCCAAGATCATCATTTTCTTTTCATGTACATATGTGGTGGTATGATTGATATATGGATATGCTTCATATGAATGGTACAAATTAGATGTATATGTGTAATTCACCTTGGATAATTTTATGTGTGTGTACATATAATGTGGAATATATGAACATCCCAGTGATGTTATGATAGGCATGGGCGAGCCTTTTCTTATATATCATGAGATATTAGTATGGACTAATTGAGTGAAAAGCTTCGGTTAAAAATGCGGATTAAAAATATGAGATTGGGCTTTAGCAAATTCCGAGGATTGAATTATTTTATAAGGGGAGGATAATGTAATACCCCATAATTTCAGAATAAAATATTATGACATAAATAAATTTAAAAATTTCATCTTTATTTTAAGAATAAATTAAATTGGGAGGATCTAAATTAAATGAGTAAAAATTAAAATTTTAAATGAACAAATATTCATGATTATATAAATTTAAAACTTAATTGGACATAATGGTCTTGCTAGTGAAAAATAAAGCACACTTATATAAATTTATGGGCGCGTGTTGTCAAACGTTATAAAAATGTCTAAGTGAAATAGAAATAATTGGGATGTGTATTACCCCTTATTTTTGAGAAATTATTTTTATATTAAATTGCCATACGGATTAATTATATAAAATAAAAGAAGTTGGGGGAAATATTATTTTAAGTGATTTAAGAGATAATGTTTACTGAGTTCTGCATATTTACTGTTAAGTGCATGTAAATAGCATCATATTATGTTTTATTGTGTCGTTGTGCCTAAAGCGATGATTATGATTTAAAATGATGGTGGGACATGAAATAATTTATGTTATCCCGGATGCCAATTTAGATGGCGCGGTTAGTCCGAAAATAGTTGAATTAGTCAAAATAAGTACCATGTTGTATTTTTGAGTTCCGAGTACTTTTGACCGGTTATGGCTTAATTATGTTGTTACGAGTCATTTTAATGGTGTAGTAACATTTAATATGGAATTTAGTGTAAATGGGCATTTAAGTCTTCCAAACACATTTATTCTCATCTATATGTCTTAGACCTTGAGAGAAAGAGAATTTGGGAGAAAAGGAGAGAAAGAGGGAGAATTGAAGAATTGGAGCTTGAATTTGTTTCTACCGGAAGACAATTCGAGATTTCAACCTTAAGGAAAGTTTCTAACTTGCAAATTTATGATTTAATGTGGATAAATTGTAGTGATAGTTGTATATTTGGAAGAATTGAACAATTATGGGTTTTGATGAATTTTTGGTGTTTAAACCCTTAAACATTGTTTTAGATAGAATTTGTGTTGGTTATTTTAGTTAGTGGTTATGTAGAATTATTTTGGTGGGATTAGTGATGGGTGGTGTTGGCAAAATGGAAGAGAAATGATTTTGGGGAAATTAGGGTTCCTAAAACCCATAGCCGAAATTGGGCATTCTGGCCCAGGGGAATCGATTCGCCCCTAGCAAATCGATTCGCTAAAATGGTAGGCTACAAGCCTGTGATTGGAGAATCGATTCGGATTGATTGAATCAATTCGGGAAACATGATGAAACATTGGTCCTCTTGACTGAATCGATTCGGCTAGGCCGAATCGATTCACTTTCAAGACCGAATCGATTCGGACAGGGTGAATCGATTCCGAAATCCTATTATTTTAGGATATTTTTCTAACTTAGTTTTTAGCCATTTTCTTCTAGGTTTAAGGCCTAGGAACCTTCTATTATGAATTAATATATAGTACTAGAATCTAGTATTAGGAGTACGGATACCCTAGATTAGGAGGGGGGTAATCAGGCTCATTTCGGGGGCTATATAATGGATGTTAAGGTAGTTTCTTTAATTAGTAAACTATCCTAGGACTAGGGGAAAGTAGGTTTACCTAGTTTTGGACTTTTAGAGATTTGGATGAGGTATTATCATACATGATGGCTTAGGGTTGTCGTTAAATTCATGGAGACGAATATGGAAACAAATTTAACATTGTGGTTTATAAATTATGACATGAAATGCTTATGGCTCCGGATAAAATGTAATGTACATTTTTAATTTGGTATATCTTATGAACATTGATTTGCATATACATACCTATCTAAATGCTATCATAAGGGAAGTTAAGCGAATAAGGTGAAGTCCCCTGGCTAGTGAATGCAGGGTGAATATAGTCCTCGGCCATAAGACCGGTTGTTATATTGTGATGTTATTTTATTTGAAGTGAGGTAATTCCGGGTATGGTTATGACTTACTGTCGAAGGTATATAGTCGCTTCCCACGTGGCGCGATTTAGGATGCCCAGGTTGTCTTGGTGATAGGCCCTGGAAGATGATAGCTATTTAGGGGTGCATCTAGTGGGGTGACTCCCAGAAGGATGGTCTTAGCATCGTTATATATATGGTGATTATAACTATTCTCAAGAAAGTGGTATTTTATGAATGGCTAAAGCATTTTATAAATTAACTGTTTGGAATAAGTTTCCTAATGAGGAATGGACTTGTGAAGTCATATTGTGTAAAACTATAATGTAATCTTATTAAGTTAAAATTGAGTTATTTCTCTTGCTTTAATACATAGTTCATACTATATATGACATTATGCTAGGTTGTGCATTTAGATGAGAGGTGAGGATTATTCTTATTGTGAAGAGCGAGTTAAGCTTATTCATGATGTTAGACAATCATAAGTATCATGCATTTTATTCACATGTATATCATATCAAATCGGACCCTGACCCGCTTATATCTCCTTATTTTGCATGGATTCTCTTTACGCTCAGGTTCTCTGTCGCAAGGACGCCCGTGTTGAACTTTCCATCCAAGTATCCTGGAGCTATGACATTTTTGCAAATGTTGTAGGATATTTTTTATAGACGCCTCTATATTTTTTGTACTCTAGTTATGATCAGTTTAAACATTCAAGCGTGTTGCCCAAGTTTTGCACATGCCTATATACTGTGATATTTATCATTATTTTAATACTTGGTGTAACCTCTTGTAATGGTCTGTTAGCCGACATCTTATTCGGTTATTAGTGTTGTATATGTATGTTAAACTGTTATCCATCTTTATTTATATCCACCATCTCTTCAAATTGGATTGTATAAATGGTTTTCTTTAAACTTACAAAATTAAATTGACATCCGTTTTCTAAAATAATTGGTGGTTTTTTCGTATTACTATTTCCACGACAGTGATGCTAAGAATGGACCATCTATGATTCCTGTATTTATTGGAGTATCAGGCTGGCCACCTCTTATTTTAATAAGTGGACTGTAACAGGATTCTTTTTGGGAAGTGTTAGAGTATCGATTTAGTGTTTTAAATATTTATAAAAAGTCTCATGCTAATAGTATATGGGTTGGGGAAATTTTGGGCTAGTTGGTTTATGCATTCAGGTCTATTTGGATGTCCAAAAGTTGAGTTTTAAGACCAACTTTGTATTAGCCTTAATTAGTGTTTAAATGGGGGTAAACCACTCCGCCACTATCATTTCAAAAAACCTAAAAACAATTGTTGATGGGAGAGGAAATGAGAAGGACCAAAAGAGGGAAAAGGGGCAATGAATTAAGGATAATCAAAGGGAATTCGAGGGTCTTTCCTCCACAAATAGTTAAGGCAAGAATTATATTTCTTAATTTATGTTTTCAATATATTTCTTGATGCATCATAATTTCCCATTTAATTTTTGCGATTTAGGTTTGATATGAGAAGAATTGACGACGAATGAATATTATATGCATGTAGAGGACAAACTTTAATGTATAAATTGTCCCAAAAATTTAGGTATCAAAACCTTGAAATTTAGGGTAGATTCCTTTGGGTTTTGGTAGTTAAATTAGGGATTTTTTGAATAATTGATGTAGAGGATGTCACTGTTAATTCATGGACTGAAATTTTGATGCAGATCCCCTAAGAGATGCTTCTTTTATGAATTAAATCTGGTTTGGATTTGTGGAATGTTAAATGGTTAAAATCTATAATAGGTATTAAATTTTTGGAGTTAAATATATCATTTTGAGTTTTAAATTTCTAGGTTTTCGCTAAACTATTATAGGTTTGAGAGTTTAATGTAGGAAGAACAAAATTGGAGAAAGGGGAATCGAGAAGATGACGGGGTAGTTCGAATGAGGTGGGCTCTCGTTCGAGGGATGTGTGATGTCGTGTGAACAACCCCATATCTCGTTTGAGCGATGTGAAAGGGTTTTGGGCGGTTCGTTCCTGTCATGATTTGGCCTGGGTTCGATCTACTGTATATGAGTTAAAAGGTGATTTAATTAGAGAAAAGTTAGGTGGAAGTTTAATACCTAGGGTATTGGGAGATTGGGTATTAAGGAATATTAATGTTAATGAGGGTATTGGGCATGGGGTTTTATTATGAATATTTCTATTAGTCCAAGTGAGTGAGTGGAGCCAGGTTTGGGACATTAAAGAAGTTATTAAAAATTTCCAATATACCGACATTAAGAAGGGAAAATTATCATTAACTAGTTAGTTAGTAATTATTTTATGGAGTGAAATTAATAATTTACTAGATGGTAAATTATTAATAAATAAAAATCTTGTGGATTTTATATGGGATTTGTATGGTAATTATTGAGTAATTACCTATACATATTTTATGAGATAATAATATGTACTTATATGTATTTGTGTGGACATACCAATGTTCGTGGACTGTCCTGTCCGTCGAGGATTCGTGCATTCGGACCACGTAACACACGTCGGCACAGGTTGGCTTGACGTTATATAGATCATATAGGTATTATGTGGAGGCACCATCTATGAGGGGGTAGGTGTGACGCTGAACTAGCCTATGTCAATGCAGGATATGGGCTGTGAAAAGGTATCCTGTGTAGGGTCCACCCCCAGGTTGTGTGTGTTTTGTTATGTCCGCTTAGGATAAAATATTCCTCCGGACTTGCCGATAAGTACGAACTAGAAACCAACAATAGATTCCTTTGTGTGTCAAATATCTGAAGGACATATATATCTATATAATAAGGAGTAGAATAGGTTTACTATTCAATAAGTTGACAACTTAATTAGAGGCTAGGATAAAGCCACCAAGGCAAGAAAGGAATGGTCGAGATCATTTCCCCTCTTTCAACCCCTTACACCTAAACCCTAGCTGTCTTCTCACTCTCTCCATCTCACTCATTTTCGCTCTCTACCCTTTTCAAAAGAAACCCTCCCAACTAAAATCTTACCCACCGCCATCCTCCACTCTCCACCGCTGTCTTTTATGATGCCACCCTCCTCCTCCATTGTTGCCAACATTAGCTAGTCTCTCTCTCACTCTCACTCTTTTACACACGACGAAGGCAAATTTCTCTCATATTTTTTTACTTTTAATGTTCTCCATCTTGGATCTTGAGGTTCTGTGTTACAGATTCATTAAAAAGAAAGTTCTCATATATGTTTTGTTTTCTCGACATCAGGTATAATGCTTTGTTCATTTCTAATGTTGATTGATTCTCCATTTTATATAACATAGTATATCTTTTTACAGATACAGAGTTTGGGATGAATTTATGTTCAAACATCCTCTGATTGGATTAATTATTCAGATTTCTTTAATTATTCTCTCTCTTCCTCCACCCTTCAAGGTATCCTATCAGATCTATTTTGATACAAACCATATTGGATGATAGGTGTTTTAGTATATTAAATATTATGAGCTGCTAAATTTTGTTTTTTTAGTTGCTATGTTGTTAATAAAAGGAAATATAAGAGGACTAAATTTTTTGGTTAAGTTCCTTTTTGCTTTTTTTTAGTTAATGTTTGCTCTCTTTTCTCCTCCCAATTAAAGTAAGATGAATGAAGAAAAGGGTATTTCACTTCTATTCAGCTTGGTCCTACCTTTTTTTTCAAAGATTCAATTTGGGATTATTTCTTTTGTGAAGCCTAAAATGTATTTAGTTTTTCATTGTGTTAATTCGGGTTAATTCACTTTTATTGTGTTATTTGGTGGAAATACTTTGGAATGTTTCACTCTAATATCTTTGTTTGTCATTTGTTCGCTAGATCCCATACTGAGTTGGATTTCACTGCTTTTGAGTATTTGAGTTGGTGATGAGGCTTGAGTTGCTTGGGGTATGAATTTGGGTTGACCAGACTCGGTTTTTGTTATTTGGTCAAGTGGTGCTAAATTTTGAAACATTGTAAGTTTCATCATCCATGGTTGCCCAACTCTCAGATTTCTTATTACTATATATTATGTATTACTATTGACATCTCTACTCTACTTAACATGTATAGTATGGAAAAAAATTATTACTTTCTGTTAATCCAAATAGCTTCAAAGGTGTACTTTTTTTTTTTAATGAAATGTGACTTTTGAATTGGGTTTTACAGAATTTGCTATTAAATTAGTGCTGAAGTGAATTATAGTGATTTAATGATATTAACTATGTAAACTACCTAAGTTATTTTTGGAAATGGATATTTGTAGGTTGTGAATTACCTCACTCACAGGTTCGTTTATTGTGGGGATTGTCTACAAAGAAGGTTGAATTGGTAAGCTTTCCATGAAAGGATAATAGTGAACATTTGGTTTGGGCATACTCTGTGTTCTTCATTTGTTGGTTTTGTATCAACAACAACTTTAGAAGGTTTGGTTGTTAAATTTTCAAACTTTATAAACATACTATGCACAAATTTGGGGATACCATATTTTATGCAATTTACAATTCTATTTCCAATTAGTTAGTGTCATGATTTCAATTATGACTTGACTTTCAATATTTTCATTCACTAAAGCATTGGTAAGGAAGACAAATCTGTTACTTCATTATATATGAGTTTTTAATGATATCAGGAGTTACAATTCTATTTGTTTTCTACTGATATTAGCAATTAAACTGAATAATGAATGCCATAAAAATGCAGTCTATTTGGGTAAAGCTCTTTGATACAATGAGGATTCATTTTGGATGACCTAATCAATTTTATAATGTAAGGTATTGTTTCATTATCTTTTGAAATTCTTATTTTTGAATTTTCTTTTATTATTATTATTATTATTTTGTGTAGGCTATTTGTGCGCTAATAGAGAACAACATAAAGCATACAATTGTGCCACAACCAAAAATACACTGATCATATATTGTACGCTTAGTATCATCATCATCATCTCTTACTATTTCTTCGGTGGTTGCCTCATAATAATTTGATTTCGTGACATTTTGATTGTATGAACATTTTCAAAATTTTGATTATGTAAAAGTTTTGGTTACCAACAATGTCTCCTGAATCCTGGAAACATGTTTGTCTCGTGTGTTGATTGCCCGAAATGCAAGCAACATTTTTGCCTTGATTGTGACATTTATATTAATAAGAGCTTGCATAACTGTCCAGGTTATGAGAGCTTCAAGCAATCAAAGTCAGTCATTGGTACTGAAAAGTGAAGAATATTATACTTCTGGTGGATAGTTATATCTTGATTTGTTTTTACCACCTAAATAACTGTTCATCCGTTCAAATTTGCATATTTCGATGCAGAACTGATGTGGACTACGTACTGCATTGGAGGAAAATACTGCATTGGAATTCATGCTGATGTGGACTCCATACTGAATTGGAGGCTAATGTGGACTCCATACTTAGAATACTGCAGGAATTGGAGGAAAATACTGATGTGAACATTTGGCTTCATGGAAATCCTCCAAATTATCTCAGGTATTTCAACCCCTGATGTATAATTTTAGCTTTTCTTATTATAGATTTTAAGTTATTTCCTTAAATATAAGTTTTTATACATGTTAGATGTAATGGCTTAGATATACATGGCATTTCAATTGGTGTTATTTATTCAAGAAGGACAAATTATACATGTCTGGTTTTTAATACATGTTTGGTTTAGGCCTCTCATTAGATGTCTCATCTTCAAAAGTGAACATACCTTCGATAAATTTATAGCCACGTACTGTAGCTAAAGTGTTCTAGCACCCTGTTCGTAGAGACAATATGCAGGTGCCCTATTTTTGTATTTGTATGCATATATGTTGACCTTTTGTGGCACCCCGACTAATTAAATACTGGGTAGCTACTCCTTTATTAAATCAATACAAAATGCCAAGTTGGTTCAGTTAATAGCATCACTGTCGAAAAACATTTTAATGATTACTAACCACCTAGTATTTAAAAAGTAAGTTGTCAAATTTTACGTTAAGTCTGATAAACATGCGGTAAAAGATTTAAAGCAAGAATAATATCACCATTAACCATAACGAAATAATAGAATAACCATCACAAGATATAAATAAATCCGGAGGAAAAACTCCTCACAACAAATCCCACAACTGAAATAAGTAACGAAATACTGAATACTGAATTAATACATGCCAAAGTCTGAAAAACTGAAATGGAAAAAATCTCTAATAGAATTTGGGCAACATGCCCTACAACTGAGGAATACTGAATATGGAATCCAAATGATAGAAGCGTCTAAAAGCAAATCCCTGTAACTTCCACAATCAGCTACAGCTCGTCACCTGTATGAGGATCTTACGCATGGTGTCCTTGTGGCTGGGCACCTAAAATGGTTTTTACAAAAAAAAATAGATTTGAAAGCAAACGGGTCAGAGCCCGAATGTGGAGAGTATTTTAAAAACAGCAAGTGCTTTAATAACAATTAAAACAATGAAAGCAAGATACATGTTAGGACGTGCTCTCACATGAAATATTCACCTCTCGTCTAACTGTGCACTCCTAACGTTCCTGTACCCATTTATGTGTTATTCTCGTAACTATCTAGTTCAAAAGAGTTTCTAACACTTCTACTCGATTCACGTTTTAATTCTAACCTTAACAATTAAATAGAGAGTTCTACTTTAATTCTCGAAATCCCAATTATTAATAAAACCATTTATTGATAACTGTCCCCTTTTATCTTGACATAAAGTTACAATTACTATACTCACAATTTAACATAGCAATTTCCTTTTCATTTAACCGTATATTATTCACATCATAAATATACAATACAAGCACCCCGAGGCTAAGCTACGGTGCACACATACTCTGCTATCCATCCCCGTACATCACGTACATAAGGATTACAAATTCCGAATCTCTCAGGAATTATTGGAATAAACACCACACACATAAATGGAGGCGAACATAATTCAACATATCCATGGTCACGTACATACCTACGCTCCATAGTCAGCGGGCTTATTAACTCACAAATAAGTCGTTCTCCTTGAACTATGTCCTCTAGGTACCAAACTAAATCCGGGCACACAAGGATTAGAAGGCCCTAAGCGAACGTAAACCTCCCGTGATAGCAAGTATGGTAGGTATGTCATACACATAAAATCATATACTAAGCATTCACACATCTTAGATATCACAATATTAATAAAGATATACTCTACATCCTTATACCATTATTCCAATTTTATATAGTTTAAGTCTCTCGATAATATAAAAGTTAAACCGTCGACCCGTCTCACGTCGTAGTATCTTATACTGAAACCCTATCTCAAATAGACTATAAAGTTCCTATTATTCCCACGTATAACCTCTTTATTCCTAAGGTCCTTACTTCTGCCCCAAACCTCATTTCATCAAATTATTCAATTTTACACAATTAACCCAAATATTATCTCACTTAAATTTATTTCATTAATTTAGAATAACTCCTCAAATTGAATTCTAATTAAGGTCCAAGTTTCATACTCATGCCTACTGGTCTTCTTTATGTTTAAGGGTATTCATAAGGTCTCCAATATTATTTTCCAAGGGTTACCACCATTAAAATTTAAAATAGGGAAAAATTTACTCATTCTGGGAAGGTCGATCGATCGACCTTTCCTTCGATCGATCTATGGTGGTCGATCGATCGACTGATGAATGTCGATCGATCGATTGCGCCAGGTATGGTTACGGACTGCTTCGTTTTGCAGTTTTCAAATCAACCCAAAACATACTTTTAATGCATGAATATCTAATATAACGTTATAGCATCATCATATAACCATCCTACAACATTAATAATGTTTTAAAACCAATAATTCATCATTCAAGGGCTTTGTATGGATCAAATCTTCATCAAGAATTCCAAATTACTATTTCTTTCAAGAACATTAATAAACATCTTCCAAAATCCATTTTTAAATCATCAAGGGTCATAATTATGAGTTCATAATTCATCCAGATTGTTACTACATGTAGTCCCTAACAAAATTCATAGTTTTAAACTTCCAATTCATGGGTTTAAATCATCTTCCAAGATAAATTCGATAATCCCTAAACATGGAAGAGCATAGCTTTGAATCAATTGTAATTAAACCACTTGCCTTAATCTTTCTCTGAATTTGATGTTTAGTCTTGAAGGCTAAGTTGTTCTCCCTCTCTCTTTCTGCAGAATTCTCTTCTCTCTCTCTCTCTCTACAAGTTTCTCTAAGGAAGATGACAATGGAGGTGTGGTTGGTTTTTGGTAAGTTAGGATTATAACTTAACTTCTCCCGTAGCCCATTAAGTCCCTTAGTGAAAGTAGTGGGTTAAGTGGGTAAAGAAAGAGTCAGATTTTTATCTCTTATTTTCGTGGGTTTTAATTCCCAGATTTTCGAAATTACTAAAATGCCCCTATAAGTTACCGGTATGGCTCAATAATGCCCCGGGACCCAAACTTAACTCCCGGCTAGTGTTTTCTGACTATTTTGACCCTTTCGAACACGTTGGCGCACTCAAAATGACCATACGGGTGATAAAAATAAAATTCAATTTTTAATTCAAATAATTATATTCCTGACGCGACTGTCACGCGCGTCCCAACAAAATTTCCCAGATTGCCGTATCTCAATCTCGCGACAATTTCAATAATTCCAATATTCATATATTGCCATATATACACATTATAAACAAATACTAACTCACATCTCGTTAATATTTTATCCGGATTAATTTTTAATTAATACACATTTAATACAATTAATCCCAAAAATAAATATCACAGAAAATACGGGGTATTACATACTTCCCCCCTAATAACTGAATTTCGTCCCGAAATTCGGAAAAGTAAGGCACATCTGGAAAAATAGGTATCCTCCCGTATTCAAAACAATAATAAAGAAAGTCCAAATCAGTAAATCCCTCGTTTCATAATGAGCTTGTTTAACATACTTGATACCTTATCAGAATAATCTTCGATATATGCACCTCGCGTTGTGCTCTTATTAAACAATGTTTGAATAAAAAAAATACCTTATACTTCATTGGTTATTTTATCTCAATATCATTATGAGTCCGCACCTCACTACGCATTAACTCCCGCGTTTATCAAAATATAAAACACCATTCTGGAAGGAATTAATAGCCCATCTGACTACTCTTGTCCACTCTTTGAATCTCAATTCCCGACGTTGTGACCGTTACATAAAGAAAATTACTACATCCGGTTGGTGTTGCACAAAAATAATTGTAAGTACCTTGTTCACTATAAAATAGATATGGGTGCTTTTCCCCCAACTCTACCATTAGGTAATATCTGCTCCTCACGGCTACAACATACCTCACTAGTTATACTCGATTTGGAATTGAAATTATCCCAATGAATCCAAAATTTCTTTCATACAATCTATCAGTCGTTAGTCACCTTGCGCTTGTACCTCGGGTTATAGGTGGTTCAACCATCAGCTTGAATCGTCATATACCACTACTTATTGTCACCCCTACCGGAATTTGGGCTTCGGGGGTTTCATACCAGTTCTAAAGAATACCACGTCGAATAACGTACCGGCGTGTTCACTATCTAATAGTGTAAATCACCCCAAGTATATAACGATTTCTCTCCTTCTGGACAACATGTCCCACATAATCGAAGGAACTCATTACTTATCAATAAGTTGGCTACCTCTCAAGAGAATTGTCCAACTTGACCCTCCCATTCTTGGAATCGTCGTCTTGATACAAAATTATCTGATTGATCATCTAACCCCAACTGTTCTACTACTTACTATACCTCCTTCAATGCCGATATTCACATAAAATTTTCCCCGTTAAATGATACTTAATGATCTTATCCTCCCAACGAATACCTAAAGTTTAGACCTTTACCCTTTTCATTACTTTGTGCATATCTGGACTTATACCTGATTGACAGCCTCATTCTATTTACTCTTGAGTTAACCTCAACCTTTGATTGATCGGAACTCTACTCCAAATTTCTCATAATAATTTATTCACCTTCTCAAGAGATACCCCTTTATTAAATGGCTTTCTACTGCATTTTCTCAAAATTTGAACGTGTTACACTGACATATGATATCCACTTACACCTTTTCTTATGACGTTTAATCTCATAAGTAATAATCTCACTCATCCATGTTCCCTCTTCCTTTGATTTACACTTTAGTAATTCAAGATGTCTATGCCCCTTATAACCCAACCATACGGTTTTTAAACAATATATAAGCTTCATACAAATCCCAAACCCTTTATTGTCACTGTAAATACGACGGTGCTATACCACTTAGGCGTTCTCAATCGCTTCTGAATTAGAAATCCTAAATCCTCCTTATCCTCAATGCGTCCTTCAACATACCGTGACAAAACCAACATTATTAGTACTTATATTGTAATTTAGAAACAACTGGCTCTAATGGCCTTACCACATAATTTCTTCCTTGTAACTTCCCGTTATAACTACGTACTCCCATATCGATAGAGGTATCCAATTCATGAACGAAGGGCTACACTTCTCCTTACCACCAACCTTTCGCTAAGTTTCATGCATGGGGTGTCTCGCAAAGCGAAATCCAAACAAGGAACCCCCCCGATACACTACTACCTAACATGGTTGGTCATCAGAATCCGTTAAGCCCTGTCCATAATATGTACCCCTACACTCTCGTTTCTCAATAAAGTTACATTCTGTCGCAATGACACTTAAACAAGGAACTCCTTTCGAATGACACTTTCTCTTGACACTGATGGTAATCACATTCCATATACACCACGTAACAAAAATCGGGGTTCTCAAAATCCCGTCCCCAGACATACAACTATGAGTATAAACTCCCAAATCTCTAACGGGGAATAAAACAATGCACTCTTTTTGTTACTACCTCTTTAACGTTAATTATAAGAATCAACTAACTCTTTGTTGACTAGTAAATCAATTACATACGACTCATAATAATGAAATCCCTACGCATAATGGGATTTAATATCCGAGACCATTATGCCATTTTGAAATCACAACATATTCATATATATGTATATATACCTATATACAAAAGTACAATTGCGAGTCCGGCCCTCTCACAGATGGGGCCTCGTCAGAACAAAACATGCTACCTCAAGGTGGCAATCCTAATAAACTAGCAATACCAGCACACTATCGGTATAATCATATATATAAATCCATAAATAATATCATCTCATACTCGTATAATACAGCACTAAAACGAGTAATTTTCAATAAAGTATAAACCGCTATTAATATACCCATTCATCCTTCGCGGATGACAATAAGAGTAACCCCCACACTATCAGGGAAAAGGGTTCTTATATATAATAAATTTACTGATATACTCACTAAATTCGACTCTCAAATGGAAATAACAATTATGACAAATGTAGCAACTCATTCATGCCCCAAATAACATGCATCATCATCTGAGGATGTAACTCATACTTTTATCTTATCAATCGTCTTGGCTACTCAAATGGTTCCTGGACGTACCACACATATCAGTCCCAATCCGAATATTTCAATAACTGTTGCCCTCGCCAGACACAATACCTTGATCCCTACTCTTGTATCAGGACAAATTTTTATAACGCACGGGTTTCACTCCCCACAGAAATACCTCTACACATACTCCACTTATCTTTTAACTCACAAATCATGTTAAGGTGGTCCATCTCTCGGACATTGGTAGTCTCGACTCAGACGACTATCTCTATTGTTCCCTTAGTGTTGACGGCCCTAAGGATCACGCTACTAATTTTCCACCTCTCTTACTGAAATTACCATCGCTCGGTAGTAATTCCGCTATCGAATTATTTTAACGGTTTCTCTATTGGGTCTTCCCATTGTGGTGCTTCTCCAACACCAGTTTTCCCGAGTCTTACTTTATATAAAGTTCTCGATTCTTGTGTCTCCCCACCCGGGGATGTTTACTTCCAAATTAACACTATGCGACAATACCATTTGCTTTAACCGTCCAAGAAGAGTTTTGCCAAAAGGACTAGCAATTCTCTTATGTAAATTCTCCCTTTAATATCCCCTTCTCCGTTTCACCTACTTCACCCGGTTTAGGATTCACTAAATAATTTTATTTCTCCTCACAAAGTGACCTCTGTCCGGACCTCTCGTGTGAGTTCAGAACGACATTCGGTTCTCACTCTAAACATTTGAGCAAGTAACTTATGGTCAAACCATTCGTGTACGCCTTCTCTCGACTTCACATTCCACTTATAAGTGTGGTGATTGTTTCTCCCCCTAGAAACTCCGCTCTCACGAGATAAGAAAATTTTCCTCAAATTTTCACTCTCGATTAGCCATACTCCGACACAAGTCCAAGCCTTGGGATACTTTGCGTTCGTTTGGACAGCACATTCCGTCTTCTCCTTTCGAGTGTTGCTACTGCTGGTTCTCTTCAATGTTACATTTAATTCTTTCTCTCCCATTCCAACCTTGTTGGATGTGTCTATGTTTACTCCATTCCTACTATTGCCGTACCCGGAAGTCTCAGGTCGCGTCTTATCCTTCTATATCATCCAGGACTTCCATGCCATAATATCGGCGACTTCAACTACGGTCGTCCTTCTTTAAATAAATAAATTATCCTCAATATATGTTTACCTCCTGATGTTCACCCAACTGTCTTCGCCAGACGTACTGCATTGTTCGGCACGCGGATACACCCGATCGCAAATAAGATTCACTACCATATGTTTTCAAGCAGGAGAACGAAATTACACCAAAGATATCAACAATCCTAATCATAGGGCTCTATATCAAAGAAAGCTCAGCGGAAACATAACAAGCCGTACAGATCCTAAGGACACTAGAACCTGATGCTCTGATACCACCTGTGACACCCCGACTAATTAAATACCGGGTAGCTACTCCTTTATTAAATCAATACAAAATGCCAAGTTGGTTCAGTTAATAGCATCACTGTCGAAAAACATTTTAATGATTACTAACCACCTAGTATTTAAAAAGTAAGTTGTCAAATTTTAAGTTAAGTCTGATAAACATGCGGTAAAAGATTTAAAGCAAGAATAATATCACCATTAACCATAACGAAATAATAGAATAACCATCACAAGATATAAATAAATCCGGAGGAAAAACTCCTCACAACAAATCCCACAACTGAAATAAGTAACGAAATACTGAATACTGAATTAATACATGCCAAAGTCTGAAAAACTGAAATGGAAATGTCTCTAATAGAATTTGGGAAACATGCCCTACAACTGAGGAATACTGAATATGGAATCCAAATGATAGAAGCATCTAAAAGCAAATCCCTGTAACTTCCACAATCAGCTACAGCTCGTCACCTGTATGAGGATCTTACGCATGGTGTCCTTGTGGCTGGGAACCTAAAATGGTTTTTAAAAAAAAAATAGATTTGAAAGCAAACGGGTCAGAGCCCGAATGTGGAGAGTATTTTAAAAACAGCAAGTGCTTTAATAACAATTAAAACAATGAAAACAAGATACATGTTAGGACGTGCTCTCACATGAAATACTCACCTCTCGTCTAACTGTGCACTCCTAACGTTCCTGTACCCATTTATGTGTTATTCTCGTAACTATCTAGTTCAAAAGAGTTTCTAACACTTCTACTCGGTTCACGTTTTAATTCTAACCTTAACAATTAAATATAGAGTTCTACTTTAATTCTCGAAATCCCAATTATTAATAAAACCATTTATTGATAAATGTCCCCTTTTATCTTGACATAAAGTTACAATTACTATACTCACAATTTAACATAGCAATTTCCTTTTCATTTAACCGTATATTATTCACATCATAAATATACAATACAAGCACCCCGAGGCTAAGCTACGGTGCACACATACTCTGCTATCCATCCCGGTACATCACGTACATAAGGATTACAAATTCCGAATCTCTCAGGAATTATTGGAATAAACACCACACACATAAATGGAGGCGAACATAATTCAACATATCCATGGTCACGTACATACCTACGCTCCATAGTCAGCGGGCTTATTAACTCACAAATAAGTCGTTCTCCTTGAACTATGTCCTCTAGGTACCAAACTAAATCCGGGCACACAAGGATTAGAAGGCCCTAAGCGAACGTAAACCTCCCGTGATAGTAAGTATGGTAGGTATGTCATACACATAAAATCATATACTAAGTATTCACACATCTTAGATATCACAATATTAATAAAGGTATACTCTACATCCTTATACCATTATTCCAATTTTATATAGTTTAAGTCTCTCGATAATATAAAAGTTAAACCGTCGACCCGTCTCACGTCGTAGTCTCTTATACTGAAACCCTATCTCAAATAGACTATAAAGTTCCTATTATTCCCACGTATAACCTCTTTATTCCTAAGGTCCTTACTTCTGCCCCAAACCTCATTTCATCAAATTATTCAATTTTACACAATTAACCCAAATATTATCTCACTTAATGAATTTCATTAATTTAGAATAACTCCTCAAATTGAATTCTAATTAAGGTCCAAGTTTCATACTCATGCCTACTGGTCTTCTTTAAGTTTAAGGGTATTCATAAGGTCTCCAATATTATTTTCCAAGGGTTACCACCATTAAAATTTAAAATAGGGAAAACTTTACTCATTCTGGGAAGGTCGATCGATCGAGCTTTTCCTTCGATCGATCTATGGTGGTCGATCGATCGACTGATGAATGTCGATCGATCGATTGCACCAGGTATGGTTACGGACTGCTTCGTTTTGTAGTTTTCAAATCAACCCAAAACATACTTTTAATGCATGAATCTCTAATATAACGTTATAGCATCATCATATAACCATCCTACAACATTAATAACGTTTTAAAACCAATAATTCATCATTCAAGGGCTTTGTATGGATCAAATCTTCATCAAGAATTCCAGATTACTATTTCTTTCAAGAACATTAATAAACATCTTCCAAAATCCATTTTTAAATCATCAAGGGTCATAATTCTGAGTTCATAATTCGTCCAGATTGTTACTACATGCAGTCCCTAACAAAATTCATAGTTTTAAACTTCCAATTCATGGGTCTAAATCATCTTCCAAGATAAATTCGATAATTCCTAAACATGGAAGAGCATAGCTTTGAATCAATTGTAATTAAACCACTTGCCTTAATCTTTCTCTGAATTTGATGTTGAGTCTTGAAGGCTAAGTTGTTCTCCCTCTCTCTTTCTGCAGAATTCTCTTCTCTCTCTACAAGTTTCTCTAAGGAAGATGACAATAGAGGTGTGGTTGGTTTTTGGTAAGTTAGGATTATAACTTAACTTCTCCAGTAGCCCATTAAGTCCCTTAGTGCAAGTAGTGGGTTAAGTGGGTAAAGAAAGAGTCAGATTTTTATCTCTTATTTTCGTGGGTTTTAATTCCCAGATTTTCGAAATTACCAAAATGCCCCTATAAGTTACCGGTATGGCCCAATAATGCCCCGGGACCCAAACTTAACTCCCGGCTAGTGTTTTCTGACTATTTCGACCCTTTCGAACACGGTGGAGCACTCAAAATTACCATACGGGTGATAAAAATAAAATTCAATTTTTAATTCAAATAATTATATTCCTGATGCGACTGTCACGCGCGTCCCAACAAAATTTCCCAAATTGCCGTATCTCAATCTCGCGACAATTTCAATAATTCCAATATTCATATATTTCCATATATATACATTATAAACAAATACTAACTCACATCTCGTTAATATTTTATCCGGATTAATTTTTAATTAATACACATTTAATACAATTAATCCCAAAAATAAATATCACAGAAAATACGGTGTATTATACCTTTGCATTTCTTATTAGGACATTCCGAACCAATTTTTCATGTTTCCTTGCAATAATTTATTAAATTTATGACGAAACTATATCTTACTTATTTTGCTATAATGATTAAGGGACTACCGACCAGGTTCTATGCACCACCATCATCTGCAAATCCTAACCCCACAACAACATCCACATGTCTATTTAATCATAAAATGAACCATAAAATTAGGTGATGTGATAATGTGCCCTGCATTTCACAGGCCTGTGTGTGTTTATGCCCTGCATTTCAGAATATTTGTTGAGAAAGTAAAACTATCATGCACCTAATTCAAGTCTGATATAGATTAGATGAACGAATTTGAGGTAAGATCTCCAACATGTACTGTGTTTCTTTAACAATGTGAACCGTGGTAGCATTGCTGCTGGCTTGACAGTCATTGACTGGACAGCCTTCTGTTGATCAAACACTACAGCAACTGAATTGTCAGCTATCGATCTTTTGTAGGAAATGAGCTTTGTGTAAATGGGGAATATGTTAAATCACTCAAAGATTCTAAATAGTATGTGTTATATAACATTAAAAACCAACTGATTGAATGTGTTGGTATATAACTATTATACCAATTGGTATATAACTGTTATAGCTTCAATTGAGTTCTCTTATTTAACGTGTTATTTTATTGGCTTGTTCTGTATTCAAGGTTGAAAATGACTGAATCTTCAGTTCTTTTGAAATTCTTTTGATGTATTGATGAATATTCTGAAGAACAAATAAGAAAATGTCATTCTGTTCCAACCTTCGTATGTTTTAATATGTATAATATCCATCTCTCTCATATGTTGGTTTGTTTTGCCTTAGTTACTCATGATATTTGTGTTCTTCGATGCAGTAGTTACTCAGGTATGTGGTTGGATTGCGAGTGGAAAGTTTTCCTCATATCCCTTCAACGGTCCACCCCTTAATAGGTATATTATTCATTCATTATAAATATCTCTAACCTTTGTTCTTTAAAATTAAGATCAATGTTCTGTCCAATTTTATTAGTAGATTTTGATATGTTATCTTTCTTATAGTTCATAACCAATCTTTTGTTGGCAAGGTATATCTATCAATGTTCTAATAGTTGAATGACTCTTTTTTACTATTTTTTGTTTCAAAAACTCATGTATCACGTGTGTACATTTGGTTTTGAAACATCAAATATTACATAGTCTTATTTTTATTTAAAACTATGTTGTGGTATATGAAATTGTGAATTTTATGTTTGGTCATGTCTATGGTAAAAAGTTACCCCAAAATTGTGACACCTAGGTCGGATCTGTATGATATGTTCTTTTGTATCCATTTAAGACAATTGATTCTTTATTTGTTCAAATGGTTCGTTTTCCCATCAAACTCCCATATTCTCACATCTAACTCCTCAATTTCCCAGATCTTCTCTACTCCCTCAAAATTATCCGACACCACTATTCTAAACAGATCCGTATGTTTTTGTGTATGTGATAATAAAAATCATTGATCTTCCATAATTCATTGATTTCTTAGATATCTTGAATGGCAGGGCCAAATATGCATCAATTCGAAGCCTTTTTTTGGAGAGTGGATTTGGATTAGGATGTTCAGATCAGTGGATCCCAGGCTGTCAATTTCCTCCAAGGCTCCAATATGCCTAAAAAAGTCCTCGCTCGGGTAATTTTACTCTACACACTCTTTTAATCCCCAATTATAATTATGCTCACGTAATTAGGTTTTTCTAATTTTTCAACTTGATTTCCACTTTTACTTAGATAATTTCATGTATTGGTATGCGCACATGTCCTGATAAAATTTGGAAATGTTGTTTCTATGCTGATGCGTCCTAAATAGTGTTCCTAATATGTTTGTGCTGTATGTCAATCCATGCTTGAGTTCAAGTATGTGTCATACATTTTCTGGACTATTTTTCTTCCTTTGTAGTAACTGTTTTTAGACACAGATGATATATTTGCTCATGGATCTAATCTTTTTTTTGCTTAGAATAGTTTAATATTTTCCTTTCTTACTTGATCTCCAAATTAAAGGTTTCAAATTTGGGACATTTGGGTTTAGTAGGTGCGAAATATGTTATAGATATGTGAGAGTTACTAAGACCATGACATGAGGTGGTATTTCTTTATTCTAGCAATTTATTTTTATAACACTATCTATTGAAAATTCTTACGCTATACACAAATTTGCTCCATTTTTTTCTCATGCTTTGTTTGTAGAACTTTATGATAATAACTATTTGCTATGGTGATGACAATTGAATACTGCGATTCGAGGTAACAAACTTCATAAATTCATCGTAAAGAAACTTACTCCTGCAGTAAAATTTCTTTCTGAAGCAGATGCTGCTTAAGATCAGATAAATCAATATGTTTTTTATTGATTGGGAACAATAGAATCAACTGTTGTTCTCTTGGCTTATTTTATCAATGATTGAGTCAATTCTTATGAGGATGGTCGATTGTGAGACTTTGGATCAAGTATGGAGACTCTCGAGACCTACTTTGCTTCTTAAACAATAGTAATAAAGGTTATTCCTCTATTAATGACTTTCTATGCAAGATCAATTGAGCAGCTAACTTCTTTTGGATATGTTTTCACCGTGAAAGATGATATTGTGAAAGATGATATCGATGCTATTTTTTATGGATTTCCCTCTCAGTATAATACCTTCATTGTGTCTGTAAGTTCAAGATCTGAGTTCATTTATGTAGCAGAGATATAATCTCTCTTACTTGGACATGAAATTAGGATTGAGAAACATCTCAAGTAACTTGATTCATCTAATTCGAATATTGTAAATCTTGCTACTCAGAGTCAAAATCAATTTCATAAGAAGAGATTCAATGGTTTTTCTACGCAAGGTTTCTTTCAACCTAATTTCAGAGGGTAAAATATGGAAGTTTTAATAGGAATCCAAGTGGTGTTAGAGGTTTTAATGGCGGTAGAGGTTTTAATAGTTGAAGAGGCAGGTGTAATTGGTCTCTAATAGTCCACAATGTTAGTTGTGTGGCAAACTAGGACATGTTGATTATTTTCATAATTGACTTTCAAATGGTGTTATTTTGATATTTTTCAATCTCCTTTATTTGCATCAAAACTAACATAATTCTCTTTGTTCATAGGTGCTACAATCGAGTTGATTCAAGGTTTTCAAGATTGGCATAGACAATATGTAGAACCAACTTCGGACGAGGAATTTTATTTCGTTTCTGGGGAGGTAGACCATACCCTTACAAAAGAAGACTACAAATATGATTGAAAGGAGAGAAATGACTTGACTGAGAATATGAATGATATAAAAACATGCAGAATTAAATGAATTCAGAAGAAAAGGTACCAAGTGTTATTTATTTGTCTACTTAACTTATATTACTTGTTGATGTTTATGCCTTTGAAGAAAACCGTCGTACCTAATTTTAAATTAGTTTGGAAAGAAATTGAAGATGAAAATTATCTTAGTTACAAGATATGTTATTTGTCTTAATCAAGTTTATGTTTTGTACTAATTGTCAATTATAAGCCTCAATTTTTGGTACGGATGGTTTAGACATCAAGTTAATTTTTTGTACTAATTGTAGATTAAGTTAGTTTTTGGTACTGATTGTTTATGTTCAGTACTAATTGTCAATTATGTTATTTGATATGTGTATGGACTATTTTATATAGAATTTCAAGGCTAATGTGTTTTATTTGGGTAATTTTTTGTTGGTTTTATTTACAACTATCCACACTGTGCAAGCTACTCATACTATACTCACGTACTGGGGTTCTCCTACTTATACTTTGCCTACTTTCATTAAGGGACCTAATCTTTGTTGCTATATAGTTTGATCTTAGAAAACGCATGTGGGTTTTCCCCAACATCCTTGCGGAGGAAGAAGCACTGAGGGAATTATTCTGTTTTTCGCCTTAGAAAGATGATGAGGAATTGCCAAAGTGGACAACAAGGCTTTTCTATGCAGTAGTTGCTGCATTGGTGATAGAACTTTGGAGGCATCATGCCCCTGATGGGGCCGCTAGAGCCTGGTATCAGAAGAGGGTTTCCAAAATTATCGATGAGGGATTAGTATAGCTAGTTTTTTGGGTTAATGCATTCTCATTAGCTGCATTAGGAAAAGTGAGAACATCCAAATCCAAACTAGACCAGAATAAATACATTAGATCTACAGAATCAAGTGAGAAAGATGATGGGCAGGGAAGCAAGAGAAGCATTCACTGCATACAAAATCTTATTAATAGCCACTCGGTGAAGTCATTGCTGTGTATACAATGTACTTATGTACGTAGCCCATTGTACTTCAGTGGTGTAACATCATTAATCAAAATAGAATTTGAGGTGTAAACATAAAAAAAAAATTCAGGGTTGTACTATTACATTCAAATATATTTAGAGGAATCACTATACGCATTTATTTAGGGCAATGAGCAGGTAAACATTAAAATTGCATTAATAGCGCCAAAGCTTCACCGTTGGAGTTTGTATTATTATTATTATTATTATTATTATTATTATTATTATTATTATTATTATTATTATTATTATTATTATTATTATTATTATTATTATTATTATTATTATTATTTTCTTTATTATTATTATTATTTTATTTTTGTATAAAGTTATATTTTTTTCCATTACTCTTCATTTTAGTTGGATTTTTCTGTCTAATCAGACATCAACTTCATTTATTGCAGAAAATTAAAAGGGATTTTGCCTATGACGGACAACAAAGATGGGTACTCTTTACTCTATCCATTGGGTGGAAGGAAGTAACCATCGAAGGACAAGACAAGGTATTCAAAGATGTTATTGAACCATTAGAAAATGTCAGCGTAAATGTTCTCCCTACTAGCAAACAAGACATACGAGACCCTGGGTCCCCAAAGGAAGTGGCTTAAGATTTAATTAAAAAGGTTTTCGCTCCCCCTAACCAAAAGACAAAACTAATTGATGCATCGGAGCATGATGTTAATGGGATAACTTATTACATTTACCCACCATGCTCTCAGTGCAATCATGAAGATATTAAAGTTGTGTGACATGAAGTTGTTAATAATTTAGCACCCATGGGGGTTAATATATTCTAGGATTTGTTCTTCTTTGAAACTAACATTAATTTTAATGACATTTTATAGGTGCTACACCGATGTGACACTGGATCTTTATCAATTGTTAAGTGAATAAGGGCTAGGGTGAGAGATGAAGATGCATCCAAGGACTTTGTGAGAATGGGCATTATTTGAATGTTGCGAAAATGCACCAAACTATGGTTTCATTGATGTATCTTTTTAGTTTGGTATATGCCATTGATGATTTATAATTTTACGTTGTACAGATAACTCATGTCATGTTGTTGAATCTTATTTGAGGCATGTGGAGGGTTAAAATAAAAACACCATTTTCTTTAGTATAGTACCTCTTTTACTCATATGTTCTTTATACCAATTTGCTGCAGATAATATGTTTGTTCTTTGATTTCAAGAGGAAACTATGCTTAACTTTTTTATTGTTGGATTGGTTATCCCTTAAGAGGGTGGATAGTCCAATAAATAAAGGAGATTATGTCCATTTTTTTGAAAAAATTGACACTTAGTTTATTTTGAGGCACAATGTGAATTCGATTGATGAATATTGTAAATTTCATTCTATATGTAAATTTGTTTGATGAATTTAGACTATTTGAAAGAATGTTGTTGGACTATTTATTATTTGTTTATCAGGGTGGATATTCTAATAAATAAAGTGTATTATGGTCAATTTTTTCAAAATTACACTTTGTTTTGTTGGGGAACAATTTTCTTTTCTTTTTGCAGTTATGTACTTTAGAAAAAAAATCATTTTGAAATTACGTATTTTTAAAATTCTCGTCGTGCTTTCAGGCACGGGCATTTCGCTAGTGTGTGTGTGTGTATATATATATATATATATATATATATATATATAAAGTGTTGTTTATGATACTAATTTAAATAAATGCACAAATTTCAACAACAAACTTATTTAATTAGAGTCAATTTTGAACCAAATATAATCAGCCCTTATAGAAGAAACTACGTGTGTGTGTGTGTCAAACTAATAAACACAAATAACCAACTCGCAGATTTCAGGAAAAGTTCCCTCAGGGAAAAACCTTTTATTTTACTATAATTTGTAAAACATCATTTACACGGATTACAATTAAATCAGCAACAGACCTACATAGATGCGTAGTCTAGAGTCAGCAATGGAACCCATGCAGCGAACCCATATGAACTGTAATACAATCTTCAACAAATATCCACACGCAGCGAACCTGAATGAGCTCAGTATTTTATTGTAGAGATGCACTCCAAAAATGTTGAACAATAGCAAAGCATGTTCTTGGGTTCTAAAACAATTCTCCTAAATATTGGGATGTTTGTGAATTGAAAAATAAGGGTTTAAAGCCCTAAATGAATAAGCCAAGAGTGTGCTGCCAATTTGCACAGTTTTCATAATGAAAAAGGAAAAGACTTTTTAACGAAATACGCCTCGTTTAACGTGTATTTATACAAAACCTTAAGGTGGCATGTTTCTCGAACGAGATCGAATCGGCTCCTCTACTTCTCACTCCAATGTATATCTTTGTTATGTTTAATTTCCTCCAAAACATGGTGAATACCCATTATTAATGAAGTGTAATTATTGTAATTCTTGAGATGATCTATAATCCATATTTTCTTCGATTCCTTATGCTCCTTGGAATCTTTGTGATCCTTTTTATTAGTTTTCCTTTCACCTTTTGTCCCCAAGCATAGCTTAGTTGTCATTGCCTCCTCTATATTCATGACCTTGGTTGTCGCCTTTGCCATTAACTTTGTCATTGTCTTTGGGGGATCTTTAACAAGCATATAGTAGAGTTTCTTAGGGACCAATCCACTCATAAGAGTTGTTATAGCAGTCTTCTCCTCATAATCCACAACCTTCAACTTTTCATTATTGAAATGAGTGATGTAGTCTGTAGTGCTTTCTCCCTCCTTTTGTCTCACACATAGCAAATGAACTACCCTTTTTACTAGTTTGGACCCAAAGAAAAAGTTACTAATGAATAGCTCAACCAGTTGATTGAAGCTGGAAATTTTCCCCCGAGGAATCCAGTTGTATTATATTTAAGCAGGACTAGTAATTATTCCAGAGAATGCTCTATACCTCATCTCATCGGGGACGGCATATATATATCATATGTTGCCTGATATTACTCGATATAAAGGACAAAGTCAGTCTTCTCATCATATTTGGGTATAACCACATGGGCTTTAAACTTCTCAGGAGTAGGAAAAATCCACAATGGTTTGCACAGAAGGATTTGTAATAGGATTCTTGGCCTTAACCATTTCTCCTAGTCTATCTTCCAGTCACTGAAAAAAGCATTTCCACGCATTGTTGCCATCGTCAGACCTGTGTGTTGCTGCTTGCTTGTTCATTGAAATTTCTTCCTAGGATTGTTACTTGTACCGAGCGATTCGTCAAGCATTTGATCTAGACTGGGCGGAGCCTTCCCTTTGATCGGTTGGTCGTCGAGTATTTCTAGACAATGCCTTGGGAACATTTATGTTCCCCCTGGGTCCCAAATGATCAAAAGGAGAAGCTCGTCTTAGCCTCTTTAAGTCATTTAATCTATCAAGAGAGTATGACTGTTCATTAAAGGACTCCGATGTCCTAAGAAATTAATTTGACCCTAAACGATGGGAAGTATCTCTAGTGGTCCTTGATTGACTGTGTCTATTACCTCTAGGTGGTGGTGGCATGTTTCCACAAGAAGATAGGGAAGGTGCTCCTGCTTGAAGAGTTTGTGCGAGTTGCCTGATGGTGTCGTGAAGAGCCTCTTGTCCTCTACCGAGACTGGCCAGGATTTCAATTAACTCATTTGCTGCTGGTGGAGGAGAAGGAACATGCATGATGCCACCATTTTTGTAGCTTGATTCAAGAATATCAACCATTTAAATGAATGAATGAATGAAAATGATTAGATACATGTTCCCACATATGACGCTAATCTATTGATGAAAAAAATAGACTATATCTCATTATTTGATCATAGATAAATAAGTAAATAAGAGACACAAAATATTTTTAAAGTGGTTCAGCTAAATGAAAAGCCCACGTCCACTGTTGTATATTGCCTTGTGTTTGTTCGGTTGTCGCTTATTTTTGCCTCCTTATTTGTCCCCTGAATGTAGGGATTACAATGTATTTATAGCCACTGCGGGTGTACAAGACTCGGATTATTAAATGATAGAATGCCTTTATAACATAGACATCTACATATGTACAATGTTCATAATGTATACAACTATTATCATTTTATTCCCCCAGTTGGTCGATCTTCTTGGTGTTGGTCAAGCTTTTTTTGCATGCCGGTCGACATTCTACACCATTGGTCATCATTCTTGGACTCATTATGATAAATACGCCTTGATGACTATGACTAATGCCATGACGAATAACACATGCCTACTTATAATTGGTCTATATAATATGATAATTCTTTGTATCAACAATGAATATGATGTTGAACTTGAAAAAATCGATAGTCATTTTAGAGGACAATTTTAGATCAAAATCCAAGAGCTGGTTCAGAACAACCAATAACTCCATATCCCTTCCTTTATATCAGGTACGAACGACAGTACAAACCTTCATAAGGAGTGATAGAGAAATATTGGTGAAGAAGGTAGGGTGTAGGAGAAAATACGGATAAACTTTGAGTGATTTGGATGAAAATATGGGTATGATGGGTGCTTTATTGGGCATAACATAGGTAGATGTGTCAAATTATCAATTATTTTCTAGGAACATGGCATTGGTATGGGTTGAAATGGGGTTATGAATGGTGTTGGGTTTAGGATTGGCTGGTGGGGTGATGATACCCCGATCAATTAGACCCTGGATTATATTTTAAAGATGGAAGCATTGATTATTAGTATGGTTGGCAGAGCGGTGAAAATCATAGTGGCCATCAATTTTGAAATTTTGAGGAAGTGGTTTTGGACATGGACGAGGGCCTAGAGGTTTAATAAGATTTCAGCTTAAAAAGTCTTGGTAGACTTTAGAGAGGGGAGCACGGAGCTTGGTATATTCTTTTCTGGAGAGGTTAGGGCAACTTTCTAGCACCCAGGAGTTATAAGGTTGGGATATACTATTGATGGCTAAGACTGTGGCATTGGCAGAATTCTCATACTTTTGGGGAGTGAACTGTTTGGACACTTTTTTTTACTCAAATTCTATCTTGGTAACACTTTCTTCAATCTCCACACCTTCTTCTCAGAGAACTCTAAAGTGAGGGTAATATTTTCCTTCCATAGTTACTCTAATATGGGGTAGGAAAATCTTCTTCACTATGATGACTTGTTCTTCTTCAGAGAGCCAGTTGGTTATGGTGGTAGCCTTCTCTCTCCACTTTGCTATAAGGTTGCTAGCAATTTCTTTAGGGTTCTTCTTGAGAAGTTCTAAATCAAGACGTGTAACCTCTAGTTCTTCTTTATATTTATACTGTGACATGAATCTTGGGAAATATTCTCCCAACTACAGATTTTAGATTCCTCGAGGGATGAGCCTTGTCCTTAAAAGTATGTTAGAACATTTGGACCACTATTTCTTCAAAGGCACCAAAGAGAGTCATGGCTTGATTATATCTATGAAGATGAATGATTAGGGGCTTGCTCCCTCTCCCCTCGAACTTCTTGATGTATGGCATCTTGAATTTCTCCAACAACCTTTCTTTAGGGTAGGGAGACATCTGGGTGTATTCCATGACGTTATCGAATAACTTGGTCAAACTTCTTCGACAATAGCTTAAGGTCTTCCTTGATCTTGTTTAATTCTTCCTCTTTGGGATCAATGGTTATTGGAAATTTAGCCCTTAGTTAGGCAAGGTTTTACATAGGGAGTTGAGATGGCGATGTCCCATTGGTAGGCGGGAAATACAGAGCATGCTGATATTTTTCGCTAATCCAAATAGGCTCAGGAACGGGTGGACCCATGGAATAAGGAAATAGAATACTGGGTTATTTAGGAATTGGGATTTGGTTTCGCTTCATTTTAGGAATCTCAGTTAAAAGTTGTCAATCTTGGCATTGAGTTGGACCAGGACTGCTACCAGATCAGGTTATACATTCAGTGCTTGATCGGTATTTTCCATGGAGGACTAGTGTAGGTGGATTCCAGACTCAAATGAAGTTGTGATTTGGGATTTTTAAGTATTTATTTAGTTGTTGATCTAATTATTTAGTCATGGATCCTTAATATAGTCCATTTATCTAAGGTATGGGACTAAACTCTCTCGAAGCCCTGTTTAGCCCAGGCCCATGACTCATACCTAAACATTGGTGTAAGCGAGGGCTTTAAGTTGCATATTCATTATTTAGGGTTAAAGATGGAGAGAAAAATTATTATTATTATTATTATTATTATTATTATTATTATTATTATTATTATTATTATTATTATTATTATTATTATTATTATTATTACTAATTATTTTTTGAAGGGGTACGGAGAGAGAAAGTCATATCTCACTCAAACACTAAGTATTTATCTCAAAGAGTTCCCCCACATGTAGTCTTCTTTGGGAGGATCATATACTAGAATATCAGAGAATTTGTTATGATCTAGATTAGTTTTGAAGGACAATCACAAGACAACCCCTTCATCTCCTCTCTCCAATCACCTACAAGATTCGCTAAGGTAGTTTGATCGGAAAACCTAAATTTATAATTTAAACTTAGTTCTTGTTTTACTTTGATTTTAGGATATATTTAGGTTAAACTAAAACAATAAACCACATTTAAAACCTAAAATCATAAACTAAAGACATATATAAATTTAAACACAAGATCCATGGAGCTTTGTTAGCCCGTTTTCAAAACCAACCTAAAAACTGCAAAACATAACCTAATTAATTTCAAACTTAGCCCAATAGGTTATCTAATTCTCAACCCAATTTCGCATATTTTTAGCACTTGTTGTGTACTAAAAACGTATCTCGAGTCTGCACCAACTCTAGACATAATAATTAAACTTAATTTAATATTATTTGAGATACCCCCAAAACTCAACAAGTATCAAAATCATGTTGAAATTATTTTTCATTACAAATATGACCAACACAAAAAATATTTAAACCAAATTATTTATTTCCAATTAAATCCCATCACTATATAATTTTAAATTATTTTTTCAAAATATATGGGATATTATACTACATATGTCGCATAATATGTCGCATTATAATATATATATATATACTAGCGTATGCCCGTGCTTGAAGGCACGACGAAATTTTTTCAAAGTACGTAATCGCGACACGGCGAAATTTTTTCAAAGTACGTAATAGCGAAACGCAAAAAATTTCAAAGTGTAATTTTAAAACAATTGGCCATAATATTCTTTATTTATAGGACTGTTCACCATGCTTAAAAAATAGCAAATGATCCAATAACATTCAAATAGTCTAAAATCATCAAATAAATTCACATATAATATGAAATATACAATATTCATCCATCGAATTCACATTGTGTCTCAAAAAATGAAGTGTCAAATTTTTAAAAAAATTGGGCATAGTCTCCTTTGTTTATGGAACTATTCACCTTGCTTAACAAAAAACAAATAGCCCAACAACATCCAAATTATCTAAATTCATCAAATAAATTTACATATAAAATGAAATATACAATATTCATCAATCAAATTCATTGTCTCTCAAAGTGTCAATTTTTTTAAAAAATGAGCATAATCTCCTTTGTTTATTGGACTATCCACATTGTTTAAGGGGTAACAACAAATCCAACAATATAAAAAAAAGTATCCACCCTGTCTAGGGTATGCCCATGCCTGAAGGAACGATGAAAAATTCTAAAGTACGTAATCGCGAAATGATAAAAAATTCAAAAATATGTAATTGCAAAACGACAAAAATATTGCTCCCCAATAAAACAAAGTGTAATTTTTAAAAAAATTGGCCATAATCCCCTTTGTTTATAAGACTATCCACCATGCTTAACAAATAAAAAATTGTCCAACAACATTCAAATAGTCTAAATTCAACAAACAAATTCACATACAATATGAAATACAAAATATTCAGTGCATTCATAAATCTACTGCATTCATATTGTACCTCAAATAAACAAATTGTCAATTTAAAAAAAAATTGGACAGAGTCTCCTTTTTTTATTGGACTATCCAACCTCTTAAAGGGTTAGAACCAATCTAACAATATTCAATAATCTCAAAAGTAAAATGTAACAAATATTTTAATGAAACAAACTCCGTAAAAACAATCACATATACATGAACTGAAGTCGTCCCACATGTTCCACTCAAATAATTGTCCGTAGTTTTCAAAATGTAACCTGATACAAAAAAACATTGTGAATCAATTAAAAAGTTAGTCAAAATTGAGTGTAAAAATTTTCATATAGCATATAAAACTTGAAATGCTTATAGCATTATAACATTAAACCTTATAGAATGTAAACGCACCTGATATTAACATGGGAGTGTTTAATATCCTTTATCGCAATGTGCCACACGAAAACTACCAAACGACAAAGAACAAAAAGAAATCAGAACATAAATAGGGACATGAACATTTTTAGGGGTAGAAATTGTAAATATTTTTTTTCAATACAAAAAATTCATTACGGAAAACGATTTTTTTTTCCTAAATACGTAATTGCAAAATGGAAAAAATTCGCTCCCCAATAAAACAAAGTGTAATTTAAAAAAAAAATTACGCGAAACCCACCATTATGTAACATCACTTATAATACAAAAATATTGTTTACGACGCGAAAGTGTAAATATTTTTAAAAAATTTGGGCACACTTTCCTTTGTATATCCGACTATCCACCCTGTTAAAAAAATAATCCAATAAAAATAATGCTATCATAATTCTACCATTACAAACAAAAATACTAAATGAACAAACACAAAAAAATTGTCCGATATCCGATGACTTTGTCGGATCAATCCGATGAAAAAATTTGTCTAAACGAACTTCATAATTTGGACACGACAAAAACATCCTCATGCGAACCCAACCGGAACCAAATCCATACCCCACACCTAATTCCCACACCCCTCCTGCATCACATACTTTCAGTTTTATAAAGGGTACATCTCCAACTTTCAGCTTTCCAAATAATAGACTTATAAAGTGTCTTGTGAAAGACATATCCTTTATTACTTTTTAATATTAAAACTAAGAGCATACCTGTGATTTGAACTTTGATTTGATTTTGAATCACAGTAAGATGAATCAAAGATTGAAGGACATTTCACTTCATTCCCCACCTATTAGTTGAAAAACAAAATACAAAACTGTGAGCCCTCCAAAGAACAATTAAAGTCTAAAATCAAAACTTCAATCCATGAACATATCTAAAATAAAATTAATACATAAAAAAATAGAGAATAAAAAGTATTTATGCTCAATGTATTTATGATTGTAAAAATTTGACTGGTTTACCACGTTGGATCGTATCCTGCCCACGTATTAACGAACTGGCCATATCAAACTGCTATAGTGTAGTGCAGTTAGACATATGTAGTCCTTAAATCGGTAAACAATAAACATGAAACATAACAGATAAGAAAAACTAAAACAAAACATAACATAAATTTCGAATGATGTAAACGGAAAACTATTTGTTGTTAAGAATGAAAGCATGGATGGCAATCCAAAAGATACACAACACAAAACTAATATGTCATCTCATTCATTTGCTGGAATACAAAAATCAATGCTTTTTAATCAACTTTGAATAAACCTCATATAAAAAAAATATAGGTTAAACCGATGCCATATAAAGCCATATTAAGCTTTAAAGAAAAAATAAGCGGTTATAATCAAATTTAAACTATATAGAAAATTATCCTAATGCTCCACATCATATAATCAAAACAATTACGATGAAATGAGCGAACAAGTTAAATAGGAGCAACAATACCATCATGCCAATTCAACAATACCATCATGCCCATAAAAAAAATAAGAAATTGTAATTCAAACACAATAAAAACTCTAATATTTGAATTTGAAACCTTATGTAAATACCAAGTTGGAAAAAGTGTGTCTAATGTTATAGAGAATGTGAGAAAGGCGAATAGAGCAAACCCAAACGACTACGTAAACATATAATTTTAAATGCCGAAGTCAATTGACACCTCTAAAGTTCAGGCCCAAAAACATAAAATAAAACCAATATGTGAAACCAAACCCAAAGAAATATTTTTTTTTATATAAATAAAAACCCAAAGAAATCACTCCATGTATCTGTGAACCAAAACCCAAACAAAACTCTGTGTCGACTATTGTCGTGAATCAAAACCCAAACAAATCTCACCATACGCACGTATCGAATACCAATAATGTGAACAATTCAGGCCCAAAAACATAAAATAAAACCAATCTGTGAAACCAAACCCAAAGATATCTTTTTTTAATATAAATAAAACGCCAAAGAAATCACTCCATGTATCTGTGAACCAAAACCCAAACAAATCTCACCATAAGCACATATCGAATACCATAAGTCAATAAATCCTAGAATACCAATAATGCGTACAAAAAAAGAAAAAAGGAAAAAAGAAAAATAGATGACAGAATTATTTACCTTCAATGTAACTTGGCATAAGTCCATAAATCCTAGAATACCAATAATGTGAACAAAAAAATAAAAAAAGAAAAAAGAAAAATAGATTACGAAATTATTTACCTTCAATGTAACCTGGCTGAAAATCCGTACACAACAACAAAAAAATCATTTTTTCTTACAGATTTGTAAAAAAAACATGATACTTACAACAAAAACATGATTGAGCACAAAAAAATAAAAAAACAAAAAACAACAAAGAAAAATAGATGACAAAATTATTTACCTTCAATGTAACTTGGCTGAAAATCTGTAGACAACAACAAATAAAAATATTTTTTCTTGCAGATCTGTATGAAGAAAACATGATACTTAAAAAAAATATGATTGAGAAGATTGTCAACCGAAATTTGCATTTCAGTGTGTGCGTGTGAGGTTAGTGTGTGTGTGTGTGTGTGAGTGGGGAAGGGTCGGCGGAGGGGTCGGTGGAGGGGTGGGAAGGATGAGGGAGAGAGAGGGAAAGCTATGCGTGTGTGTTTTTGTGTGCATGTGTGTGAGTGGGGAAGGGGGAGGGATTTACCAGGGGCGGGAGGGGGCGTGGGAGGGGGCTGCGGAGGTGGGGAGGGGGAGGGGGAGGGGGAGGGGGAGAAGATGAGGGGAGAGAGAGAGGGAGAAGGAGCAGATTGAATGGTAGAGGAGACGGGTAGATTAGGGAGAGAGAAAGGTAGGTAGAAAAAATGTCTTTGATGTATAAGTTTGGAAGGAAGGGGAATGTTACCAAAAAATCCCCATTTTTGAATTAAGGGGAAAGTTTGATGAGTAAAAATTGGAGGGAAACCAAATATTTTAGGGGTAGATTTGTAAAAAATGAAGAGATGTGATCTCAACCATTAAAATATGTATGGAGGTGGCATCGATCTGCACCGCTAAAAATGTGTATATTTTCAAAAACCAAGCTACTTTATTATATATATATATATATAAAGAGAGAGAGAGAGAGAGAGACACACACACAAAGAGAGAGAGAGAGAGAGAGAGAGAAGGGGGGGATAATCTATGTTAAATTTGAAGGAACCACTTTTGGGTGATATCTTCATTACAAAGATCACATATACTAAGTATAGTTACAAAATTTAATTTTTTACTATATTTGAAATTATTATGTTCTCAAGGTATGTTTAATGAAATATATTTAGGAGACTGGTTGTATACATGCACAGACGCACATAGCGAGTGCTCACACACACACCCCTACATATGTGTATATGTAAGGGTATGCATGTGTCTTGTGTCATTGTGTTATTATGGGGTTGTGTCTTGGATTACTCAGACTTAACCCATACGATTTTACTAAGCATGTCAAATGATGTGTTCAAGTTGATAGTCAATACACGTTGATGAAAACATAAAATACTATCCTTTTCTCTCTAAGCTAATCATCATTTTCATATGCCCATAAAAAACTAACAAAAACATTAATTTTAGATATTGGTAAAAAATATGTAAAATGATAGCAATAAAACTAAATCTCGTTAATATAAGGGTTCATTACGCTTTCCCCTAAACACTACCACATTTTTACTTTACCACCCAAATTTTCTAAACGATTTCAAATAACCTCCTGCCTTTAATACTGCTAAGTTTTGGACGAAAAAGTTGGTCAAGTGCATGGCATATGAGAGAAAATGAGGGTACTTTAGTTTATTCAAATTCTTAAGGCAATTTTATAGATAAATCGCCTTATAACCACTCATTTCTTCTTGTTCCCTCTCTCCATAGATTTTCCATGGAAGCACCATCTCTCTCTCTGTCTCTCTCTCTCTCTCTCTCTCTCTCTCTCTCTCTCTCTCACGTGCGCGCAAAAAACACAATAACACGCGCACACACAACCATTCTCCTTGTCTGTCTCAGTGTCCCACTATCCCAATGTAATACCCCATATTTATATGGCTTTTAAAATTGAGGATTTATTGAATTTAATTGAGATATTAATTTAATATTAATCCGGCATTTTATTTTAAATAATTACTAGCGTGACGAGAGTTAGTAATTATTGGGAATTTTTTGAATATTACTAGATGAGTAAAGTAATATATGAGATTGGTTTTATTAAAATTGTCAGGAGTGAATAAAATGGAAATTATGGAAATTTAATTCGGGACCCGCCTGTGTCGTGTCAGGACTAAATTATTATTATTAAAGTGAATAGATTATAAGTCATCTGTATAGTCGTTTTGAGTGTGCCAAAGTGTCCGGAAGGGTCGAGATAGTCAGAAAAGTGTACCCGGGGGTTTAGTTTGGGTCTCGATGCGTTTTTAGGCCTAATTGTCATCCCAGGAGGGTATTTTAGACATTTTGTATTTTTGGGTAATTAAACCCACGAATTTTCTTAGTATTTATGTGACAACCCGCCTACTAAAATAAGAGGTGGCCAACCCGATAGTCTAATAATCACAGGAATCATAGATGGTACATTCTTAGCATCATTGTCGATTAAAATAATAGTACGAGATAACCACCAATTATTTTAGAAAACGGACTATCAAATTGAAATTTTGCAAGTAAAAGAAAAACACTTAGACAATCCCATTTGCAAAAACGCTTGGTACCAAAAATCAACGAGGAAAATAATACAATATGCATAAATCAATAACCGAATAAGCTTTCGGTTAGCAGATTAATACAAACAGGTTACACCGAGTATTACAATTTAAATATCACAGTATAATAAATGATTAAAAAGCTTGGGAAACACGCCCGAATATATATCTGAACATAACTAGAGTATAAAAGATAGAAGTGTCTAAAACAAATATCCTACAACACCCGCAAAATGCTATAACTCCAGGACCACGACAATGGAAAGGTCAATACGGCCGTCCATGCGGAGGAGCACCTGAACGGACAAAGAGTTGCATGCAAAACAAAGAAATATAGACGGTTCAGGGTCTGATTTGATATGATTACCATGTGACTAAAATGCATGACAGTTATGAGCGTAATTCTCTCGCAATTAAAAAAATATTTCTCACCTCTCAATTCTAAAGGCACAACTTAGCGCAATATTAATGATGAGGCTCAATGATCATATATACAGGGGAAAACTCATCAATAATTCTTAAGGAGACATAAATAAATCCTTTCACAATCTAAAGGCACAGTTCCTATTTTCATTAGGAAAACATATATGGCAATTCATTTATCAAATCTATACCAAATCAATTTTATCTCATTTCTTTCTTTACAAAATCTATTTCCCTTCTTCCATCCAGGAAATATATATATATATAGTTAAAGCAACTTTTTTTTTATCATAAAATGCTTTTCATCTTATATCGTCCCATTTTCCTTCTTCCATCTGAAAAATGTATGTAACTTCCCATTTCCCTTCTTCCATCCAGGAAATGTATTTAAAGCCATTTTATTATCATAAAATGCTTTAAAATCAATAATGTCCCACATTATTATCAACAGTTATATGTATCATATAACGCATCTAAGACTGCCCGTCTGGGTTTCCCCACTGTGTGCGCCCCTAAATGGCTATCATCTTCCAGGGCCTATCACCAAGACAAACTGGGATCCTAACGAAACGTTGGGAAGCGGCCATATGCCTGCGGGAGAGTCATAACCACACCCAGAATTACCTCCCCATCGAAAAAAAATATACAATAAACGCTCATATGGCCTAGGACTATATCCACCCTGCATTCATTAGCCAGGGGGCTTCACCTTACGCGCACGACTTCCCTTATGATAGCGATTTAGAGAAGTGTGGATCCATAAATTAACATTTATGAAAATCAATTTTCCATTTTGAAATCATTAACTTTTACATTATCAAAGCCATTTATTTTCAATGACGAAATACCAATTTTAGAATGGGCATTTCTTATTCTTAAAGTCATGTCATCTTATTGACCTAAGACCCGAAGTGCCAATATTCTCCAACTAGTCTCCAAGAGTACAACATAATACCATAAATCATCAAAGTGAGTCTCCCTCATTAGTGGTCTCCCAAGAGTCCCAAACATATTCATTTCATCTTCTATTAATTTTTGGTTAACTTCCTATCTCATTTGGACATTAACCTACACAATTTAACCTTTAGAATGATCCCAATTAACCCCATACTAGCCTAGAGTATTTGTCTACCCAACACAACCCTCTAGGACTCCTCATTACTTCCCAAAGGAAGGTTTCCTAAACCTCAAACCTAAAAGAAAAGGGAAAAAATCAAACTAGGAAAAATCTCACAAAAAGAGGGCATCCGAATCAATTCGCCCTTAGGGCCGAATCGATTCACCCCTGATTTCGAATCGATTCGCCCAAAAGCGAATAGATTCGGTGAGTAAAACCAACTTTCTGACTTAGCCTAATCAATTTGGCCCCAACACGAATCGATTCGGTTTACCCAGACCTGTAACCTTCCCCTTATCCGAAACGATTCGGCCCTGCAATTTTGCCCAGTTTGGGCTACGGGTTTAAGAACCCTAAAATCTCGAGACCCTGAAATTCTTGATTTCTTCAAACATCAACAACAATTAATCCTACCCAATCATCCCCACACATCAACTAACTAATTTATCTTCCTCAAATCAATTCAAACTACAAGATTAAGGGTTGAAACACCAAAATCATCAAAAACCTATTTATGGTTTAAATCTTCAAAAAAACTAACCATACATGCAATTTATCACATTAAATCAATATCTAGCAAGTAAGAAACTTTCCTCAAGTTCGTAGTCTCGAATTCTCTTCCGGTTGCAACGGATTCCAGCTCCAATCTTCCATTTTTCTCTCTTTTCTCCATTTCTCCCAACTTTCCCTTCTCTCTCTCTCTCTCTCTCTCTCTCTCTCTCTCTCTCTCTCTCTCTCTCGTGGCTTCTAACACAAGATAAGGGAAACAAAAGGGTTAGGAGACTTAAACGGGTCTTCAAAATAAATTCGCCTCTTTTAAATGTTAATACACCATTAAAATGACTCGTAACTACATAATTGAGTCATAACCTATCAAAAAAGCACGAAACTCAAAAATACAACTTGGCACTTATTTTGACTATCTCGACTATTGTAAAACCAACCGCACCCCCTATTTTGGCATTCGGAGTAATGTACAATATTTTTGTGTTCGAAATTTCTTTTAATTTATTAATTATACTACAACTTACATATAAGTCATAACCGTCGTTTAAAATACAATGACACAATAAATCATAATATAATGGCATTTACCTTCTCATAACGGTAAATAGGCAAAACATGGTAAATATTATCCCTTAACTCACGGAAAATAATATTTACTCCAACATCCTCTATTTTATAAAATTAGCCCATCAGGCAAAAATAATATAAAATAGTCGCTCAAAGGACTGGGTTGTTACATACTCCCCCCTTAGAAGGGAATTTTTCCCTCAACATTCAGGCGCACTGTGACAACCCGTATATGATTATGATAAATTATATTTAAATCATAATTATCCTATGTGATATGAATAATGTGTTATTAGTATATCTAATGTTAAGTGATTATGGTTAGTATAATTCTACTTTCATAAATCATGACTTGTCGAATTAATTACGAACACAAGATTTGGTTATTTTCGATAGAAATGTTCCTGTTTAAGACTAGTTTTGACCCTTGTAAAATTACAATTGAATTGAGGTGAAAACTACATAGTTGTAGATATGTGAGTTAGGGTTGTAACACAACAAACGGTGCATCAAACGGATGTTCGAGTAGGAAGTTAGGTCAAAATTACGAGAAGGGGCGAATCTGTCAATTCCCTTAAGTGGTAAGTTGTCTTTTATTAAACCAAATGTTTTAATTTGATTGGATGGATTGGGAGGCAGCCTTGGCCCACTTAAAACTCTCCCTTAACCTTATTTCTTCAGCAAATAAGTCCCTAGGTTCAGTTTGAGGTGATATTATCTTGAGGAAAGAGAGGTAGAAGTTAAGGAAGAAAGGGTTACAAGGAAAATCTAGGAAAACAATTCCAAGAAAATCCTTAAGGTGTTTCCAAGGTAATATTATGTGTTAATATTGTTTTAATCTTCTATTATACTTATTTCAAAGTATATAAATCGTGAATTATTGATCCAAATTCCATCCTCCTTTGTGATAATATGTATTGGCTCATATGTGAGATAAGTGGTGTTATAGGTCATATTGCTTTGTATTAAAACCCTTGGTATTCAAACTTGCATATCGCTTTGTGTGACTACTGGAATTCAGAAATTCCAATTGGATATGAAAATAGACTCATATATTCATATCATATCCGAACATTAGAATTTAAATCCTTATGGTTAGTTCTTAGTGATGGTTGCAAGTTGGTATACAGTTGCTGTTTGAATATTTCATTTCGGTATTCCCTGAGTTTGGTCAAGCTTTTGAGATAGCAAATGAAGTCCAAATATTATGAAACTTTAATTATGTACTATTCAGTATGTCTACTGAAAGTGTGTCGAAAATCATGGAAAGTTATACTGTATAAAAATTATGAAAATTCTTGGAAGTCAAAGGAACAATAGAGGAGTTTGTAGGACAGATTTCTTGTGTTGTAAAGAAATGGCCATAACTTGCCCTAGGAAGCTTCAAAAATTACACCGTCACTTGTAACGGAAAGTATATTCAGATGTGTTTCCAGATTGATAAGCTTGAACACTTGTATGTGTACTATTTATGAATATGGGATGGTTAAGTATGGAGGACAATGATTTGACGCCATATTGGATACCCCATGAAAGAATGTTTGTATCTACTCCTTCCCAAAGGTATTTGGAGTACATGCTTCATGTGTATATATATTCAGAAGTATACTTTTATGTTTACTTGAGTTTAGTTATAAATTCCTTATGAGGTAGTTTCTAGGGTTGAATGTTCATGACCTTATCAACATATATACCATCGTTTCGTCTTTACATATGTTTCATAGAATATGACTTGAGTAGAATCATATTGTGGTTGTGTACTTATTTAAAGTTACATAATTATATTAAGATAATACTTATGATTGAGTTTCAATACTGATTTAGTTGGATTAACAGGTGTAAGGTCAAATCAACCAAGTTCAGCTCCACCCGAGGGAAACGTGAATACATAGTTGACAATAGAAGGTGAGTGTACTTACTGAGTTGATTTTGGATATGACATATATATAGAATATGTTGAGATGATATGGCTTATTTAAAAGTCATGAGATGTTGATATGTTATGGCTTATTTAAAAGCCAAGATATGTTGAGATGTTATGGCTTAGTTAAAAGCCAAGAGATGTTGAGATGTTATGGCTTTATAAAAGTCAGGATATGTTGAGTTGCTATGCAATTCAGAAGATGTTAGGTTTTTAAAACCTATGGATATGATCATTGCCTACGGGCAGGAGATGTGGGGTTTATTAACTCCGGATATGTATATGGCCTAATTTGGCACAGAGATGTATATATTGTTATGTTGATATATTAATATAGTACTTTTACTATAGATAGTTGTAGTACATTCACTGAGTTTTTTAAACTCATGGTTTTATATGTTTACATTTTCAGGTTTTCCAGCTGCCACTGCCAGGTCTAGGAGGTTGAGTGCATAGAAGTAGGGTCTTGTTAGTTTGTTTTATAATCTGCACTAGTTGTAATTAAGTTAAATGATATGTGAGTTATGTTCAAATTATGTCTCCTTAAAACGATTGGATTTTTTTAATATTCCGCATTTTAACCTTGAAGTCGTTTAAATATGTATTTCCTAAATAATAAATAAATTATAATTGTGGTTTGTAAACTATCTAGTTAATTATATCCTAATGGGGTTAGGGTGTGACAACTTGGTATCAGAGCCTCAGGTTTTTATATTCTGGGGTTAGAGAGTCTAGATATGGAAGTGGCAGAAATAGCGTTGTGTGGGTCCTTTATATTATTTTTTGAGAAATACTAACCATTATGTTAGAAATAAATGTTGTATTCTTGTTTCGATAATTGTGGTTTATGACAGATAGTAAGCTATGGAAGGAGCAAATGTTCATGAGAGGGTAGATGAGGAGTCTTCAAATATAGTAAACCAACAAAATCCAAATAATGTAGAGGGGGCTCCTGAACAACTTACAGATATGCAAAAGATGGCTCGTGCCATGACTGTAATGGCAGAACAACAAAACATGTTTATGATGCAAATAGCAGAACAACAAGCCAAGTACTTGGAGGAGAAGACTTTGGCAAGAAGAGAAAGGGAAATACAACGAGAGGAGAAGAATACTCTATACGAGAAGTTTATCAAATTGAACCCTCCAGCATTCTCAGGTTCTGTAGATCCTTTAGAAGTTGAGGCTTGGGTTAGAGACACAAAAACTATCTTCGGGGTGATGAATGTACCTGGCGCGCAGAAGGTGATTTTGGCTACTTTCATGTTAAAGGGAGAAGCTAAATATTGGTGGGAGTCTTCCAAACATTTTTTGCTTCCTCCGGAGGGAGGTGAGGTAATTACTTGGGATTCCTTTATTAAAGTCTTATATGAAAAGTATTTTCCTCGCATGTATCGGAAGCAAAAGGAGAGAGAATTTTTATCATTGACTCAGGGGAATATGTCGGTCAGGGAGTATGAAACTAAATTCACATCTTTGTCTCGATTTTCATTACATTTCTTACGTGATGAGGAGGATAAATGCACCAGATTTCAGGATGGGTTGAATTTGGTTATCAAGTCTAGACTCACTGCACTTGAGATGGTAGATTATTCTTCCTTAGTTAACAAAGCTATGATGGTTGAAGGAGATGTTAACGATGCAATAAAGAATAGGGAACAAAGGGGAAAGAGGAGTAGATTTGATCCATTTCAGCAAAAGGAAGGCAATGTAGAATACTCAAAACAAGGGAGTCAAAGATTGCAGCGCGGTAGAGGGTCTGGAAATTTTGCTCAGAATAGGACACCAAGAAGTTTTAGGGGTGCAGGATCGATGGTCCAACAGAATAGGCAGCAGGAGAATGACAATGGGCAGTCTAAGCCTGTTACATGCTATTTTTGCAAAGCTGAGGGCCATATCAGTCCAAATTGTCCCAAGTTAAACGGGGTAGAGTGTTATCACTGTCATCAAATTGGTCATACCAAGAAGAACTGTCCGGTGCTACTGGGAGGGATTCAGTTAGCTACTACTAGTCGAGGCTCATCACCAGGAGGCATAGGGAGAGGAGGAGGTAGAGGACAGGCTAGTGGATCCAGGGCTCCGGGAAGGATATTTGCTATAACTTTACAGGATGCTCAGGCTACTCCAGAGGTGGTGACAGGTACATTTTCTATCATGAATAGACATGCTTACGTGCTTATTGATCCAGGTTCTACTCATTCATTTGTAGCACTGTCATTTACCATGCATTTGGGTAGACCATGTTCTTATCTAGATTGTGGTTTATATATTTCTACACCTATGGGGGATGTGATGTTCGTTGAGCATGTGTATAAAAATTGTGTATTATATATGGGGGAGAGGGAGTGGACCATTGATTTAATTCCCCTAGATATTCGAGATTTTGATATTATCTTGGGTATGGACTGGCTATCTTCCTACCATGCATCAATTGACTGTTTTCGTAAGGAGGTTACATTTAATATGCCGGGGGAGGAAGAATTCAAATTTACTGGGGAAAGAAATATGGTTCCGAACTGTCTTATTTCATCCCTTTGGGCGAGGAAATTGTTAAATAAGGGTTGTCAAGGCTTTTTAGCATATATTGTGGATACAAACAGGGAATTGCAAAAAATAGAAGATATCCCAGTCGTTAAGGATTTTGCAGATGTGTTCCCAAATGAATTACAAGGATTGCCACCTAGCAGAGAGGTAGAGTTTGCTATCGATTTAGTGCCTGGTACAGCTCCAGTTTCTATTTCTCCATATAGAATGGCACCTGTGGAACTAAAGGAGTTAAAGGTTCAACTGCAAGATTTGCTAGATAGAGGTTTTATTCAACCCACTGTATCACCATGGGGCGCTCCAGTATTATTTGTGAAGAAGAAAGATGGCACCATGCGACTCTGCATTGATTATCGACAGTTGAACAAGGTGACTATTCGAAATAAATACCCATTGCCTCGTATTGATGATTTGTTTGATCAATTACAGGGTGCTAAAGTGTTTTCAAAAATTGATTTGAGATCGGGTTATCATCAATTAAGGGTGAGAGATTGTGACATTTCTAAGACAGCTTTTCATTCTCGCTATGGTCATTGTGAATTTTTGGTAATGCCATTTGGGTTAACGAATGCTCCTGCGGTGTTTATGGATTTAATGAATCGAGTATTTCATCCTTTCATAGATTCGTTCGTGATTGTCTTTATCGATGATGTTTTGATATACTCACCTAGTCAAGAGGAACATGAGAGCATCTAAGAGTTGTATTGCAAGTTTTGCGAGATAGTCAATTATTTGCGAAGTTTAGCAAATGTGAGTTTTGGTTAAATCAGGTAGTATTTCTGGGGCATGTTGTTTCGGGAGATGGAATTTATGTTGACCCTAAAAAGGTAGAGGCAATTGTGCAATGGGAAAGACCGAGGAGTGTAACGGAGATAAGGAGTTTCCTAGGATTGGCTGGATATTATAGAAGATTCATAAAGGGGTTTTCATCTATAGCCTTGCCATTGACTAAATTAACCCGAAAGGAAGTGAAATTTATGTGGAGTGATGAATGCCAGCACAGCTTTGAAATGTTGAAAAATAGGCTAGTATCAGCTCCAGTTCTCACTATTCCATCCAGTGGAGAAGGTTTTGTGATTTATACTGACGCTTCACATCAGGGCATGGGTTGTGTTTTCATGCAACATGGAAAGGTAATTTCTTATGCATCTAGACAGTTGAAGACGCATGAACGTAATTATCCTACACATGATTTAGAACTTGCGGCTATTGTTTTTGCCTTAAAATTATGGAGACATCATTTGTATGGAGAGACGTGTGAAATTTTCACTGACCATCAAAGTTTGAAGTATTTATTTACACAGAGAGACTTGAATTTGAGACAAAGACGTTGGATGGAGTTAATTAAAGATTATGATTGTACCATTCACCATCATCCCGGGAGGGCCAATGTTGTTGCAGATGCTCTGAGTCGAAAGTCATTGGGGAGGTTATCTTGTATTCAATGTGCACGGGTTGGCAATATCATGGAATTAAGACTGATGGGAGTCGAGTTGAACTTATCTAAAATGGGGGCGTTATTTTCACACGTTACAGTGAGACCTTTACTGGCAGAACGCATACGAAATTTGCAAGTCAGTGATCCATTCCTTGAAAAGAAGAAACGGGAAATCCTGAATGGTAAAGAGAGTGACTTTGAAATTAAGAAGGATGAATCATTGTGTTATAAAAACAGAATTTGTGTACCGAATGATCCGTACTTAAAGAAGGATATATTAGAAGAGGCACATAGTTTTATTTACTCTATGCATCCGGGAGGTACCAAAATGTACAGAGATTTGAAAGAGTATTACTGGTGGAACAATATGAAACGTGAGATTGCCGAATTTGTAGCTAAATGTTTAGTATGTCAACAAGTGAAAGCGGAGCATCAAAAGTCGGCAGGATTATTGCAGTCATTGCCTATTCCGGAATGGAAGTGGGAGCATATAACGATGGATTTTGTTGTAGGATTGCCACGATCACCAAAGGGGCATGATTCTATTTGGGTGATTGTAGATCGATTGACAAAGTCAGCTCATTTTCTTCCAGTTAAGACCACCTACACGGTTGACAAGTATGCACGTATGTATGTTGATGAGATTATCCATTTACATGGGGCACCAGCGTCAATTGTATCAGATAGAGATCCAACATTCACTTCTAAGTTTTGGCCTCGTTTACAGAATGCCATGGGCACAAGTTTGAAGTTCAGCACTGCATTTCATCCACAAACCGATGGGCAATCTGAAAGGACGATTCAAATATTAGAAGACATGTTACGAGCTTGTGTATTTGACTTCAAAGGTAGTTGGGATGATCATTTTCCATTGATGGAATTTGCGTATAATAATAGTTATCAGTCCACCATTGGTATGGCTCCTTATGAAGCTTTATATGGGAGGAGATGTAGAACGCCATTATGTTGGGATGATGTGGGTGAAAGGAAAGTTTTAGGTCCTGAATTGATAGATATGACAACTGAGAAGATCAAAATGATTCGGGAACGGATAAAGATAACGCAAAGCAGGCAGAAATTTTATGCTGATAAGAGGAAGTATCCATTGGAATTTCAGAAGGGGGATTTCGTATTCCTACGTATTTCACCATGGAAAGGCGTTATGAGATTTGGAAAGAAGGGGAAACTAAGTCCAAGATACATTGGACCATATGAAGTGTTGGAAAGAATTGGGACCCTAGCTTATAGATTGGCATTACCTCCAGAGTTATCTCATTTACATGATGTGTTCCATGTATCAATGCTTCGTAAGTATTTGGCATATCCATCCCATCAATTGAAAACCCAACCTATTGAACTAAAAGAAGACTTGTCGTACAACGAGGAACCGGTGGAAATTCTTGATCGTAAGGAGCAAGTATTGAGGAATAAGGTTATCCCCTTAGTTAAAGTTATGTGGATGAGCCATGGAATTAAAGAAGCAACTTGGGAAATGGAGGATAGCATGAAGAAACAGTATCCCCATTTGTTTGGTAAGTGTCATTCGTATTAAATTTCGAGGACGAAATTTTCTAAGGGGGGAGGTTGTGACAACCCGTATATGATTATGATAAATTTTATTTAAATCATAATTATCCTATGTGATATGAATAATGTGTTATTAGTATATCTAATGTTAAGTGATTATGGTTAGTATAATTCTACTTTCATAAATCATGAATTGTCGAATTATTTACGAACACAAGATTTGGTTATTTTGGATAGAAATGTTCCTGTTTAAGACTAGTTTTGACCCTTGTAAAATTACAATTGACTTGAGGTGAAAACTACATAGTTGTAGATATATGAGTTAGGGTTGTAACACAACAAACGGTGCATCAAACGGATGTTCGAGTAGGAAGTTAGGTCGAAATTACGAGAAGGGGCGAATCTGTCAATTCCCTTAAGTTGTATGTTGTCTTTTATTAAACCAAATGTTTTAATTTGATTGGATGGATTGGGAGGCAGCCTTGGCCCACTTAAAACTCTCCATTAACCTTATTTCTTCAGCAAATAAGTCCCTAGGTTCAGTTTGAGGTGATGTTAGCTTGAGGAAAGAGAGGTAGAAGTTAAGGAAGAAAGGGTTACAAGGAAAATCTAGGAAAATAATTCCAAGAAAATCCTTAAGGTGTTTCCAAGGTAATATTATGTGTTAATATTGTTTTAATATTCTATTATACTTATTTCAAAGTATATAAATCGTGAATTATTGATCCAAATTCCATCCTCCTTTGTGATAATATGTATTGGTTCATATGTGAGATAAGTGGTGTTATAGGTCATATTGCTTTGTATTAAAACCCTTGGTATTCAAACTTGAATATCTCTTTGTGTGACTACTGGAATTAAGAAATTCCAATTGGATATGAAAATAGACTCATATATTCATATCATATCCGAAAATTAGAATTTAACTCCTTATGGTTAGGTCTTAGTGATGGTTGCAAGTTGGTATATAGTTGCTGTTTGAATATTTCATTTCGGTATGCCCTGAGTTTGGTCAAGCTTTTGAGATAGAAAATGAAGTCCAAATATTATGAAACTTTAATTATGTACTATTAAGTATGTATACTGAAAGTGTGTAGAAAATCATGGAAAGTTATGCTGTATAAAAATTATGAAAATTCTTGGAAGTCAAAGGAACAATAGAGGAGTTTGTAGGACAGATTTCTTGTGTTGTAAAGAAATGGCCATAACTTACCCTAGGAAGCTTGAAAAATTACACCGTCACTTGTAACGGAAAGTATATTCATATGTGTTTCCATATTGATAATCTTGAACACTTTTATGTGTACTATTTATGAATATGGGATGGTTAAGTATGGAGGACAATGATTTGACGCCATATTGGATACCCCATGAAAGAATGTTTGTATCTACTCCTTCCCAAGGGTATTTGGAGTACATGTTTCATGTGTATATATATTCAGAAGTATACTTTTATGTTTACTTGAGTTTAGTTATAAATTCCTTATGAGGTAGTTTCTAGGGTTGAATGTTCATGACCTTATCAACATATATACCATCGTTTCGTCTTTACATATGTTTCATAGAATATGACTTGAGTAGAATCATATTGTGGTTGTGTACTTATTTAAAGTTACATAATTATATTAAGATAATACTTTTGATTGAGTTTCAATACTGATTTAGTTGGATTAACAGGTGTAAGGTCAAATCAACCTAGTTCAGCTCCACCCGAGGGAAACGTGAATACATAGTTGACAATAGAAGGTGAGTGTACTTACTGAGTTGATTTTGGATATGACATATATATAGAATATGTTGAGATGATATGGCTTATTTAAAAGTCATGAGATGTTGATATGTTATGGCTTATTTAAAATCCAAGAGATGTTGAGATGTTATGGCTTATTTAAAAGCCAAGAGATGTTGAGATGTTATGGCTTTATAAAAGTCAGGATATGTTGAGTTGCTATGCAATTCAGGAGATGTTAGGTTTTTAAAACCTATGGATATGATCATTGCCTACGGGCAGGAGATGTGGGGTTTATTAACTCCGGATATGTATATGGACTAATTTGGCACAGAGATGTATATATTGTTATGTTGATATATTAATATAGTACTTTTACTATAGATAGCTGTAGTACATTCACTGAGTTTTTTAAACTCATGGTTTTATATGTTTACATTTTCAGGTTTTCCAGCTGCCACTGCCAGGTCTAGGAGGTTGAGTGCATAGAAGTAGGGTCTTGTTAGTTTGTTTTATAATTTGCACTAGTTGTAATTAAGTTAAATGATATGTGAGTTATGTTCAAATTATGTCTCCTTAAAACGATTGGATTTTTTTAATATTCCGCATTTTAACCTTGAAGTCGTTTCAATATGTATTTCCTAAATAATAAATAAATTATAATTGTGGTTTGTAAACTATCTAGTTAATTATATCCTAATGGGGTTAGGGTGTGACACGCACGGTATAACCATAATAAGGGTATACTATTCGAAACTATCGTTCTATCATCTTTAAGAAACTCCTCATTCTTGTGGCGTCCCCATTGGACTTTGACCAAGGTCGTCACTATCGATCTTAGTGTACATATTATGTGTTCTAAAATAGCACCTAGTCATTCTTCATGAACTATTGAGCCTACCTTCCTACGACGAGAAGAAAGATGCCTACATATCTCGGCATAAGTTTCCATTCCTCATGAATTGCATTATACCCATCTTAGGGAATACCGCGTTAAAAGTAACTCCCTACCTCCAATACTACATGACTTGTATTCGAGTCGCATAGCCCTTTAAAGTAAGCGCCTCCATGAGACCTATCGTTAAAGAAATATTCTCGAACCACCCAAGTCCAAGGAATTTATCGTCCGCTGGTTCCATCCAACGAATAGGCAAATGACTCAGCCGGCTACACCAGGCCACAGACTGTGGCATCCTTAGAGAAAATCGGTCCGAAATTTCGACCCATAAAAGTGACATCTCCCATCCTTTGTTTAAGTCGAACACACCCATTCAGGGTATGCCTTCCGACATTAGGTTAACTTTATGCATTCATTCTCCACTTTAGGGTGGTAGGATATACCGAAGTTCCATTCGGTTCTCAGTACCTTCTAGAAACTTTACCAAAACTTTGAAACAAAAATATAGTCTCGATCCTTCACTATTTTGATAGGCACCTTATACCATCCCATAATTCCAACATAAAAAGCTGGGCGTACTCCTCCATTAACAGTCCTCTCACATTGGCCGGAAAAATGGCGATTTGGTCAAACGATCAACAATTTTTCTCAAATAGGATCATGACCATTGCAGTGCCGGTAATTAAATGAAGATGTCCACGGATACACCTTTCCTCGTTCACCCACTAGTTTCTCCACACTAGTAGGTGAAATGGTCAATCAAGGACATGAATGCTATTGATGCAAAGTCCTCCTAGCTAGGCTCGTTCTACTTGGCTTTCCATGCCTTCGCTAATCCCTCTGATGGGTTTTCTACTCAGCGCATCAGCTACTCCATTCTCATTCCTTACCGAAAGGGAATATCCAATTGATAGTCCTTTACGAACTTGAAACAACAACTTTGTCACTCCAATAACATACTGCAACTCTTGTGGTTCGCAAGGAGACTAAATTTCCTTCCCAGGAAGTAGTGCCTCTATTTCTTTAAGGAGATTACTACCGCTACGAACTCTAAATCAAGCGTGGGATAATACTTTTGTCAAGGTTTAAGTTTGTGAGACGCATAAACAAAGGGGTCCATGCTACAGTATTAATACTTCTCGTTCCTGGAAGAGACTCGTTCGTTAAATCCACTCTCGATCTTAACAACACGAGTGCAGGAGTAAAAGTCAACTCATCCTTTTAACTCCCCGAAAGCTATATTACCGATGTTGCGTTCTATCTAAGAAAGGCCTCACCTCCTTTGGCCTAACTTTCCGAATCACTCGAGATCCTATATTTCTTGTTTCTAGGGACCTACTCCCTCTTAGAGTTAACCCACAAACTTAGTCGTGGTCAACTTCCTACCGCTTTCCTAAACAACATCACATGCCCTAAAGGCCTTACGTCCTAAAAATCCTAAGGTCGATATATATCCTAATCGAGTCATATAAGTATTATACTAACAATATCACTAGTGTCCAAGACCTTTCCCGACTTCCAATATTCGCTCGGTTTCGTGCGTGGGACGTTTCGCAGAGCGAAATCCAAATAAGGAACCCTCCCGTTACACTACTACCTCATATCGTCGGTCATCAAGATGTGACGATCTAAGATACATGATCGGGATCACTAAATCTCTAACTCGTAACCTTACTAATTCTATTCTACTTCTATGTCTTACTATATCAAATAATTGAAAATCTCAACTAATGAGACATTTACTTTCTATAAAGTCTTATAATTACTTTATTCCAATATATACACATACATCTTTTTAAATGGCCTTCTCATTAAGGCATAACCATAAGTCTCAATCCGACTTTCATATCTAGGTCTCCCTCACATCAATCAGAGGAGAGAACTATATATAGTGCTCCTATATTGCACTTCAATAGCCCTTTAATCACTCAATCACATGATTCTCGGCTAAACCTTCCAACCTAACTTCTACCAACAGAAAGAAAGAAAAGAAAGAAAGAAAGAAAAATACAGCATCTCTCCACTTCCAACGTCATTAAGGTTCACGCGTGGAGCGTCTCGCAAAGAGAAACCCAAACAAAGAACCCCTCCTATGAATTACTACTTAACTTTGTTGGTCGTGGAGATAAGGCAACATCACACATGCAAAACAAATATACAATTAAACAAAACAAACAAAATAAATAATGGGAGTTTCTTACCTACTTTAAACCACCTCCATAAAGTCTCAACCTGTATCCAGGAGAGATATTATAGAACAATGAGTTCCATTCTGGAACTACAATTACGATAGCCTCGTAATTTATTCACTTGCTATCGATCCCACCAAACCAAGAATATTCTCACTCGTATAACATATATAATACGAGTAGTACATACCACACATATACTTTTAAAATATCATCACTCGCCTCATAACGAGTGAAGGAAAAATATAGAACTACATACTATGGAAGCCATAAACTTATACTTACTATAATATCTTCGATAATACCACAATCAAGATTTACACACCCGAATCTAGGGCTAATAAAATATCACTCCATCTTATCTTAAGGAATGCACCACCCTCTTATAAGGTGGAATTCCCGCCAACATTCTTACCAATCACCACAGGCCAACACTAATGGTTCTTAGACACCACACTCTAGTCTTATCCAAACCAAACCACTTCCATTTATGCCCCGACTAGGCACACTATTCTTGCCCTTGTTCTCCAATCGACAAGATTAAAATGCGTGGTTCTACATCCCACATCAAAACCGTTTCTGCATCTCTAGCCACCCTGGCGATTACTCGCGTAGTTCCCTTAACTTCCTCAACAAAGGGAACATTCTACTAGCCTCCCCGGCCTTAGTTCAATGAGTCTTCCCCGGGTGGATGTCCACCAATGGGGTTTCATGAACACCACTTCTCCTGAAGTGTTAATAACACTTATTCGTGATCCTATCATTCAACTAAAAGGCTCGTTCTTCCTTGCACCTACCTTATTTTGGCGTACGGTTTCCTTACTCATACCACTCTTTATTCATGATCGGCCTCTGATCGAACCTCGTGTGAATAATCGAGAATCTACGTTCTCATCATTCCAGACGTCCGAGAGAAACTCGCTGTTGAAAATATCTAACGGGTTTCTCTATGGGTAAAACCTCCTACTCCACCAAAATATGGCGGCTACCATTTCTTCCATTTCAACCTTACACCTAAGGGCAAAAGATTTTCCTCAATATTTCTCATCTGGGCATTTCTATACCCCTCTCTAGGCCAAAACTCCTGGGCCTTATATTTCCACCGAACGAGATTACACTTCCTTCATCTGGATTAACCTTAACATGTGGTCCTTGTTAAGGGCCTTCTCAACTTCAAATTAACGTTGCTAGGAATTACAAACTTAGTACCACTCTCTCTGGCAGAGGGACTTGGGAAAACTAAATCTACTGTACTCAGTAGTCACGGTACAATAGAAGATAATTCTACTAAGGGAGAGACATCAAAATCGGCCCACTTCCCCAATTACAGTTTACAGTTCTTAGTAACCCGGTTTCATGATGCCTTCACAGCGGCCTTCTTTTACGCCCTTCCTCATTCGACTTATGAATCTCACACGAATGCGCACAAAATATTTTCTAAATTCCTACCCTACGGTAGGAGAGTGAAACCTCACAAGAGGAAATCAACGTTCTTAATCCTAAGGCTCTATATCAAATCAAAGAATAACACTGAAGGCGTAGTATGTCCGCACATATTCCCAAGGACTCTAGAACCTGATGCTCTGATACCATGTGTGACAACCCGCCTACTAAAATAAGAGGTGGCCAGCCTGATACTCTAATAATCACATGAATCATAGATGGTCCATTCTTAGCATCACTGTCGATTAAAATAATAGTACGAGATAACCACCAATTATTTTAGAAAACGGTCTGTCAAATTGAAATTTTGCAAGTAAAAGAAAATCATTTAGAAAATCCCATTTGTAAAAACGGTGGGTACTAAAAATCAACGAGGAAAATAATACAATATGCATAAATCAATAAACGAATAAGATGTCGATTAACAGACTAATACAAATAGGTTACATCGAGTATTATAATTTAAATATCATAGTACAATAAATGATTACAAAGCTTGGGAAACACGTCCAAATATATATCTAAACATAACCAGAGTACAAAAGATAGAAGCGTCTAAAATAAATATCCTACAACACCCGCAAAATGCTATCGCTCCAGGACCACGGGAATGGAAATATCAATACGGGCGTCCATGCGGAGGAGCACCTAAACGGACAAAGAGTTGCATGCAAAATAAACAAATATAGACGGGTCAGGGCCCGGTTTGATATGATTACCATGTCACTAAAATGCATGACAGTTATGAGCGTAATTCTCTTGCAATTAACAAAATATTTCCAACCTCTCAATTCTAAAGGCACAACCTAGCGCAATATTAATGATGATGCTCAAAGATCATATATATAAGGGAGAACTCATCAACATTTCTCAAGGAGACATAAATAAATCCTTTCACAATATAAAGGCCCAGTTCCTATTCTCATTAGGAAAACATATATGGCAATTCATTTTATCAAATGTATACCAAATTAATTTTATCTCATATCTTTCTTTACAAAATCTATTTCCCTTCTTCTATCAAGGAAATATATATAATTAAAGCAACTTTTATTATCATAAAATGCTTTTCATCTTATATCGTCCCATTTTCCTTCTTCCATACGAAAAATGTATGTAACTTCCCATTTCCCTTCTTCCATCCAGGAAATGTATTTAAAGCCATTTTATTATCATAAAATGCTTTAAAATCAATAATGTCCCACATTATTATCAACAGTTATATGTATCATATAACGCATCTAAGACCGCCCGTCCGGGTTTCCCCACTGTGCGCGCCCCTAAACGGCTATCATCTTCCAGGGCCTATCACCAAGACAACCTCGGATCCTAACGAAACGTCGAGAAGAGGCCATATGCCCGCGAGAGAGTCATAACCACACCCAGAATTACCTCACTATCGCAGAGAAATATACAATAAACGCTCATATGGCCTAGGACTATATCCACCATGCATTCATTAGCCAGGGAGCTTCACCTTACGCGCACGACTTCCCTTATTATAGAGATTTAAAGAGGTATGTATCCATAAATTAACATTTATGAAAATCATTTTTCCATTTTGAAATCATTCACTTTTACATTATCAAAGCCATTTATTTTCAATGACGAAATACCAATTTTAGAATGTGCATTTCTTATTCGTAAAGTTATATCATCTTAATGACCTAAGACCCGAAGTGCCAATATGCTCCAACTAGTCTCCAAGAGTACAACATAATACTATAAATCATCAAAGTGAGTCTCCCTCATTAATAGTCTCCCAAGAGTCCCAAACATATTCATTTCATCTTATCTTAATTTTTGGTTAACTTCCTATCTCATTCGGACATTAACCTACACAATCTAACCTTTAGAATGAGCCTAATTAACCCCATACTAGCCTAGAGTATTTATTTACCCAACACAACCCTCTAGGACTCCTCATTACTTACCAAAGGAAGGTTCCTAAACTTCAAACCTAAAAGAAAAGGGATAAATTAAACTAGGAAAAATCTCACAAAAACAGGGTATCCGAATCGATTCGCCCTTAGGGCCGAATCGATTCGCCCCTGATTTCGAATCGATTCGCCTAAAAGCGAATCGATTCAGTGAGTAAAACCAACTTTCTGACTTAGTCGAATCGATTCGGCCCCAACTCGAATCGAGTCGGTTTACCCAGACCTGTAACCTTCCCCTTATCCGAATCAATTTACCCCTAGGGCCGAATCGATTCGGCCCTGCAATTTTGCCCAATTTGGGCTACGGGTTTAAGAACCCTAAAATCTCAAAACCCTTAAATTATTGATTTCTTCAAACATCAACAACAATTAATCCTACCCAATCATCCCCACACATCAACTAACTAATTTATCTTCCTCAAATCAATTCAAACTACAAGATTAAAAGTTGAAACACCAAAATTATCAAAAATCTATTATGGTTTAAATCTCCAAAAAAACTAACCATACATGTCATTTATCACTTTAAATCAATATCTAGCAAGTAAAAAACTTGCCTCAAGTTCATAGTCTCGGATTCTTTTCCGGTTGAAATGGATTCTAGCTCCAATCTTCCATTTTCTCTCTTTTCTCCATTTCTCCCAACTCTCTCTTCTCTCTCTCTCTCTCTCTCTCTCTCTCTCTTGGCTTCTAACACAAGATAAGGGAAATAAAAGGATTGGGAGACTTAAACGGGTCTTCAACATAAATTCCCCTCTTTTAAATGTTAATACACCATTAAAATGACTCGTGACAACATAATTGAGTCATAACCTTTCAAAAGTGCCCGAAACTCAAAAATACAACTTGGCACTTATTTTGACTATCTTGACTATTCTAAAACCAACCGCACCCCCTATTTTGGCATTCGGAGTAACGTACAATATTTTTGTGTTCCTAATTTCTTTTAATTTATTAATTATACTACAACTTACATATAAGTCATAACCGTCATTTAAAATATAACGACGCAATAAATCACAATATAATGCCATTTACCTTCTCATAACAGTAAATAGGCAAAACATGGTAAATATTATCCCTTAACTCACAGGAAATAATAATTACTCCAACGTCCTCTATTTTATAAAATTAGCCCATCAGGCAAAAATAATATAAAATAGTCGCTCAAAAGACTGGGTTGTTACAATTTATTAGCAATTTAGAGTTGTCTCTTGGGGTTAACAAACACAAAGCCTAAGACAACCATTAGTGAAGAAGGTGAAGTGATTAGAGAAGAAGGTTAAGAGATTTGAGAAGAAGGTGAAGAGTATTCGAGCAATCCAAGTCCTAAACTCAATCGATTTCATCGCCGCCACCACCACCAAAATGTAGATCGCACAACGAGGAACGCAGCCATATATTTTTCATCAACAAATCAGACCCTTGAATCCGAGGCAAGTATCTATTTTGCTAAATTCCAATTTAATATACCTTCCATGTTAGTCTAGGAATGAAAATCATCTGTTTTAATTGAAGAATTATATGTTTTGGAAGAGTATTTATATGTGTTGTAGGGAGAACCCATGTAGTCTAAAACCTTGATCATATGTAGAGGATTACCCACGAATTTATTATGATATTTGGGAAGAAAATCTTGATTAAAATAGAGGGTGGTGATTATTCAGGAAAAATTTGGTTTTGTAAAGAGATTTAAGATTAAACCCCTTTTGATTGGTTCGTTGAGGATTTATTGATGTCGTTACATTAGAACTTGTTTATGTACATTGCTTATACACTTGGATTACTTTCATTGGAGTTTGGGATGAAATTATATAGGTTTGGAGGGGTTAAAATGGTTGAACCCGTAGGTTGAATATTGCAAAAAAATTGGGCAAGAACTCCTTGCTCGATCGATCGACCCCTCCTGGAAAACTGCAGATTTTTCTCCTTTTTGTTTAATCCGGTTAAGATACGCCGGAACCCTTGATTATTATGTATGGAGTATAATGGGTTATGAAAAGGACCAGTAGGGTCTAAGTAGACTTCGTTGAGTGAAATTAATATGAGATGAGGTTCTAATTAGACTTCGTTGAGTGAAATCAATATGGGATGAAATTTTGGGTTAACGGGGAGTTATTAATACATTGGAAATTGTGCGTACGTTTACTAAAAGACTGAGACTAATGAAAGATTTAGACTAGAAGGTAAGTGAGGGTATACCTACTGAAATTTGTACTTAGTGAGAAAGAATACTTCGATAGATGAGAAGTAAGAACGAAGTAAATAATAAATGAGAATAAAAGAGACGAATTCGTTATGTGAAATAATTGAGTAAAATTTGTGTTGAGAATGGATAATAACAATTATGGGTCGTGGGCGAACCTAATTTGGAAAATATGAATATTTATATGTATGGCTTTGTGATTGTGCATGTATTACGTATCTGTGTATGACATACCTAGCTTACTTGCTATCGATGGGAGGTTTGCGTGTGAGGGCAGTCATATCCTGATGAATCCATGGGATTTTTGATTTGTCACTCAAGAACATAGGACTATGAAAGACTTATCGGTAAGTTGATAAGTCCGCTGACTTTGGGAATGCAGGTATGTGCGTGACCAATGGGTATGAGAACTATGTTCGCCTCTAATTTTTGTGTTGATATTTGTGGTTCGAGGAATCTTTACAGAACCTATAGTGATCCATACAGTGATGTGATGTATTGGGACAAGATAGCAGAGTAATGCAGCACCGCAGCTATGTCTCGGGGTGCAGTATTGTATATATATATATATATATATATATATATATATATATATATATATATATACACATGTGATGATATCTACTATGTGGATAAAGTAGAAATGTAAGATAGTTATGTATGAAAACACTTTGTTGAATTGAATTAATAAGGGACTTATCCATGTTGACTCTAAATGGATATATATATGTTTATAACATCATTATATGTATTATAAGGTTAATACGTGGGAATAATTTGGGCTATAAAGAATGGATACATGTGGTTAATCTAGTTAGCATGAGAACTATCACTAGGATGTCCTAGAGGTACGTTAGGGGTGAACACTAGATGAGAGGTAAAGATTCTCAAGAGAGTGTCGCATACTAACATGGTTATGATATTAGACGGTAAGTGTAGGTACCTAGAATTTGGGACCATGGGCCTGGACGAGTAGCCCAGATCTGGCGGCCCAAAATCCAGGCCCTCTATCTTTCATATTGACCCGGTCTCTCCCTAAGATTCCATGAAGAGAAGTTATAAGGGCGCACAACCCCATGAAGGGAAATGATAGGGAAGAGGGCTAGTATGAAGGAACCCATCATCTCCACTAACTAGCATACACATGTATAAATTAAACCCTGGGTCCGGGGCAAAGGACAAGTTGTATTCTCTGTACTTATTCTTCAGAATATAGAGAAATAACACTGACTGCACCACCGTGGACGTAGGCACATCTTTGCTGAACCACGTACACCTGTTGTTGTGTGATTGGCATTTTATTTATCTTTTCCTGGTTATTACCTCTTTCACATTTATTTGTGTTGCATAATAATTGTCACCACAATTGGCGTCGTCTGTGGGAAACGTTCATCTTTCCCTGAGAAGAGCCCACGCCAAGAAAAAATCTAAGATGTCTGGTCACAGCAGCAACGCTCCTCAAGCAGGAGATATTCAGGAGCCACCTGCTCCTCGCAGGATTAGGTCTGAAGTCCGACGTTCAGATCAAGGGGCTCGCTTAGAAAGGCCAGCCTCAGAAGAGAGTCAAGGACCACCAAGGTCCACGCAGATATCTAGGTTGATCGATGCATACGAGGCAAGGCTCCACGAGCAGAGGGAGTCTTCTCGCAGATATGAGGCTGAGAATGCTCGCTTGAAAAGAAGACTGGAAAAACTGGAGAAGGAACTACGTCCTGATACCAGGAGATGCCCCTATCGCACTCCTAGCCCTCAGGCGAGCAAATCTCGCAGCCGAGGAAGGAGGCTTAGGCGACAATATCAAGGGTACGAAGGTGGCGACTCAGACGATGACCTCCGCGAACAACTAAGAAAATCTCGCCGCTACCAGAGCCCTGCTCGCAGCGATGACAACATACGAAACCTGGTCCGCAGAGAAATGGACCAACATCCAGCTCACCGCGGCACCAGGTCGAACAGAGAACTCGCCAGGAGAGCCCTCAAGACCCAGATGAAATCACCCTTCACGAGGGAAATTGAAGAAGAAGAGGCTCCCAAAAAGTTTTCCATTTCAAGGTTCAAGATTTACGACGGGAAGACTGATCCCATTGATCATGTCAGGCAGTACCGGCAGGCTATGACCCTCTGGAATCACCGAGATGCACTGATGTGCCGTATTTTCCCCTCGAGCTTTCATGACGTGGCCCAGAAATGGTTCGAGAAACTCCCTCACCGATCCATCAGAAATTTCAAATCCCTGGCCGAGCTCTTTACGGCCCGGTTCATCACCAGCAGCTCCCATCTCAAAAGGATGGATGCTCTATTAACAATGAAGAAAACACCTCAAGAGACACTCCGAGACTACGCGAAGAGGTACTGGGAGTTATTCAACGAGGTCGAGGACTGCGCGGAAGAAGTGGCAGTGGCTTCATTCAAAATTGGGCTACCTAGCTCTTCCCTCCTTTACCAGTCCTTGACAAAGAAGGAAGCTACGACCATTGACGACCTGATGGCCCGGATTGAGAAATACGCAAAGGTGGAAGATGTCACCCGCCTTAATGTAGGAGAAAACGGTCGAGCCAAGCTCACTACCAAGGGAAGTGAGAAAGTTGAGAACCAGAAAAAAGGAGGAAAGAGTGGGGGCAAGAATGGCTCCAAAAGCGGAGGGAACCCTGACGTTACAAAATCGTTCCAGGCGATCAACACCGTCTTCAAAGAACCAATTTACAAAATTCTCGCGAAGATCAAGGATGAGCCGTTCGTCAAATGGCCCCAGAAAATTGGAGGATACCCCTCGAAAAGAAACAATGCATTAAGATGCACTTTCCACAAAGAGGGAGGGCATAAGACCGAGCATTGCAAGGCTCTTAAGTCCCACCTTGAGGAGTTGGCCCAATCCGGACATTTGAATGACTTTGTGGAAAAGAAGGTAGAGAGAGTGACTGCCCACAAGGAGGCGAAACCCGACAACGTATTGGAAGATGACGCCGGCCACGAATTCGCAGTAATCCACGGAGTATCCAATGTTAAGCAAATCCAGGGTAACTCAGCTCGAATGGAGGTAAAGAAGCTGACAGCGGTGATGCAAGCTTTTCAGATTGATCCAGCAAAATCACAGGCAGGAAAACGTCGGCGAGCAGAGGACATCAACTACAACAAGCATATTGTTTTCACGAATGAAGATCTTGTGGGAGTAAGGACCCCACATCACGATGCCTTAGTCATTACACTCAGGATAGCCAACTTTGATATCGACAGGCTGCTCGTCGATCAAGGGAGCTCATCCTAAGTAATGTACATCGACCTGTTCCGGAAATTGAAGTTGAACATCGCCGACCTAAAGGGAACCACTGTCCCTCTGGTCGGCTTCGCTGGGAAGATGACCATGCCTCTGGGCAAAATAGTACTGCCAGTGCGCGCTGGAAATGTTTCCAAAATGATCGAATTATTGGTGGTCGACATCGATTCACCGTATCAAGCCATCCTCGGCAGGGGATGGCTTCATGCAATGAAGGCAGTCTCCTCGACCTACCACGAGAAACTCAAATATGTCACCGAGCGAGGAGTGATGGAGATACATGGCGACCAGGCGATGGCAAGAAAGTGCTTCATAGCGGCCACCCGACCAAAGCCAGAGAAAAGAGCCGTTCAAACCAGCGAGAAAGTGGAGGAAGGTGCAATCCCTTCCAAATAGCAATTAAAATATGGAAGGCCCGGAGTGGAAGAGACCAGGCTCCTCCCCTCCGAGCGTGTTGTAGAGGACCTGGAAGAAGTGATGGCTAAAGAAGGCGACAACAGGAGAATCTTCCTGATCGGGACCTCACTCACTGACCAAGAGCAAAAGGATTTGTTAACCTTACTCAGAAGAAACATAGATGTTTTCGCTTGGGAACCCTATGAGCTGCCAGGAATCGATCCCAATATGGTCTGCCATCGGTTTCACGTCGATCCCACATTCAAGCCGATAGCGCAGAAGGCACGACGAACTGCTCCCGAGAAGGCCAGAGCAATAGAAAAAGAAGTCGAAAAACTGCTGGATGCAGGGTCCATACGGGAAGTGCAATTCCCCAAATGGTTATCCAACCCAGTGGTAGTTCCGAAAAGCAACGGGAAGTGGAGAGTTTGCATAGACTTCACTGACCTCAACAAAGCCTGCCCCAAGGATAGCCTCCCTCTTCCGAAAATAGACCAACTAGTAGATGCCACCGCAGCTCACGAACGAATGAGTTTTCTGGACGCATACTCAGGATATCACTAGATCCCCCTGTATGCCCCAGATCAGGACAAAACGACGTTTATCACGACCGTTGGTTTATACTGTTACAAGGTCATGCCTTTTGGGCTAAAAAATGCAGGGGCAACCTATCAGCGGCTAGTTACTAAAATGTTCAAGAATCAAATGGGAGACACAATGGAGGTCTACATTGACGACATGCTCGTCACGAGAAAGAAGAAGGAAAATTACCTCTCGGACCTATCAAGTACCTTCGAAATCCTCAGGAAGTAACGAATGAAACTCAACGCGAGCAAGTGTTCCTTCGGTGTCCAGTCAGGAAAGTTTCTTGGGTATTTGGTCAGCAAGCGAGACATAGAGGCTAATTCGGACCAGATTGATGCAATCAAAAGAGTGCAACCTCCTCGCACAGTCCGAGATGTACAGAAGCTCACTGGAATGCTCGCTGCTCTAAATCATTTCATTTCTAAATCCTCCGAGAGATGCAAGCCCTTCTTCCAACTCTTAAAAGGCAGCAGAACAGTAGAATGGACCCCAGGTTGCACACGAGCGTTAGACGAGCTCAAGTCCTACCTAAGCTCCCCACCGCTGCTTGTCATACCACGTCAAATGGACTCTTTGTACCTCTACCTCTCTGTATCCATCCATATTGTCAGCTCAGCGCTAATGTGTGAAGTTACAGGGATCCAACATCCAGTCTATTACGCGAGCAAAACTTTACTAGAAGCCGAGCAGCGCTACCTACCATTGGAAAAGCTCGCATTTGCCCTAGTAATGTCCTCGAGGAAACTGAAGCATTACTTCGAAGCTCATACGATCATCGTCCTTACATCACACCCCCTCAAGGCTGTCCTAAGGAAGGCGGATTTGTCGGGCAGACTGTCTAAATGGTTAGTTGATCTCGGCCGATTTGACATCCAATTTCAACCAAGGACAGCTATCAAGGGTCAAATCCTTGCTGATTTCATAGATGAATTCACAGGCGAAGAACCCTTCGACCAGCCTAAGCCAACAGAACAAAGCAACCAGGCTACAAGGAAAGGCTGGAAACTATTCGTTGATGGAGCCTCCAACTCAAAGGGGGCAGGAGTAGGAATTGTTCTCATCACTCCAGAAAATACAGTCCTCGAGCAAGGAATAAGGCTGGGATTTGCAGCCTCCAACAACGAAGCATAATACGAAGCCTTGATAGCAGGTCTCCAAAGGGCGCAAACTCTGGGAGCAAAGCATTTGCAGGTATTAAGAGATTCGCAACTAGTTTCCAATCAGATAAGTGGAGACTATAACACGAAGGACGAGAGAATGGCAGCCTACCTCTCCTTGGTAAAAAACTTAATGACGAACTTTGAAGAGATCAACATCCAACAGTTTCCCAAGGGGCAAAACAGCCACGCTGATGCCCTAGCAGCCCTGAGCTTGGCAGTTGACTCTAGCCTTAAAAGGATCATCCCTATCGATTTCCTCAGTTGCCCAAGCATTTACCCCAACTGCGAGCTGACAAAAGCAAAACCAATACTCCAATTGGAATCAGCCCCTAGCTGGATGGATCCCTTGAGAGATTATTTAAAGAATGAAATGCTCCCAGAAGATAAGAGAACTGCCCACCAGATAAGAGTCAAAGCTGCTCGCTTTCACTTATCCACAAGAGGCGACTTGTATAAAAGATCTTTCTCCGGCCCCTACCTTAGATGCGTCCACCCAGGCGATGTTAAAGTAGTGCTTCACGAGCTTCACGAAGGAATCTGTGGAAGTCACGTCGGAGGAAGGTCTCTAGCCTTCCGAACAATGAAGGAAGGTTACTGGTGGCCATACATGCAAAAGGACTCCGCAGTATATGTCCGCAATTGCCTAAAATGCCAACTTCACGCTCCCATGGTCCACCATCCCGCCAGCGAATTAAAATCCCTGACCAGTCCCTGGCCCTTCGCCCAGTGGGGAATGGACATCGTGGGACCACTGCCCACCGCTGCCGGCAATTGCAAATACCTGTTGGTTGCAACTGATTACTTTACCAAGTGGATCGAGGCAGAACCATTGGCGAACATCCAAGATGCTGACATGATGAGGTTCATATGGAGAAATATAATCACTCGATTCGGGATCCCTAGAACCATCATCACTAACAATGGAACACAGTTCGAGAGTGGGCCTTTTCAGGACTTCTGCGACAAACACGGGATCAGGCACCACTTCAGCTCGGTGGCCTACCCTCAAAGCAACGGACAAGCTGAGGCTTCCAACAAGACAGTGATCGCTGGATTGAAGAAGCGGTTAGAGCGAGCTAAAGGCGTGTGGACAACCGAGCTACCGCATATCCTATGGGCATACAGAACGACTCCTAGGCGAGCCACATGAGAAACGCCATTCTCAAAAGCATATGGTATGGAGGAGGTCATCCCACTAGAAGCAGGATTGCCTACAATGAAATCCGACCTTGTCGAGCAGGGCCAGAACGATCAGGCTTTGCTCGCCAAACTCGACCTGGCCGACGAGCGTAGGGAACTTGCCCTAGTAAAACTAGTAAGTTATCAGCAACAACTCGCGAAGCACTACAGCAAAAGGGTCAATCCGAGGAAATTCAAAGTTGGGGACTATGTTCTAAGAAAGGTCCTGGGCAACACAGTGAAGCCATCAGACGGTAAACTGGGCCCGAACTGGGAAGGACCTTATAAGATAATTAGAGACGACCTGTGAGGTGCCTATCATTTGAAAACGATGGAGGGCTGAGAGATACCACGAGCATGGAACGCAACTAATCTCAAGAAATTCTATTTTTAGGAGTTCTATTGTTAGATCTTTTATTGTACTCATTATGTGAAAGGGCAGTTCATTTCTCAATTCACCAATAAAAATCTCTCAGTTGATCACTCTCTAAAAAGTAACAATTACATCTTATTGCACATACCTTTCAAATCAAAGGCATAATGGTTGACATAGCAGGGGAACACCCCTCCTCAGGTCATCATCATGAAGCACGACAGACCTCTTAGCATTGCCCATGGCAATATATGAAGCCCTACAGAGTATTCTTAGGCATCAAACCTACTTTGGTTGAACAAAATCCTGACCGGATGAAGACATCCAATACCAGGTGTGTCCTCGCCAATTGCCCTACTTAGGCCTAAGGGAGTGTGACGACACGACCTAAAAGGTAAAGGTAGGGCACAATGGTATTCTTAATACTGGACTGGGCGGACACTCACATGACAAAATAAAAAGGATTATGAAGCTGCAAAAATATAAAAGGATTGGATGAACACGTTTAGTCGGCAAAATCGCCCAAAACTCGAACTTTCCATTAATCTTTTATATTTACAAACAATAATAGTACATGTTTAGTCGGCGAAGCTCGCCCAAAGCATTTACAATTATTAAAAAACAAAATCTCAAGGAGGTGGAAGCCTCCGAGCAAGATAATCAGCAACTTTAGCTCTCCTTCCATCATCAGGAGCAGGAGCGAGCTCCTCCACGACCTCATTTGTGTCCAACTCCAATAGTCGCCGGGGAATAGCATCGATGGGGATCCATCGATCATCCCGACTGAATGGATTGGGCATCAGAGTAGAGGAGGACATCTCGTGTCGATACCACAACGTCGAGTTCCTTGGGACCTGCAGCTCTTTGAGAGCACTCAACCACCCACTAATGAAGAAGAGCTCCTCGAACTCTGATAATCTTGTGGGAGCATCCAGCCAGCCCTGATCATAGCCATCGGACCACACTTGGCGAGGGACCTTCTTGAATAGATGCCGCAGACGGGTAACGTCCCTCTGGAGCCCAGCAGCAGTCACATAAGCTCGTCGAACATCGCCACGCGGCTCCTCCATTTCCCTCTCACGCTGTTCCTTAGCTTCCCTATTCCTACCCCTGGAACTCCTACCAGCACGCGGGAGGGGGGGCCGAGCAGATCGCGATGAAGAAGAGCCTTGTAGGACTGCCGAAATTATGCTCGGCGAGTGCTCCTTAAGCCTAAGGACTTCCCTCCTCAAGTCTTCATTTTCTTGCTGTAGGAACTCCCCAACCTGATTAATCTCTGTGGCCTCCAACAACCTTGCTCTCAGTGCACTGACTTCTTCTTGCACGGAAGCACCGATTTCTTCCATCTCCTGGAGCCTGTCCTTAAACTTGGCCATTAGCTCGGACTAATCCTTATATTTCTGGTTCCTTGACTTAGCAAACCTACAAAGTCTAGCAAAGGCCTGGCGAACTGCAGGGCTTGCATTAGGACCGAGAGTCCTACCTAGTTGGGAGGTAACAGGAATATAATCATCCACATCAACCAACTACAAGTAAAATAAATAGAAAAGAAAGAGATCAGCATAAACAAAAATAGAGTCTTTTCATTAATAAGGAACGAGGTTACATAAGATTGAAAAAGAAAAAATTACAAAGCAGCCCTATCAATTATCAACCTCGGCTGGCCCAGAGGTGGATGGTCCCTTGTCCTTATCAGCATCGGCAGGAGCATTACCCTCTGCAGGGGTGTCCTCTGTCCTCTCGACCAAAGGAACATCAGTAGAAGTCGCCTGAGAGACAGGACCGGTGCCTTCAACAGTTGGGGCTGGGTCCTCATCGACGACTGGCTTTGGCCCTGGATCATGCTCATCAAAGAGAGGGGATGCAACGTCCACCCTGGCAGCCACGAGAGCCTTATTCCACCCTTTCTTGAAGTTCAGACGGCTGATATAGCCTATCTGAACCTCAGCGTCCTCATACGCAGCAGCCCAGCCAGAGTTGTACGAATCTTCCTTAAGAGTGGTTGCCTGGGCTTTCTCCTCCTCCAGTTGCTCGGCCAGAGCCCTGTTCTTCTCTGCAAGGTCTAGCTTGCTCGAGCACACCAGGTCATACGCCTTCCTCAGCTCGCCAAGCTCCCTGACCGCATCATCTCTCTCGCGAGCAGAATTAACAAGAGCCAAGTCAGATGAAGCTCGAGCTGCATCAGCAGCCTTCAGATCGGCCTCCAGCTGAGACCCCCTGGCTACCAGGGCAGATTTTTGCTGCTCCAGCTCACCATTCCTTCTCACCAGCTCGTCGCGAGAGCGATAAAGCACAGCGAAGTCGGTCACAAACTGTAAAGAACAAGGAAGGGATCAAGAAGAAGAAACCATCAAAACTGGTTAAAAGAAATTGAGAATTAGAAGAGAACTTTACCAAGGTGAGCCTCTGGCTAGCCTACAGAGCCAATTGATCGGACCCCAACGTCCACTCGCGATCTGCAGGAAGGACTGCTCTCTCGAGCAGCGTAGGGGCAAGCTGAGGAGAGGCGGCCATCGAAGCCCCCTCGGGCAAGGCAGACACTGGGACCAGGGCTTGACCAGTTTTGGTCCTCAATTCCATCTTCCTCCTCTTTTTCTCTCTCCCTTCTCTTCCTTTCCTCCACTTTCTTCTTCTCTTCCACCTTCTTCCTCTCCTCCTCCTTTTTCCACTCTCTCTCCCTCGCCTGCTCCTCCTCTCTCTTCTTCTTCTTCTTCTTCTTCTTCTTCTCTTGCTCCTGAGAAGAAGGCCGAGAACTAGTAGCTATGGCCCCAAAGGTAGTCTTCGGTTTCTTGGACCTCTGTGCAAGGAGCACATCATCATCATCATCGTCATCTCTGATCAGATTCTTCCTGGGAGGCATCTCTTCACCAGAACTGCTGGTAGTGCTCGACGAGTCTTGAGCCTCAGAATCCCCTTCAGAAGAACTGATACTGTCAGCACTCCCTGCACCCAATTACTCACAACGCCTGCAGGCTCACTCTCCGAGCTGCTCTCCTCTTCGTCCAACTGGATGGGCTCAGCCGAAGTCTCTACGGAAGAGTCAAAGCCTGGAACACTATCCACAGGTCGGGCTATGAAGCTGGAGCTTGTGTTCTTGCATTCAAGCAAAAAGCGGTAGATTTGGGATGCTCGCCGTCACCCAAGGGCTCTATGATGTTCCAAGCTTTAACCAACTCAGAAATTCGGACCTCGCTGAGAGCAGGTTCCACGTTCTTTTACCTCGCTATAAAAGAAAACGTAGAAAGGGGTTAGAAAATCCATAAATCAACAAATTTTGAAGCAACATTACCAATATCTACCTATATACTCTTCCCCATAAAAGGGAACAGTGAATCTTTCAGATCTTGACCCTTCAGATTGAGGAGAGAACTGCCAATTCCTAACAAGAAAACCCTCCTGCCAGTAGTCCTTATGGGAATCAGGTAGATTCACTACCAATACCCTATCAGGGCTCCTAGCTTTGAGGTACAGGACACCTGAACTAGTTCGAGAGAAGGAGTAACAAAAGCAGACCTCGGTAAGACCTAACCTAGTGTCGTATAATTGATTTATCCTATGCACGCCATTCACTATTTTCCATACATTGGGAGAACACTGTGCAGGTACAATACCAAAATAGCTAAAGAAATGCAGAAACAGATCATTACGGGGAAAGGCAAGTCCCCCTTGGGAGAGCAACAAAACGTGAATCCAATGTGCATCCTCTATATCCCTAACGTTCCTAGGAGGCGAGGCACAACACTCAATCTCTACCCACTCAGGAATGTTATAGAATTTTCTAAACTCCGTGACTGACCTATTTCTAATCTTCGCCATTGGAAAAATACAAGAAAAACTACAAACCAAAGAGAAAATACAAAGAGCACGAGAGACTTACAAGACGAAAGATCAGGTCAAATGGCGAAAAAGCAACGAGAGTAGAGATCGAAAGCAGAAGGTACAAAGTGTAAGAGTGCTCAGAAGATATAAGATTGCTGGAAAAGCTGAAGCGACGAAGAGAAATGTGCCTTATCCCAGCAAGCCTTCAATTCTAATCATAGCGCATGGATAGCGAAGCGGGTGCCGCCAAAGCAACTTCACAGTTTTCAAAGGATCACAAATCATCCATAATGGCCTATCATTTAAATTCATTAGACCCATAAACGTGGACCAACAAATTTAGGGGCAATTGTAGGTACCCAGAATTTGGGACCATGGGCCTGGACGAGTAGCCCAGATCTGGCGGCCCAAAATCCAGGCCCTCTATCTTTCATATTGACCCGGTCTCTCCCCATGATCCCATGAAGAGAAGTTATAAGGGTGCACAACCCCGTGAAGGGAAAGGATAGGGAAGAGGGATAGTATGAAGGAACCCATCATCTCTACTAACTAGCATACACATGTATAAATTAAACCCTGGGTCCGGGGCAAAGGACAAGTTGTATTCTCTGTACTTATTCTTCAGAATATAGAGAAATAACACTGACTGCACCACCGTGGATGTAGGCACATCTTTGCTGAACCACGTACACCTGTTGTTGTGTGATTGGCATTTTATTTATCTTTTCCTGGTTATTACCTCTTTCACATTTATTTGTGTTGCATAATAATTGTCACCACAGTAAGCATTTTAAATACTTGCTAAACTATTTTTAAAATTATTTTACACTCGGGCTCTGACCCGTTTTCTGTCCTTTCTTTCTCTATTGTGTATATATGTATGTATTACAGGTGCCTAGTAACAGGGGCGCCATGCTTAGGTTCTTTGGATTGGACGTGCTTCAGTTAATGTGGAGTTGCAGGCCCTTGCTTTAGACGACTTCGTCATTGAATTAGTTCCTACTTTAGATCTTCATAGTTAGGGCATGTGTCGCCCGATTTCCTATTCTAGTTGGATTTGTTAGAGATTTGTGATATTTCCAGCGTTCAGTACTCCTTGCGAGTTAACTCTTGTCAGAATGATTTCATTTATGATTCTTACACTTGGTTTGGATTATATAGATGGTTTAATTCTTGTGTGTTAATTTCCATCCTGAGTATTTATGTAATTCTTAACTGTTGGGTATTATAAAGTTTTTTATTGGTTTTTAATAAATGAAAAATGAGGTTTTAAATGGTTTTGACACTTAGCTTAATTATTCAGGGTGTTCAAATTGGAAATATTATTTGGTGAAATGATGCTGAGATTGAACCAACCGTTCACATGGTTTTAATTTAATAAAGGAGTGATCACCCAGTATTTAATTAGGCGGGGTGTTACAAGTGGTATCAGAGCATCAGGTTCTAGTTTCCTTTAGGATCTGTGCGGCTTATTATGCTTCCAGCATAACTTTCTTTGATATAGAGCCCTATGTTTAAGATTGTTTATTTCTATGGTAAGATTCCGTTCTACTGCTATAACGTATATATTAGTGAATATTATTTGCATTTAGGCGTGTTCATACAAGAAGTATGGCAGATGAGGGCCATTGGACGGATAGCGGAGGTCGTACTTAGGAGGTTACGAAGTATGTTCGAGGATGATGACCGTAGTCGAGGTCACCCCTAGTATGGCATGAGAGGCCAGGACTGTAAAGACGGTTATGAGGCAGCCTATAAATTCCAAGTGCTTCTATAGTCGAAGGTGATGCCAAATTTGACTCACCCTACGTCGTATGCTTGGGAGAGGGTCAAATGGAAAATTGAGGAGAGTCATCAGTAGAAGTTCTATAAAAGCGGGAATTGGGTGTATTACCTAACGAAGGTAATATATTCAAAGGCTTGGACATATTGTGGAGTGTGGTTAACTGAAACTGTAAATTTGGGGTAAAATTTTTCTTGACTCATCGGAGCAAAGTTATAATAGTGGGAGTCAACAACCACCACCCGCGAATGAGGGTACGTTTGCTATCTATGGAATTATGGGGCGCATAATGATTATTATTAGGACCTCACATTCATTTGTAGCTATTAGAATTGCGTGGACCATATGGTTACTAGACTTGGCCATTGGCACTATAATTTATGTAGAATCACTGATGGGTAGTGGATCGCCTATTATTTTCTTGTATATATCAAAACGTGAGTTTAATTTTATCGGGGTTCTACTTATTATAGACATATCTGAGTAGGATGTGATTATCGACATGGATTGACTTGTTGTATATGAGACTAAGAATGATGGTTATAGCCAGCGTACTGTCTTTAACAAGAGTGTGAATAAGTAGAATTTCATATAAATAAATAAAACTTATTGGGATGTTATATACTATAGACTAAGGACCTGAGGAGTTTTGATGACCAACTATTTTAGGTAGTAGTGTATCAGGGGGGTTCCTTGTTTGGATTTCGCTCTGCAAGACACTTCACGCATGAAACTAAAGAACGTTGGGAGTAGAAGTAAGTTAGGCCTTTAGAATATTAGTTTATAACCTTTGCCATTATATGTATATATTTATATTAATCAGAGAGTTATGATTTATAGCATGATTTGAGGCAAATGAAATCGCCAAATGAGAATGTGGAAATCATAGAAATACGAATTATAGACTAAGTAGTCAGTTAATTAAGGGCAACCTTACAGAGGAATCACATTCATTTAGACCTTATGATGGAATGTACACAAATTGGGTGTATGGGCACCCTGGATGGTTTGATTGTAGTATTTTTCATGTTTGTGTCACAATAAGTATTCTTGAGGTTAGTGAAAGTAGAAGTTGTGACTTCCAGATTTAGTTGTTTGATAACTTAGGATCGTTACTCCCCATAATTTTTCCATGAGGATGGTATAGTAGGGATTGGGTAAAGTTTAACTCAAGATAATTTAAACTAAATGGTAAGGCTTGGAGTATAACATTTGTGGGGGTATTCGGTAATGTACTGTATGGGTGGTACGACGAAAATTACATGAGATGTGAGATTAATAACCAGAGTTCTCCTTACCAGTTACGCTTTATTTTTTTGAATTTCATGACGAAATTCCGTTATTAGGGGGGAAGTATGTAATACCCCGTATTTTTATGGCTTTTAAAATTGGGGATTTATTGAATTTAATTGAGATATTAATTTAATATTAATTTGGCATTTTATTTTAAATATTTACTAACGTGATGCGAGTTAGTAATTATTGGGAATTTGTTGAATATTACAAGATGAGCAAAGTAATATATGAGATTGATTTTATTAAAATTGTCACGAGTGAATAAAATGGAAATTATGGAAATTTAATTCGGGACTCGCCTCTATCGTGTCAGGACTAAATTATTATTATTAAAGTGAATAGATTATAAGTCATCCGTATAGTCGTTTTGAGTGCGTCAAAGTGTCTAGAAGGGTCGAGATAGTCAGAAAAGTATACCCGTGGGTTTAGTTTGGGTCTCGGGGAGTTTTTAGGCCTAATTGTCATCCGAGAGGGTATTTTAGACATTTTGTATTTTTGGGTAATTAAACCCACGAATTTTCTTAGTATTTATTAGCCATTTAGAGTTGTCTCTTAGGGTTAACAAACACAAAGCCTAAGCCATCCATTAGAGATGAAGGTGAATGGTGAAGAGATTTGAGAAGAAGGTGAAGAGTCTTCAAGCAATCCAAGGCCTAGAACTCACCCGATTTCATCGCCACCACCATCAAAACGTAGATCGCACGATGAGGAATGCAACCATATATTTTTCATTAACAAATCAGACCCTTGAATCTGAGGCAAGTATCTATCTTGCTTAATTCCAAGTTAATATACCTTCCATGTTAGTCTAGGAATGAAAATCATCTATTTTAATTGAAGAATTATATGTTTTGGAAGAGATTTTATATGTGTTGTAGGGAGAACCCATGTAGTCTAAAACCTTGATCATATGTAGAGGATTACCCATGAGTTTATTATGATATTTGAAAAAGAAAATCTTGATTAAAATAGTGGGTGGTGATTATTAATGCAAAATTTAGTTTTGTAAAGAGATTTGAGATTAAACCCTTTTTGATTGATTCGTTGAGGATTTATTGATGTCGTTACATTAGAACTTGTTTATGTACATTGCGTATACACTTGGATTGCTTTGATGGGAGTTTGGGATGAAATTATAGAGGTTTGGAGGGGTTAAAATGGTTGAACCCCTAGGTTGAATATTACAGAAAAACTGGGCAAGAACTGCTTGCTCGATCGATCGACCCCTCATGGAAAACTGCATATTTTTCTCCTTTTTTTTTAAACTGGTTAAGATACGTAGGAACCCTTGATTATTATGTATGGAGTATAACGGGTTATGAAAAGGACCAGTAGGGTCTAAGTAGACTTCATTGAGTGAAATTAATATGAGATGAAATTTTGGGTTAACGGGGAGTTATTCATACATTGGAAATTGTGCGTACGTTTACTAAAAGATTGAGACTCATGAAAGATGTAGACTAGAAGGTAAGTGAGTGTATACCTACTGAAATTTATACTTAGTGAGAAAGAATACTTCGAGAGATGAGAAGTAAGAACGAAGTAAATAATAAATGAGAATAAAAGAGACGGAATCCGTTATGAGAAATAATTGAGTAAAATTTGTGTTGAAATTGGATAATAACAATTATGGGTCATGGGCGAACCTAATTTGGAAAATATGAATATTTATATGTATGAATTTGTGATTGTGCATTTATTATGTATCTGTGTATGACATACCTAGATTACTTGCTATCGACGGGAGGTTTGCGGGTGAGGGCAGTCATATCCTGATGAATCCTTGGGATTTTTGATTTGTCGCTCGAGAACGTTGGACTATGAAAGACTTATCGGTAAGTTGATAAGTCTGTTGACTATGGTAACGTAGGTATGTGCATGACCCGTGGGTATGAGAACTATGTTCGCCTCCAATTTTTGTGCTGATATTTGTGGTTCGAAGAATCTTTACCGAATTTATAATCCCCTATACAGCGACGTGATGTATTGGGACAAGATAGCAGAGTAATGCATCACCGCAGATGTATCTCGGGGTGCATTATAGTATATATATATATATACACGTGATGATATCTACTATGTGGATAAAGTAGAAATGTAAGATAGTTATGTATGAAAACACTTAGTTGAATTGAATTAATAAGGGACTTATCCATGTTGAATCTAAATGGATATATATATGTCTATAACATCACTATATGTATTATAAGGTTAATACGTGGGAATAATTTTGGCTATAAAGAATGGATATATGTGGTTAATTTAGTTATCATGGGAACTATCACTAGGATGTCCTAGAGGTACGTTAGGGGTGCACACTAGATGAGAGGTGAAGATTCTTAAGAGAGTGTCGCATACTAACATGGTTGTGATATTAGCCGATAAGCATTTTAAATACTTGCTAAACTATTTTTAAAACTGTTTTACACTCGGGCTTTGACCCGTTTTCTGTCATTTCTTTCTCTATTGTATATATATATGTATGTATTACAGGTGCCTAGCCACAGGTGCGCCATGATTAGGTTCTTTGGATTGGACGTGCTGCAGCTTATGTGGGAGTTGCAGGCCCTTGCTTTAGACGGCTTCGATATTGAATCAGTTCCTACTTTAGATCTTCATAGTTAGGGCATGTGTCGTCGGATTTCCTATTACAGTTGGATTTGTCAGAGATTTGTGATATTTTTAGCGTTCAGTACTCCTTGGGAGTTAACTCTTGTCAGAATGATTTCATTTATGGTTCTTACACTTGGTTTTGATTATATAGATGGTTTAATTCTTGTGTGCTAATTTCCATCCTTAGTATTTACGTAATTCTTAAATGTTGCTTATTAAAGAGTTTTTTTATTAGTTTTTAATAAATGAAAATTTAGGTTTTAAATGGTTTTGACACTTAGCTTAATTATTTAGGGTGTTCAAATTGTAAATATTATTTTGCGACATTGATTTTGAGATTGAACCAACCGTTCACCTAGTTTTAATTTAAAAAAGGACTGATCACCCGATATTTAATTAGGCGGGGTATTACACCCAATAACTCTCCTCCACCCTTTACCCATCATCCCTCTCTCCCTCTCATCAATCCATGGTGTGTAAAGTCGAGATCTAATATTTTTTTTTTACTTCAAATCTTATTTTTTTTATTATTTCGATTCAAAGTTTTTTATTTGATTTAGAATGGATTTACGATGGAGAAGAAGAAATAGGGGTTCTGAATTTTTTTTATTGTGTATAAAGTCGTTTGAATTTTTTCTTTTCTGAATACAAATATTTTTTTAACTCAAATTAGTTTTTTTTGCTCAAATATGATTTTTATTGTTGCAAATATTTTTTTAAGTAACTAGTTTTTTGTGATATCATTTTCTTGATGGAAAATATTTTTTTAAATACAACATTTAATTTAGTGAAAAATAATTTTGTCTTGAAATTAAATATTTTTTTACTGAAATCATATTTTTATGGAATATATTTTTTTTAAATTAATTTTTTGGTGGGATTTTTTTTTGTTCGAAATAATTTTATTTCGGGAAATAAATTTTATTTATGGAAATACTTTCTTTTTAATTATTTGAGATTATTTTAATTGTGGAAAATATTTTTTTGTTGAAAATCATTTTATTTGGTGGGAAGCAGTTTTTTTCAGGATTTTTTTAACCGAAGTCATTTTGTTTTTTGCTGGAATTTTTTTTCCGTGTCGAAAACTGTTTTTTTTTCTTTTTGCTCGATTTAGTTTTTGTTAGAAATATTTTTTTTGGTCGAAATGTTTTTTATAATCATTTTATTCGGTAGAAAACATTTTTTTCTGGAAATTAATTTTTGTACCTGAAATTAATTTTTTTGATATATTTTATTTTTTATTTACTTGAAATCATTTTTCGTAATATCTAATAATATTTGTGAGATTTTTTTCTTTTTATTTTCTAGTTTTTTAAAATTACTTTTCTATAATCTTCAAGATTTTTAAATTCCCAATGTGTGTGTATATATATATATATATATATATAATTTTCAGATTTTTTAAAAGTTTTTTTTTGAATATTTTAAATTTTTTGTTTATTTTTACTTGTTTGTATAATATAATACATTTTAAATAACCCTATAAACGAAAATATCCTCATGTGCATGACACATGATCACTTTTCCGTACAAATATTTAACACGGTTAGGATTGTAGTGTATTATGAAGTTTATTAATAAGTTTGGTTGGCAAAGTGAAAAATTGAATAAAGTTTAGGAAGTGTAATTAATACTTAAAATAAATATTAGGGCATATCCCAAATAGTTCCTCGAAAAATTTTCAATACACGTTTACTCCAATCTTTTTCATGTTGTTTCAAAAAGTCCGTCATCACATAAAAATACCAAAAGAAAGGAGTTCTGGCAAGGGTCGTTGGAACTCCGGCAATGGGAGGGTGGGGGCAGAAATGCCACTAGTGCAGAGCTTTAAAAATATGAGAATATTGGTGAAATGAGCGTTTGAAGAACTTTTTGGAACAAAATAAAAAGACTTGGATTAAATGTATATTAAATTCTAGAGATCGTTATCCTTGGAAGCATATTTGGAAGGTCATAGCACCGTCGAAGGTCTGTTTTTTGGGTATACATCGGCTAGACATGCCATTCTGACGCTCGAGGGTCTACACAAGAGAAGTTATCATTTGTTTAACCGTTGTTAGTTATGTAAGGAGGATGATGAGAAGACCAATCATCTTCTCCTTCACTTTAAGGTGACGAGAGTCCTGTAGGACATTTTCCTTTCCCTTACTAGGACCCCTTGGGTTATGCTCAAGTCTGTGAGGGCGCACTTAAATGGGTGGATACCCCCGTGAGGGTATTTGGAGGACATGCATGTGTGGCGTTTAGTTCCTCTAACAACTACCATTTTTTCACGTAAAGGCTGGATAGGCACGATATGCCGAAGATGTGGCTTTTCGATCAATTAATATCATTCTCAGCACCAACATAAAATAAATTCTATATTAAAGACCCATCATTGGATTTTAAATTCAACATTTCCATAATAAGTACATAAAACCAAACCAACATAAGTGCATGATAAGTCTGAGATAAATGTGTGTATGACAACTCCATATAGTGTAAATAAATAAATATCGGGCTTATGCCCATACAAATGTCTCAAATGAATATCTATGATTGGAAAAGAACCAAAGCTAGAGTTAATAATATGAAAAGATGCTAAGCATGAGAGATCGCAAGGTTAGTACAACAACAGTCCCGCTATCCCTGTCTAGAAATAACCTGGGGGGAAAAACATTTACATTTGGGTCAGAGCCCGAGGTGTGCAAGAATTAATTGATTTAATTTAAGATGTAATCATACATTGGATGCAAATTAACTATTCCCTTCATCACTCACATGCGTATAACACCTCACCCCTCAACTAAGTATGCTATTATTCGCATCCCAATAAGTCCTAAATAATAACTATGACAAAATGACAAGCAAGTAATAAAATGTCAATGATTAAATGATTAAGTGTACCGACTACATTTAATTACCAATACCCATAATATCCAAATCTATAAAATTTCACATAAAGGGTACAAAGATCTATTATGCATTAACGAATCAAAGTTGCAATTTATGTCCACATTTTTAAGCATTTCAATTTTTACCTCATATAAAAATTACAATTTACCTCATATATATATATATATATATATATATATATATATATATATATATATATGTGTGTGTGTGTGTGTGTGTGTGTATGTGTGTGTGTATACATATGTATATATATGTTGTATACCGCTACAACCGTCGAAGAATGTTCAAGATCTCATATGAAACAAGATGAATCCGAATATCAAGTTTCATCAATAATCAAGCCTCCGCGAGATGAATTTGGTAATGGTTGTGTTTTCGTTACTTAGCATTTCACTTAAAATATTGGGTTATTTTCATCAAAGAAGTTTTAAGTGTTGGAGCGGAGCTTTTATTTTTTTCGTCAAAATTAATTTTCATAGTTTTAAGGAGTTGCATTTTCTAGGAAAAGAAAAAGAAAAAATATTTATTTGAAGGCTCGTTTGAGTGACAACCTAAGTCTTTCAAATGACATACCATCTCACGCAAAGATTGTTCAGGCGACACATGGAGCCATTCAAGCGAGATTCGATCTCATTCGAGCGACCTGCCACCTTAAGGTTTTGTGTAAATACATGTTAAACGAGGCGTATTTCATCAAGAAGTATTTCCCTTTTTCATTATGCAAATAGTGAAATTTGGCATAACACTTTTGGCTTCTTCATTTATGAATTTAAACCCTTTTATTTCAATTCACAAAAATCCCAAATTTTTGGGTAAATTGTTTTGGAACCTAAGAACATACTTTGCAATTGTTCGAAATTTGTGGTGTTAGTCTTTACAACAAAAGACTGAGGTCATTGAGGTTCATTGTGCGTGGATCATTTCTAAATTTGGACTGCGGTTCATGTGGGTTCAGTGCGTGGGATCTATTGCTGACTCTAGACTGCGTCTATATAGGTTTGCTGAGGTAAACTTATTGCAAATCTCATTATAATTCGTGTAAATTGTGTTTTACAAATTATCGTGAAATAAAAGGTTTTGCCCTGAGGGGATTTTTCCTGAAATCTACGAGTTGGTTATTTTTTATTATTGGTTTGACACACACACACACACGTAGTTGCTTGTTTAAGGGATGATTTTATTTGGTTTAAAATTGACTCTAATTAAATAAGTTTGTGATTGGAATTTGCGCATTTATTTAAATTAGTATCGCATATGACACTTTACAAATTGGTATCAGAGCAGGTTGCTCGAAGTTATCGACTGATCTTGATTTTTAAAGTTTTTCCCTGATACAATTTGATTACTCGCGTCGTAAAATTGGTATCAGAGCTTGTTACACTAAGTTATTGTGTTTGATCCAAGATGTTCTTAAATATGGCTTTTGGTGGTATTGATGATTTTAGATGTCAACTTTTTAAAAGGCATAATTGGAAATTTCACTCGAATTTTTATTTTAAATCTCCTGTTGAAAGTAACTCTAAAAGGTTTCGTGCTTGCGAGGGAATTAGTCATCGGATGGAAGAGTGTCCCACTCATATAAGAAATATTTTAATAAATTGACAACTTATGTTTCTACCCTTACTGATAGTGATTCAGAAGAAGAAGTTTTTACACGTCTAGGTGAGAGCTTCCCACCCGCGTGTCTAGTGACGTGAGTGAGGGTGAAATGTATGAGGCGGAGGAAGAAGATTAGAGTGAGTTGCAAGATGCCTACAATAATTTGTATATGGAATCTATAAATTTTAAAAAATAAAACTTGAAATTACAAGATAAATTGAAAGAGCGTGCATACGATAGAAACAACACCGATGCATCGATTGAGGATCTTAGGACATATGAGGAGATGCTTAGAGAAACGTTAGGATATGTCGAGTGTGAAAGAGATAGTCTTAGAGGGTTGATGGAGACTATAAAAAAGGAGCTTTTTGAATTTGACGATTCTGGATGTATACTTGAGTCTAGGATAGGTCAGCTTGAGAAGTGTTTAAGAGAGTCAAGCAAGGTGAAATTTGATTTGGAGTCTAGGTTGGAAAAGCTAGATAAGATGTTAGGCACTGTCAAAGTCAAGGATGATATGTATGGTATAGGAATCGATGATAGTGTTTCACCCATTCCCAAAGCTAATTCCACATGTGTGAGAGATCCTCCTAGGGTTGTTAGGAGATAAGCACTGAAGGTTGTTAAGAGAGAGCCGCCTAGGAAAATAAATTCGACTTCCAAAACCCCCACACGTCATTACAAATCTATTTGGGTTAGGAAATCAGGTTTAAAGGATTTTGGAATAATTGTTCATGATTCTTGGTTACTTGCACATGATTCTTCTACTTATATATCATATAGATGATCGTGTTCGTTTGTTTGTCATGTGCTAGTTATGCTACATGATATGTTCTTACTAGTGTTATGATTTGTGCATCATTTTTATATTAAATTTTTGTTTTTCAATTTTTTTAAAAAATACAAAAAAAATATTCTTGTTTTAGGAAAATTAGAAAAAGTCAAAAAGAGTTTTGTATTTTGTTTTTTCACCATATATGAATAGACATTTAGGATGACCGAGTCACAAAATCATTCCATATCCACATGACTATTTGATAGTGTTTTGAGATAATATGTCATGTCATCCATGTGATTTACAATGTTTGGAGTTATTTAGATGTTATTAGTTGATACTTCCTACATGTTCGACTCATTATTTCCTTGATTGCACACGTGCATGGATTTGTTTGATTATTGTACTTGTCTATCACATGTTGGTCGAGTGTTTTCATCTAAATCTTATCCCTAAAACGAACCAGTTGTAATAATACGAGAATAATAAAAGTAGTACATGTAAAAATCTTTGCCCATGAGGAATTTGTTTAAATTTAAAAAAAAATGATAAGTGACATGTGAAAGGGCTGCAACTGAATAAAAATCACGTCGTGAAAGCCACCATTTGAAAAGAGACCGCACAAAAAATCAAGGCAGTAAAAAGATGAAATATGTCAAAATTTAGGCCAATAGATTTTCTCTAAGTTGAGAATTTATAAACTCATTAAAAAAAATAAAAAGATTATTATTTATGAGGGAGTTTTGGTTGTATACGTATCAATGGGTTGCACTTCCTTTGAAAAATTCTCGAAACGATATTAAACTGTTTTAGACGTTATTGGTGTGAAAATCACTTTGGCTTTGATTTGTTGATTTGATTTAGTCGATATCATCTAAATTCAACAATTTGACACCTAAGGATGTTTTTTATGTTCATTCGATAGAAGTACACTTATGCATCGTGCACATATGCTTGATTGAGTTTCATTACCTATCGAATATGTTCAACCATTTATTATGTTTCCATGACTTGGTTGTTTTAGTGTAAATCAGTGTGTGATTTTTGTAAAATTATTTTTGCATTTATGTATGAAAAATTGAAAAAAAAATAGGTTGTGGAATACGTTTGAGTATCTCTTCGTGATCAATGTTTGATTGCCTTATGTATCTTGTCAACTCCATGCTTGATTTGGTTATTCATTTCCTTGTCTATTTCGATCAAATAAAAAGGGGGAGAACAAATTGTGGTGTAGTTTTTGCATTATGGGTAAGATTTGAGATTATAGACTTGTTTTTGTTTATGTTTATCTCATTTCAAACTCGATACGTCACAAGGTATTTTCTTTGTCTCATGTGTAGAGGTACAAAAATTCAAGATTATTACGTTACACACCATAATGAGAAAAGCTTGAAGATTTGAAGATTTGAAGTTGAAGATGTTTTGAAGCAAAGTTTGAAGACTTAGCTTTTTATCTTTCCACTTTTGGGTTCATGGGAGCGTAGATTTGTATAGGGCATATTTGATTTGATAATTCAAATGTTTTTATTTTGTACCAGCATAGACATAGGGGGATATTTCTAAGGATATAATTTTAGAAATGTCCATCACAATTGAGTATGCCGTATACCGTTACAACCGTCGAAGAATGTTTAAGATCTCATATGCAATAAGATTGATCCGAATATCAAGTTTCTTCAATAATCAAGCCTCCGCGAGATGAATTTGGTAATGGTTGTGTTTTTGTTACTTAGCATTTCACTTAAAATATTGGGATGTTTTCATCAAAAAAATTTGAAGTGTTGGAGCGGCGTTTTTATATTTTTCGTCAAAATTAATTTTCAATGTTTTAAGGTGCTGCATTTTCTGGGAAAAGAAAAAGAAAAAATATTTATTTAAAGGCTCATTCGAGCGACAACCTATGTCGTTCAAACGGCATGCCATCTCGCACAAAGATCGTTCGAGCGCTCCCATATTAAGTGGGATTAATCCAAATACCACTAATTTCATAGAGACCACATTCACACGACAAATTGTTGTATTGCTCTACATAACGAAATTAAAACTGTCGTTCGATAAGCCAAATTGAACCAGTTTATTGATCGATAGAACAACAAAGGTGCTCGAAAAAGGTTAAAATATCTTTGCAAGACAAGAGATGAGAAAAAGAGGACCCATGAAGATGATCCGGAGAATGACCCCGACCTACCCAAGAAACCTAGGCAACTAGAAGTTGAGGTATTCATGATCACCTTTGGTTCCTTTGATTGCCAAATGATTACAGGTGGAAATGCGAAAGAAGGAGATCATACTACTGAAAGTAAGGCTTACCTCAATGAGGCACAAGCTTGTTCCTATATACAGAGGATCAATCTAACTTAAGAAGATCGGCCGAGGAAGGTCGACAGAGATAAACTGGTGATCGGCTTCTCTAAAAATGACCTCTCAGAATAATTTTACCCCCATGATGATCCTCTAGTAATCAAATTCAGAAAGAAAGATATCATTATTTCCAGAGTACTTCTTTTATTACTCCCCGACGAACTTACTATTATAATGAGATGCCATTTTCCTTAAAAAATGCAGGTGCTACTTACCAGAGGTTTGTGAACAAAGTCTTTGAGGATAAAATAGGAAAAAAATATGGAAGTATATGTAGATGATATGCTGACGAAGAGTAAGAAATATTCTGATCATATTACCGACCTCAACCAGACTTTCGATCCAGTAGAGAAACTCCAGATGAGACTGAACCCGACCAAGTGTGTGTTTGGAGTGCAGGAGGGAATGTTCCTCGGGTATATAGTAAATCAAAGGGGAATGGAAGAAAACCAAGATAAGATTAAGGAGTTAATCAAGACGCAGTCCCCTACTTGCAAGAAGGATGTAAAAACGCTAACTGGGCGAGTAGCAACTCTGAACAAATTTGTGGCATGAGCTACAGACAGGTTCCTATTATTCTTTATAGTGTATAGAAAGAGATTTGAATGGAATAAAGAATGCAAGAAAGATTTTCTAGAGTTGAAAAAGTACTTGGGATCACCTCCACTACTCTTTTGACCAATTATGGTGGAAAGATTGTACTTGTACTTAGATGTTCCTGAATCAACCGTAAGCTCTACCTTGATCGAAAAAGAGAATGGAGTTTAAAAACTTGTCTACTACACCAGTAAAGCTTTTTGAGGAGCATAAATCAGGTACCCAGGTCTAGAGAACTTGGCACTAGCGTTGATTGAGGCGTCCAGATGAATGAAGTCTTACTTTCAAGCCCATACGATAGTAGTATACACTAATATGACTCTAAGGCAAGCTTTGCAAAAACCATATAAGTCTGGCAGATTAATTTACTAGGTAGTAGAACTAGGTGAGTATGATATTATTTATGAACCAAGGTCTTCTCTAAAAGGCCAATGAGTAGCGAATTTTATAGCTGAATTCACTTACCCCATGGTTACGGAGCAACAAAATAAGTAGGCTAAAAAAATAGGAATAAATAATTCGAAAGGAGATGATGACGATCAAACATCCGAGAAACTTTCATCAGAGGAAAAATTAGAAGAAGCCACTGTCTACCTACCAGATTCCTCTTACAAACACAGGAGATGTCCAAAAAGTATGAGGAAGCAAAGAGAAAAACAATCCACTGCAAATTTCTAACAGACCAAGCATTTGATGACAATCTCCTAATATGGAACCTGTATGTCGATGGGTCATCTTGCGCAACCGACAGTGGAGCAGGTATAATACTTAACACTCCTAATGGGATAGATATTGAATATGCATTATGATTCCTATTTCAGGCATCAAACAACGAACCGGAGTACGAATCTCTCATTGTGGGTTTAAGTTTAGCCCAATCAATAACTAATGAGCAAGTTGTGGCACACAGTGACTCTCAGTTGGTGATTTAATGCGAACATGGGATTTGGATAAGTTGGTATAAGTACGTGAAGATGCTGCTTACCAGTAACGAATAACACGTTTCTACAACAATCAAATTAAGACGACCAATCTAAAGAAATGATATTATATGCTATAGAAGGTTAACCATAAGAATAACAAACTTGAGGCCAATTGGCATGGGCCATAGATATTTCAGCAGTTGTTCAACCTCGAACCTACAGAATTGAGACTTTGGAGGGAGAAGAATTCAAGAATCCATGGCATGCCGAGAACCTTAGGAAGTATTATCAAATATGTAATCAATTGTACTTAGTTTAATATCAATTTTCAGTATCAATAAAATTGTGATTCCTTCCATTTCTATTTTTGATTTTTTGAGAGTACTAGTGCCATGCACTACAATATACTTGATCGGTGAAGGTTGAAATTTGCCCAAAAATTTTCAAAATTTTCACCACACTATTGGTCGACACCTAGAATAGGTCCTTCATAACATCCACATAGTTGATTACTGATATCAAATGTTAGTCGGCATAGGCAAGAAGTTATCGACATAAACATAATTTGATTAGAAGTAGATAAAAGCCCAAGTACAACAGGATATTAAGTCCTCAAGAAACTTGGTCAACAAAGGTAAGGATAAAACAAGATCTTCATACTACTGGGAAAAGTGAAGGAAGAACGTTGTGAAGATTCCCCAAGAGGAATGTAGACATATATTCCACATATGCCTGGTCACAACACTGATAACTAATGCAGAAAACCTTAAAATTTAAGTGCATTAATAGAACCTATGGAGACAAATGGGTAACTAGTGCTATATTTAGATTTTAATCTAAGTATACTAGTAGAACCTATGTATTCATTTGTAATTGATGCTTAAGGGTGTTAATAGAATTAATGAAAAAAATAAGACAATCACATTCAAAAATTGACGAGACAAGTTGATCAAATATGTTTCATTCATTTAATGATCATCACATGATTTTGTTCATAACACAATTACATAAAATCAATGTTCTAAAAAACGTGCTTAGGCGCGCCTAAAGCGTGAGGCTTTTTAGATACACTATGTTTTGGTCTTGGGCATGGATTAAGGCGTGGTCAACGATGGTCAATATTTTTTGGGTTAGGGCGTGAAAAAACGCACATTTTTTGGGGGTAAGGCGTGAAAAAATGTGAGTTTTTTAGAAGTAAGGCATGAAAAAACACGATTTTTTTTTAAGTATTTCAAAGAAATAGAGAATTAAGGTAAAGGTCGTGTTCCTTACTATATTTGGATTTTTAGGACAATGATTTTCAAGTTTATAAATCTAGTCCCTGTGGTACAATAGCATTTATTTGTGTGGTCCCTTTATAGTTATGAGTTCATTTTTTCGGTCCGCGTCAGCGACAACATTTTTAACCATTTTTCATGGTACTTTTTAGTACATGGACTAAATTTATAAAATTATGTGGAGTGTCCTATTTTTATACACTTTGAGAATTATGAGGACCTTTCCCCAAAACCCCCTTAAAAATAGTATTTTAATTTACAAATATTTAGACATATTTTTATGGTATGAACCATTTTTGTATTTTTAATAACCTTGTCATAGTTGAAAAATATTAAAACATATTAAAAAAAGGCCTAAACGCCTTTTCACGCCTTTTTACACCTAAGGTCTGCACAAGCTTTTAAGGCTTAAGGTTTGGCCTCCACGCCCCGCGTTTTTTAGAACCTTACATAAAATTACTCTAAGGGACATTTTTCCCCAACCTTAGAAACTGGATCCATACCAACTAGAGGATCATTTAAGGTGTAAGGACAATTGATAAAGTTGAAGTCTTGAAGCATCTTTCGATTGCTACTACTTGGTCATTCTAATAGATGAGGAGAACAAATAATTTCCAGCTCATTCTGAAGGCTATAGTGCCCTAAATACTTGGAAATTAGGCACTGGGGAATTATCTGGAGAGGAATCCAATCAACATCCAACCTAAAGGGATGATCTTCAAGGTCCAACAACCCAAGATCATACGATTTCTAGAAAGGACTGTTCTGCTTCCACCCTCATTACCATCAGGCAATTGGTCTAGCCCCTTTTATAACCTTCATTCTGGGATTATTTATACGACTCATCAAAATGACCTAAAGCTTCATTGTACCCCTCCATCCAGATTTCCCTAGGCTGCATGTGGAATTGGAAGGTTAATCTATCAACATGGTGTTATAACTTCTTCAGTACCCCATATTTGGCTTGTAACTGAGTAGATTGAGTAATATGCTGCTCGGATTGTTTTTGAAGCATCAAGGACATTTCAATAAGGGATTTATTTTTAGCTTCCAATTGAGGAGCTTGATTTACAAGAGTCTGTTGTGTACTTGCCTCATTTCTCGGGAAGAGGAATTAGACTTCTCTTTTTCAGTGCCTTCACTTCTTCCTTTAACTTAGCATTTTTAGCTTCCAAGAATGGAAACCATTCATCAATAGTAACAGCAGTAGAGGAGGAAGCCTTCAAGGTGTTCAACTTAACCCTCAAATTATTGTTCTCCTCGTCCAGAAACTCGAAAATAACCCTAGCTTCTTCGACTTCACGATTAAGAAAAAAACTTTTGTCTTCTAAAATGGGAAGCATATATCTCTAAATTCTTCTCAAAACCCCAGCCTTCACTTAAAGCCTGGTATTTTTTTTCATAGTCAACATGCAAAAGGTCTTTGGATTCCTTATGATCATCTTACAGTTCCTCAATCATTTTATAGTAAGCCACATTATTGGCCACTACCCTATCAAGGAGGCATTTTAGATAAAGGTAGGTTATCTTAGCTTGATCTTAAACATCGTCCTCGAGTAACTTTGATCGATCTTCCTCGATCAAAGATAAGTGAACAACTTTAAAGATTTCATTGCATCTCTAAAGCATCTCAGTGTCAGTTGTGGAGAATCGGTCAAGTTTATCCATGAACTATTAAGAGAAAGAAAAGTTTCCAATTAACAACAATACATGAAATATGGAGAAAAGATAGGAAAATGAGAAGAAAATTTTCATTTTATTGATAAACTGTTGAGTACAGGTACATTAGCATGAAAGAAAAGAAAAATTACAATAATAGAAGAAAATAAAACAAAAACTTATAATTCAATTGTTCTACACCTTCTTCATATTTGAAGTATACCCAACAGGATTGGAAGCAGGAGTAGGCAAGGTAGGGTGATCACAAGCTGGAGGAGCAGAGGAGTTAACTGTAGTAGTTTGGTGTTAGTTGATATATTCCATCACCAAATTAGATTCACATGATCCCCCATCATCTTCAATATCCACATCCATCTTAGGAGGTGATCCTGGGTCATGTCTGAGGAATAATTCAGATTCTTGGTGAGTACCGACCTCCACTAAGGATGCTGACCAGCCATGCTTGGAGTATTATTTCTTTACAAATTAAATTTTCATAGAAGTATCTCCAATGGACTTATCTCATACCTTTTTGAAGGCATATTCCCTACCATTGGCTCTTTTAACCTTCTATGTAAAACCTTGGCTTTTTCAACATCTCATTTTTTCTACAGCTTAGCAACCTGCCCCCGAGCAGTAGCGTCATGCTCTTCAATAGTCTTTATTTTGGACTCCCACTTATTTAGATTATTAGATAATATTTGTTCGGAGTCAAGAATTGACTTCTTCAACTCGTCAAAGGCCTCCTCAACCTCAGTTGAAGAAGAACAGAGAGCATCGCCCTTCTCTAATATGTTGTTGAAGTCAACTAAGAACTACCACAAGAAAATAGTGCAAGTTAGTGTAAAGAGTAGCAAATAAATGAGTAAAAATAAGAAGAGATTATAGTGTTTACCATAGCCAGGCTTTGAGCCACCCTTTCAAAACATTTTTATTAGGGCATTATAGAAGCAACACCTTTATGGTCTGGCAATGTACCAGAATTTATTAATTGTTTGGACAAACCAGGGCAGAGGGCCACTAGTGATCTAGAAGCAGATAAATCAACCATTTCTTGTTAGTCGGTGTTGATTGAAGACCCTTCTGCCAGCCTAGAAGGGAGCCCTCTTTTCAGCCACTTCAGATGGCCTTCATCAACTTTCTTAACTAGGGACTTCTTCCCGTCATCCTCCTTATTAGTCGGGGGCTTCTTCCCAACATACTCTTTGTTCTTGTCCCTATCAGCAGCTTGCTTGGAGGAACTAATGGTAATAATATCACCCAAAATGTTGGGATACTCCTCTTCCCTATGGCAACAACAAGAGGTAAATCAGAGTTTAAAGAGGAGAAGGAAGCAACAACAAGTTCACCACTGCCAGATGCAGTGGAAGAGGATGTGGAGATGGGATCTTGGTCAAGATCAATCAAGGGTGAAGGATTAATAACAGTTTGGCGAGCAACGAAATAAGTAATGGTGTTCCGGTACTACAACATGTATGAGGCTGATCTAGTATGCTCCTCCCCAATTTTTTGATAATGAACTTCAACTCTCTAAGGTTAATGCCACTCTCTGTGGGACACTTTATTTTTTGATCAATTGTAATCAAAATTAACAAGGTAAACATCAGTATTATCCTTCAGCAGAATATGTAAAGAAAAGAAGATAAGAAAATGCAACATATCCTCTTGCCATTCGGTGTGCAACTAGGCCCCTGATACTCAGCATTTCCAGTTATGGGAGCATGTTTCCAATTTTTGATAATTACTCCATGATCAAAGTAATATTTATTGGAGTAAAAAAGATTAACAACTAAAGATTTGTTTACAACCCTAGTTTTTAAATAGTATGTGGTGTCACTTGTGACCCATTTGTAATAATAAATAATTTCTAGGATCCCTATATGTGTCCCATGGAACTGGTTTAACCAATAAACCCCATTAACCACTCTCTAAGTGTTGGGGACTATTCTATAAAGAACGACATCAAAGTGCTGACAAAATTCAAGACAAAGAGGGTTTGGGGGAAAAGTAAACCCACACTCAGTAATGAAAATGGAAGGTAACCAATGGCCTTCAGGCAAAGAAAAAAGATAAGTGGGAAGACTAGGGAGTTCCAATTCTACCCAAGAAGGGATATTCCATTCATTTATGAATTATTCTAAAGTGGTTACATAATAAACCATATTAGAAGAAGAAGAAAAAGGGAAGAGAAAAGATTCTTACAAGAATTTAATGATTCAACAAGAACTGAAGAACAAGGGAAACGATCACACAAAGAACTCAAAGAGATAACAACAAAAAACTCAAAAAATGTTCAGGTAAGAGAAAATCGTGGATTTTCCCGCCTTTTATAGGTTGCCTAAAAACAGGTGAAGATAGATTAAAAGAAGCGTCCATTGAACTGTTGGCGAAAAAAGACAGAAAAGACATATTTTCCCACAAACGATTGGTTAAAACTATGGGTAATTACAAAAATTCCGCACATTATGAGCGGATAATCAAATCATCAACTTTACAAGTATGGGAAGTCAATAGCCTACAAAGACTCAAAATTATTGCCCGAGATACTTTAACAGCTATGTGTTCCATACTCTTGTAAAAACCTCAAGTATGAAACATAAAGGGCTTCTGTTGATATAAAAAATTATCCTATTACGTGGACCAATCAGAAATAGACATGTGTTATCCATCGTGGCATTAGTCCTAGTCACCAAGGCCTATTTATCAAAATGATCCCAAGAATGCCGACCAACAATGTAGAATGCTAACCAACATACAAAAGAAGCCCGACAAACACTAGGAAGCCCGAACAAGAGGGGGAATAAAACGCCAATAGTTGTGTACATTATCAACATTATACATATATAGATGCCTATGTTATAAAGTCATTCCATCCTTTAATATTTCGATCCTTGTACACCCTCAGGGGATACAAATATATTGTAATCCCTACATCCAGGGAATATGTAAGGAGATAAAAACAAGAAACAACCAAACAAACACAAGGCAATATACAACCATGGATGTATGCTTTTCTCTTTTGCCAAACCACTTTAAAAATCTTTTGTGTCTCTTATTTACTTATGTATCTATTATCAAATAATTAGATATAGTATAGTTTTTTCATCATCATTCACGAAAGCCCAAAAATTGTCTCGAGAGTAAGATGATTGGGTTCTACACATTAATGAAATCAGTTTGGATGATGTAGTATAGATTATGGAAGAATATTCCGATAGACCAAGAAAATATAGAGCATTTTTTATCTACTCACTGTTTTAAATCTTTAAGGTTGGTTGGTCCCTTCTCTCTCACACCTCCTCATTGAGTGGGAGGATTTATATGAAAAAGACGTTGAGTTTGTGGAATGGATTGAATTCTCTTGGAAGGAAGACATCATCGCCAGTAGATGGGTGGATTAATTTGACAACTCTGATGATGAAATGATTTAGGAAAAGGTTATTCTAGTAATTAACATGTGCGGTATGATCTCTTTCGAGGACCTGTTAGGGGAAATTACTAGAGTAGACATACAACCAAAAATCGATGAAGAAATGGGGTTCTTGTTCTTCCCCACCTCCGTAAACTATATGACCAGATTAGGGAGACACTACCAAGATCCTAGTCCTCAATAGTCAAGAACAGATAAGGGAAAGGAGATCTTCAAAAAACTTCCCATGTCGGAGATGGCCATCGAAGAAAGCAAGATACTAGACTAACTCGAGAAGACTCAAGCCAATATCACCTTGTGGGGACTCTTCATATCTTCCCAATTACATCGAATTGCTCTAATGAAGTTACTTACTAGGTCCACTGTCCCTTCTTCCACTACTTAAGAAGAAGTCGTGAACCTAGTTGGGTATTTTACCACCACTAGACTTCTTTCCTTCTCAGAAGAAGAGATTTCGAAGGTCATACCTAACCACAACTATGCCCTCAAAATCGTCCTTGAAATGATGGGAAAGACAATACCTATCTCGCTTGTCGATAATGGATGTAACTTCAATGTTTGCCCACTAAGAACCTTCAATTTCTTTGGGTTAAAAGTAAGTTAACCGACTCCTACTTGCACTGCAGTTCGTGCCTTTGATAGTACTTTTCGAGGGGTGATATGATCCATAACACTTATAATAGGGGTTGTCCCTATCAATACCATTATTGAGTTTGAAGTTATTCTACTACTTGGTCGATTATGGTTTCAAAGAATTCAAAGTGTATCCTCTTCCCTCCATTAAAATTTCAAATTCTTTGCCAAGGGGAAAGTCATTACCATTTTAGGAGACGATAATAGTAATAAAAATACCAACACCAGCAATCTGGTACTAAAAATATAACATGGGACGAATGATATGCATATTTTTGACTTCAAGGTTGAGCTGCATCCCCATCCGGTGGGGATGATTTCAAAGGCCGAGTCTATCTATAGAAAAACCCTCACGTCAATGTCAACATTATATAAATGTTTAAGAATATGAACTTTCTGCTGAGACTGGGGATGGGACAACATCAATAAGGGATACTAGAGCCCATAGTCCTTTAAAATACTTTTCCACATGTGGCCTGTGTTATCAAACTTAACTATATGAATTCATAATGCTCCGCCAACCATATTTGAAAAGAAGTTTAGAAGATGCCAAGACTATCTCGAGGGATTCCTTAATTGGAAGGTTCATCAAAGTGGGTGAAGATTTCTCCTTTCGTGTAATTCCTGGACCATGGTATGATCACGTGGAGAAGAAAATGAAACAAACAATGGAAATCCTCTTTTAATACAACTACTCTTGGGCCAAAGATTGCCAGCATCAAGTGCAACCTCTCACTCAAAAGATTGTAACCATTGTCGAGATCTTCGAGGGAAGTGACTCCAAAGACTCCTTCGATATGTAGACACTAGGGTAAAACTCAGCATGATCCATTCAGGCACTACATCATGAGACTCATCCACTCTGATCAAGGTCGCTAATGCACCTCTCCTCAACTGAAATGTAGAACAAATTCTGCATATTGAAATTTAACCCAACCTAGTTGTTTACCCTCGCTCTTCCTCTATTATTATTCCTCCTTTCTATGATAACATTGTAATAGAGACCTCTTTTGATGAGGTTCTCAACGCTATTTTAATCGAAAATGAAATAAATGAAGATTTTGAGTATCTTGTTGAGCCTTATATTAATTATCTCGATTCTAATCAAACTCTTGATGATGATGATTTTGAAAATGAACAATTATTAGTTGATCTTAATAAGGTTAATAAAAAAAAACATAATTGCATTCAAATTATTGAGGATGAAACTGTTGTTATTAATTGAAATGTCCAATATAGTCCCCTGTAGAGGAGGCTATGGACTTATGCTTATCTGTCTCCCCATTTACAGACCACTACTTTATACTATACAGGTCGCGACCCTTATAGGGTTGGTCAAGTCCACAACATCTTAGACTGGCTTCTTCCTTGGATCAGACCGGCTGTAGCCCCTATTTACAACTGCTGCCCTACTTAAGGGACCTCTTCAGACTCACATGTCACATGCTCTGGGTACATGACAATTACATATATCCTATAAATAAAGGCCTATACCTAGAGATAGGGGGTTCTATAATTCGAGACAATCACCCTTAGCGAAGCCCTATCAAACTCTCTACACAACCCCAACCTAGCTTGGGGGTTGTACGTCTACCTTGTAGACCTCACCCCGGCCTGCCCGAAATCGCCACGACCATGTATTCTCCTCTCTTAACTCCATTGTATGCCTATTATGGCTATGTAAACTTATAATACAACATGTATATAGTGAGAGTGGGGCAACAAAGTGGACATAGGCTCATTTTAGTAGTCAAACCACAATATATCTTGTGTTTTGTCTTTCTTTACTTTCTTAATGTTTATTATATCTATTTTACACATGACTTATTGATACGAGAATGACATGTGGGCAATTTATCATATCATCAATCTCGCGTTGTCTTTGGGAATGACGTATTTCTGTATTATTTCTTTACATTTTGGGTTCTTAGCACCTTATTTCATTTACAGGCCCCCCCGAGTCATCATCCCATGAATGAGGTTTGGTTTTTGAGCTCATGTGTTGTACATACACCCCTTAACAATGTATTGCATATTATCATATCTACTCCTTGGTCTCCTTTTTATAACCTTAGATCTTTTTTGTTTACCTCGATGATACCACCTCGCCTAAAATATCTTGAAAAGCGTAAAAAGGCTATAGCCTCACAAAGGTGGGTAGTTAGGGATGGGATTCTTCCCGCTCACTACTTTTTTAACCCATGATCTATGATTTTCTTCCTAAATTGTGGAATTCTTTGAACTTGAAGACTATTTGTCCCTGGTAGAACCCTAATAAGTGTATTTTTCATATTATTAGATGGATAAAACCCAGCTCATGGGTCCATATTGGAATTGCACTGCACTGCAACAAGCAGGATTCGGCATGACATGTAAACTGCTTGAGCACTATAGCCCTTTTTAAGGAGGATGCAACATAGCTTCATTACATCACAGGTGAAGAGTCATGGTAAAACTCTCAGATCTAACTCTGGTGAGATCCTTTGGAAAGGTCACGACAATAGACTTATGTGTTATACATGCCGGGACCACATCAACATAGATTGACAAATTTTCAAAGACTACATCCTTGTTACTATACTTGGTTATTTACTATGCACTCTTGTTTTATCACCACTGTTTAGTTCATCTCAGAGTATATCTCTAAAGGCTAATGAAGTATAAATGGAAGGAGATGCCAGCCAAAGTGTAGAAATAAAGAATGAGGTTTCTCATCTATACAACCACCTCAACCATCTATATGACAACCATGCCTCACTCCAAACTCAGGTCAACTTCCTGAACAAAAGGGTTCTTATGTTGGAAGCTGTAGTACCAGTAAAGGCTGCTGTCCCCGCAACTGCGGTCATAACCATAGAGATCGCAGCACCAGTGGCTGTGGAAAAGAACCAAAAGAGGAAGATGGAGAAGGGAGAAAAAGGATTTAAAGTCTATGCTACACTAATTTATTAAGTTCAAGAGGTATTATATCTCATCAAAGAAGAAAGATTACTTCACTGTCCTAATAAATTGAAGTTCCCTGCTCATAAGAGGGACAAGGCCAAATGGTGTAGTTTCCATAATGATCACGACCATAACACAAACAAATGCCACACCTTAGAGGAAGAGATCGAAAGGCTGGTGAGGTATGGAATGCTGAAACAATTCTTAAAGATAACATGAGAGATGCAACCACTCTCAAAATTATTGTGGACAATTATTTAATAAGTCGCATACCTTATTCTAGCATATGTTTCTGCTGTTTCTATTTTATATTGAAAGCTTTAGTAAAACATTGGTCAAAAGACTTTGTATTTTTCTAACAAAGTCTTGAATACATTCATATATGAATATATGAGTTGGGTTAATTTGACCAAATCTCATTTTCTCTGTTTTCATTATATGTCAAATTATAAAAGGCTTTTGTCTTAAACAAAATTGAAATGAAGATAACATATTTTCAGTGGAGCAACTATCTTATGGGCTCACAATGCCCTTCATGATGCTTAGCGATATGAAGGAACATGATATTTAAAAACACAAAGGTGGCTCTCGGGATGACTCGACTAGTCACGGGGGCTTACAATGACCGTTCTCAGCCGTCGGCATGCGTTATTTAGCCACGGGAGCTTATAATGTCGATTCTCAATTTTCGACATGCGTTATTTAGTCGTGGGGGCTTACAATGCCGGTTATATGCTTCCGGATGATCCTATTAGCCACGGGGGCTTATAATGATGTAATTAGATTTCAGAATTCTTCAATTAGCTAGGGATGGCTTGATATATATCCAATTATTGTTTGGGGAAGCTTTATAATACCTAGCCTAGGGAGGCCTGATAATAACCCAATTAAAGAGACTAAGAATTTGTGAAAGAAGATCCAGACAGTTAAAGAGACTAAAGGATGCTGTGGCAATAACCTCATGAACCGTAGAGAAGCTACAAAAAATAAGAGGCCATAACCCAACATAGAGTACCAATGTTATCTCAGAAGCTCAAGTGAAGAAAAACTAGGCAACAAGACAAAAGAGTTCAGCCATAACCCCAAAGTCATTTTCCTTTGATATTGCGGCTTAGGGGATCGTGAGTGCACAAGTGATAAAAATTTACGAGAAAAGTAAAGGCAATAGCATACGACCGCATCCATATTCAGAAATCCTCTTATTATAAGTAGCCGCAACCCTGTATTCCATACATTCATTTTTAGGAGTATAATCAAGTGCATTCAAGAAGTCTAAACATATAAAGATAAAGAAAAGGGCATTAAAACAATTAAGATAGAAAAATATGATGTGCAGTCAAAAAACTAAATTCATCAAGTTACAAAAACTATGAATTGGGATATAGCCTGACAACTTTGGCCGCAACCACAACAAAATTTAGTTTATACTCCAATCAAAATTACCAATGTTCAAAATGGCCGAATCCCAAAAGAGAATTATTACAAAGAAACTAAGAGGAAGCATCATCCTTCACTTCCTCATCATCATCTGGTACAGCAGTCTGAAATGCTTCTTCATCGCCTGTGATCTTGGCTTCAAGTTGCTTCCTTGCATTTTCCTCATCCGTTTCCCTAATTTCAGTCACACATTGGTGATGCTCAGTATTACCCAATTTCCAAGACATGATTTAATCCTTGGACTCTCGAAATTTTTTGATAAACCCGTGTCTCAGCTCCTGGTAGCCACGGATGTAGGATTTATTGTCGGTGAAGAAGAATTCTCTTAAAGTTTTATAAGCTGCAACAAATTTGTCTCCAACTACAATAAGAGCAACAACATGGTCTTTTTCCTTCTCCTTGATGGTTGCAGTGTGGTGCAGGCCATCTTGTATACTCTTTTGCTCCAACTCCTTATATTTCCTCTGGATAAGCTTAAGTGTTTTATTAGAGTCTACAATAACCTGAATAGCTTCAGCAGCCCGTGCTTTGGCAACTTTTAAGTCATCTGCAGCCTTTTTATGGTTCTCCTTAGTAGTCTTTTTAACTTCATTTCTAGCTTGAACATCTGTGAGAGATTTCTGTTTTCCCGCTTGAAGTGCTACGATAGATGAACTCTTCCCTACCTTAAAAGAAGTGGCCTTAGCTTTGTGGAGTGCTCGATATGTGTGTTTTCAAACAGAATTAATTTTTCTTAAAAAAAGATCCAACTTTTAATAATGCACCAAACCAAGTTGTGAAAACCCAATTCTCACTTTAAACCAATTTTATCTTGATTAATACTAAACATGCATCTAATGATTAAAGCAAGTAAAGTAAAGTCAAGAATACTCACAACGCCGGATGTACGAGGAAAAAACCCAAAATGGGAAAACAACCTTAGACGGCCCAAGCCAAACAATCACTATGAATAATGGTTTTACAAAGACAGATTAGTCTTACACTAAGACTCGATCCCCACGGGTCTTGACGCTCCTTTTGATCTTCAACCGTTCTTCAATAGTGCCCACGTAGAAATTCCGTCTTCCGCGATCTCTGTTCACAACACACGCATCCACGTATGTCTCGGTGTCCACCGATATGGCTTTGATACGCCTACGATGTCGAACACGATGTCCGTCGCTTCTTCATCGCAAAACCCTTTGTGTTCAATGTGTAGAACAAAACAACTTTGGTGCAGCAAGATCACGTAAACATATAAGAATGATAACTCGGATCTTTGCAAACTCTAAGGATGTGTTTTATACTTTTAATCCTTAGAAAACATGTGCAAAGAAGGTTCTGGTTTGTAAAATTATTTTCCAGAAAGCACACTTATGAAATTATGATACAAACCCAGTTTAAATAGGATTTAAATGCTGCCACGAAAAACGTGTCATTCGAACGACTTAAGCATGCCATTCGCGCGACATTGTATCTCGTTCGAACGAGACCCAATGTCATTCGAGCGACTTCGCGAAAGAGTGACTTTCTTTGACTTTCGGATAAAAACGTCTCTTAACAAAGAGATTCAAATTAGTCAAACTCTATTTCGAGCTTATCATCATAAAATGAAGTTTAAACTATAAAAACACTTTAAAACATTTAAAAATATTTTTCAACATAATAATTACATCCTTATCTTTTATAAAATAATTCCGAGCACCATTAATTATACGCATTCATACCTGAGTGATCTCGGAATGAAATTAACTTTGAAGACGAGTAAACTTGCACCAAATAAACATCGACATGATTATTTCTTTGAAGCTTTGCCGCAACGTCATCAATTTCTTCAATACGTCATAGACCAAGTGGGATCGTGACAAAATAAAATTCTCCCTATGACATATTACAAACACAGTTTTGTTCACGGAATTAAGTCAAAACAATACATGGACTCAACTGGAAATTTAAGTCCTTACAAGCTTTTTCCAAATCAGCTTTGTGAACAGACTCCGTGACATATTTAATCCTATAGAGGGATTCATATTTGGAAGACTGTGACATAATAACTTCTGCGGCCTGAAATATATGTAAACACGGTTAGCATGAAGAAATAACCATAATTTAGGTTCAAGTAAGATCGTACTCTCAAGAGCTCGTGGAGACCATACTCCTCTAAATGTTGATGATCTCCATCTACGAGATGGTCTAAATCGATGTTGTTTGCTACCTTCTTCATCTTTTGGACTGCTCTGGAAGTTTTATTCCATGTAGAATGGGGTTTGAGGTCCTCAACTGAGGTTGTGAACGACCATCATAACCTACACTTGGTAGACTTTGTGGAGGTGGAAGATTGGCATTAATAGCCATTACCCTTCGCGGAGGAGGAGGTGTAGTAGGGGTAACATGGGGAGGGATGCGAAAACTTTGGTTTCCCTCTCTAGTTGGTATCTTTCCTTTCATTGTCTATGGCATCTTCAGCCTGCACATTTGTCAAAGCTTCAACAGCCATTTGAGCACCCGAATTAGCCATAACAAGACCCCTAGTTGGTGCAGCAATTTTCTCTGCCATAGCCTATTTCCCCTTTTGGGATCTTTTTTTTTCTTCCCTTCTTGGTGGCATTATTGAGGATAGTTGCATCTTTGTCCATTTTGGCTAGTTGGGCAGCCAAAAGTTCCCGATCAATATCCTCACCTGTATCGAAATGAAGTTTTAAAAAGAGAGGCTGTAGCAGTCAATATTAAATAAATAAAAGATGTGAAGTTACCTTCCGCAGCCATTCTTTTTGGAATATCCTTGCTGGGAAAATATACAAACTTGTGAAAGTTTGCGGAAGTGGACAAAAAAAAAGAATCATTTAGATTCGTTACTCAGGCCTTCCATGGCCTCAACTCTCTTTTTTTCTCCGCTATTGAGTTTTAGATTAATAAGAGCTGCATGCAAATATAATGTTTATTATATGTCGCAATAGAATAAATGTAAAGTTTATGCAAATATTAATAATGAGTTGTAGAAAGTAAAAACAAATGAAAATACTATGCATATGGCAGCCAATAGTTACCAGATTTAGATGGTCGTCCCCATTGCTGGCATTCTATATGATTTTTCTCTCTCAGACTCCTCTTAATGAATTTCCCATTCTTCTCTAGAGATACCATTCTAATTTTCACAATGGAAGGCCTCTTAGTGTAAAAATACTCTTCATTTTTACAAACAGCAAAGAAGTAATACCAAGAAAACTTGACAAAGTTCTCCTTTGGTCTATAAAAGTGAAAGAACTCTGCGAGAGTTATATCTCTGATGAACTTTTCCTGCTAAAGTATCATCGAGGCAAGTATTGATCTCCATCCATTTGGGTCCAGTTGGGTTAGTACCAAGTTAATAGCACTGAAAATTCTCCTGATGGGAACTGACACAGGTAGCCGCAGCCCATAGACGAAGGCATGAAAAGGGAAGCAAATCCCATAATTAGGAACGACAAAGCATGGCATTTGTTCGGAGGAATGAGTAAAAATAATAACTCCATCGGGGAACGCAAAGGACACGGTAAATTTATTAACCCAGTCATCTTTCATAATGCAGTGGGCATTTAAGGCGGAAGGAACTGTCTCAGTTCTATCAAACGGACTAGCTGGCACATCCTTAGTTTCATAAGGCTCAACTGCCGCATCTTCCACTTCAATGAGAGGACGGTTGATGGAACTGTTATCTTCCTCCATAGTTGCAGCCTCAGTAATTTCCCTACAGGTAGTAGATTCCGCAGAATCACAGTCAACGATGACACAATTAGGGAAGTCCTTAAGTAAGTAGTGTCCCACAGTCTTTAAAGGCCCAACAAAAGTAATTTCAAGAGGATAAAAACTGAATTGAGTTTTCCAGAAGTCTTCCAGAAACTCTTGGGGGTTACAACTCATAGGGCCGCAGCAGGTCCTGGAAGGCAGAAAGTCTCTGTTGTTACGATGCTGCAACTACTATGGTCAGAAAAGCCTCAAATAGAGGCCCCGGTGTATACAAAATATATGAATAAATATACAAGTGGAAAAGTTTGGAAAACTAATGAATCTCAAAGATTGCAGCCAACTACTCTGAGTATCAGCCCTAAATTAAAGTCTGCTATGAAGTGTAATTATCGGTACCAAGTGAAAACCATGGGACATTAATCAAGTCTCCCTCCCTCCAAGATATAGGTTGCGGCCAAATAATTTACATTCTAAATTATCCTAAAGTTCAAGCTACACACCACGTCATGTCATGCAAATGGGAAGAGTTAAACAAAAGATATTATAATTCTAAATGTCGCATCTATTTAATTCAAGAATGCAAGACTGCAGCCAATCGGTTCAAAACCAAAGACTGCAGTCAGGGGAACTATAATTCCAAGTATTGACACATTGCCACAATAAAGTAGTACAAACTATACTACCAGCCATGGCCAAATGTAGAAAGAGGTAAATCTTGGAATTTAACCAGCTCTAATATTTAAAATCCAGGATTTTAGGGTTTTAGCCAAAAACACCAAGAACATATCCTTAATGTTCTTGGCCAAAAACAAATTACGAAGTGGGGCCAAGGTGTGGATTAAACCTAAGAAACCCAAATTTCCAAACTCAAATCAACATAACCCAGAAGGCAAAATTGACAGATATTTTATTTGATATAACATCATTACATGTTGATTGGGGATTCATAATAAATCATGGAAATTCATAATTATGCCATAAGCATAAATATAGGCAATAAATTCATGAATTGACATAAAGCAAGAAGAAAATTCATAAGTTAGCTAGAAATCAATGAAAAGTGGTTGGTAAGATCAAGAATCACCATACCTGGCCTCAAACCACCAGCCAAATTGCCTTGCACCACCAACACGGTTGCTGAAAAGCTCAAAGGGAAAATTGACAAAGCTCTCGCCCTCGATTTTATCTCAAAGTTGGGAAAACATAATAAAGGCCACAACCAAAAACCATTTATATAAAGGGGCACGGGAAGTTGAAGTGACACTTTACAAGTGACCGTAGAAATTACAACACACTGTGGAAACTATAAAATAAAGCCGCCTAACCAATTTACCCATTGGAACTATGATTTAGGGGAGTATTAATATGAGCAATATGGTTCCCTACTTCAAAGACCACTAACAGAAGGCCACCGCCCCAGATATTGGAGGCCGCATCCTTTTGCTTATCTGGCTCCCCATTTAAAGACCGCTGCCTTGTACTATACAGGCCGTGACCCTTACAGGATTGGTCATGTCTATAGCATCTTTGACTGGCTGTTGTTTGGGATCAGACAAGCCACAGTTCACAACTGCTTCCCTACCTAAGGGACTTCTTCGGACTCATATTTCATGTGCTTTGGGCACTTGAAAATTACATGTCTTCTATAAATAGAGGCCCATACCCTAAGATAGGGGGTTCCATGTCCGAATCCAAGACAATCACCCTTGGAAAATCCCTGTCATACTCTCTACATAACCTCAACCCAACTTGGGGGCTATACCTCTACCTTGCAGACCTTACCCCGTCCTGCCCAGAATCGCTATGATCATGTATTCTCCTCTCTTATCTCCAATGTACGCCTATCATGGCTATGTAAACTTGAAATGCAACATGTATATAATGAGAGTGGGGAAACAAAGTGGACGCAGTCTCGTTTTAATAATCGAACCACTCTATATCTTGTGTTTTGTCTCTTTTTACTTGCTTGATGTCTATTATGTATATTGTACATTTGACTTGTTGATATGAGAACGACATGTGGGCGATTTCTTGTATCCTCATTAATCTCGGTTCTATCAGCACATAAAGTGAGATTAGGATTGGGCACACCCTTGATGAGCATGAGCGCGTGTAATTTAAAGAGTTATTGATGGAATTTTTAGACGTCTTCACATGGTCCTATGACAACATGCTCAACACCGAGCTCGAAATAAATCAGCATGAGAGTCTAACTCTCCTAAAATGCAAACTAATCAAATTAAAATTGCGAAATCTCTATACCTAATGGTTACTCGAGGTCAAAGAAGAGGTAATCAAGCATTTGAATGAAAGATTCATCCATGTGATCGAGTATGCCACATGGCTAGCCAATATTGTACTCGTACCGAAATCAGGGGAAAATTTCGCGTGTGCGTCGACTATCGAGATTTGAACCAAGCATCTCTAAAGGACTATTACCTATTACCCAACATCAACATGATTGTGGATAGCACGAATAATCAGGCTCTCAAGTCATTCATTTAAGGATTTATCGGATACAATTAGATCAAGATGCACCCTAATCATTAGAAAAAAACCTCTTTCATCACCCTTTGGGAAACCTTTTGTTACACGGTTATGACATTTGGGCTCAAGAACACATGGCATACCTACCAAAGGGCTACCACAATCTTCTTGCATGATCTGATACACAAGAAGGTCAAAGTATACATATATGACATGATTATTAAGTCTAAGATCCAGGAAGGTCACATTCTCGCTATTTAAAAATTCTTTGAAGGAGTGTGGCAATACCTGATATAGTAAAACCCATAGAAATGTGTATTCGGCATGACCGAAGAAAAGATTTTAGGATTCAAGATTAGAGAGAATGAAATCGTGGCTATCCCGACCAAATTGAAAGCCATACTCAAAATGCCACCGCTCGAAATAGAGAAGGAAGTCCATGGATTCTTAGGAAAATTAGAGTATATCAACTGAATCTTTATCCACTTGAATTCTATTTGGGAACCCATCTTTATACTCCTTCGAAAGGACTCGACAAAAATTTGGAATGAGTCTTATTAGGAGGCCTTTAATTGAATGAAGTTGTACCTTACCCGACCTCTAGTACTCATGCCACTACAACATGGTCTACCTTTATTCCTATACTTGATCGTAACAGATACCGCAACAGTGGCTTTGCTAGCCCAATACATTGAGGACACCCAAAAAGAAAGAGCCATTTATTATTCCAGTCAAAAGTTGGCTGGGTACGAAGTCAACTAGACTACCTTAAAGAAAGCATGTCTTGTCCTAGTCCGGGTTACGCAAAAGTTACGACACTATATGCTTGCTTTTCCCATCAGACTTATTTCTCTAATGGACCCTATAAAATAATTAATTAAGAAACCGGCCCATCTAGACGAATGGCTTGATAGTTGATGTGTTATCTGAGTTTGATATCATGTATGTTATATAGAAATCAACGAAAGGAGAGACATTTTTGACTAACTTGCTTACTACCCTATGAAAGAGGTTGATGTTTAGGTCTTGGAATTCCCGGACAAAGGTATTCTTTGCACCTCTCTAGAGGACCTTTAATGGAAAATGTTCTTTGACGGTGCTACCAACAAAAAGGGACACGAAATTAGGATACTCCTCATCACCTCTGATGATTCTCACACTTCCATCAAGATGGATTTTCCTTGCACCAATAATGTGATCGATTACGAGGCATGCACACCCTCATCATCGGTTAATTTCTTAGAAGATGGAAAGTCAAGGACGAGAAGCTCTTACCCATCCATGCCTACCTAGAAGATATGGTCACCTAGTTTCGAGAGATCACCTGCCACTACTTGCCCCGCATAAAGAATATTTTAGAAGATTCCCTTGCTACCTTAGCCTCCGTAGTCAACATTCCCGATGGAATAATGATGCCCCCCTTTATAGTGTAGAAATAATAATTGTAACCCACTGTTATCACATTGAGATTATCACATTTTAAGATTACGATATGCTAAGTAACCCTAATATGCCAACAAAAAAAGGCCGTGTAACCTTCTATAATCTGGTTACCCATACATCGTATGTGACAAAGCACTCTTCAAAAGAAACCTTAATATAACCCATTTTCATTACATCATAGGGGATGACATTGAAGAAATGATGCAAAAGATCCACAATGGGGAATGCAAACTCCACATGAATGGTCATATGCTTACCAAGAAGATTATCCGTCAAGGATATTATTGGACCACCATTGTTCAGGATTGAACCTCTTACATTTGGAGATGCCTCAAAAGACAATAATATTCTAATCTTCAGCAATTTCCTCCTCGGTAATTGTATAATATGACTTCGCCTGGTCGTTCTCCTTCTAGGGAATTTTTGTCATGAAGAAAGTCACACCCAAAGCTTCCAATGAGAATGATTTTATCTGGGTTGCCATTGATTACTTCACCAAATGGGTCAAAGCCGAGTCATATGAATACTGAATGCTAAGAAGGTAGCCAAGTCTATCAAAAAGAACATCATCTACCAATATGCGGTCCCTCATGAGCTAGTATTAGATAATGGGTTACATTTTGGAGCGGATGTCATAGAACTAGTTGATGAGTAGGGGATATAGAGACACAAATATTCTCCTTACTGACCTCAAACCAATAGAGTAATTGAAGCAACCAATAAAAACCTCAAAGCCATCATCTGTAAAATGACTGAGAGCTGTCGAGATTGAAATGATTGGAACCCTTATGCCCTTTGGGATACCTCACTTCAATTAGGATATATATTCGGTCTACCCCTTAATCGTTAGTATATGGAATGGAAGAAGTCCTACCTATTGAGTTAGAAATACCTTCACCACGCATTATGATTGAAAGAAAAGTTATCAAGGAACATTGGTAACAAAGTCGCCTCAATGAACTGTCACTCTTGGATGAAAAGAGATTGAAGGCTCTATACCACATATAAGTGTACCATCATCGGATAGCGCGATCATTCAATAAAAGAGTCATGGATTGTGATGTGTCGAGAAGGTGACTTAGCCCTTAAATAAATCATAGAACTCGTCTAGGACCCCATATGGAAATTCAATCCCAATAGGAGTGGCCCTTACATCGTGAAAATGATCCTATTAGGCGGTGCCGCTATGCTCACTGAACTTAATGGAGACGTTATGGCACGTCCAGTCAACCTAGACTTAAGAAATCTACCCTTAATCCAAAATCTATGCAGGATACAACTCCTCTTATCCCCCTTCTACTCTAAAATAATAAATTCTTCATTTCCCTTTACTCAGAACTACGTGAGGCCTGATCCTCTAAAACCTTTTTCTTTTTGAAAAACATAAGTCTTTCTCAATCAATGCTCTGATACCACTTGTTGTAACACGAGGCCCCAAATTTTTAAATTCCTTACTACAAAAAGATAATTTCCTTTTAGATGAGATGCGAAAGCGGAGATGGTTCAACTTAAACAAATTAACTAATTTTAATTTCTTTTCAAATTAAAATCAAACCAAGTGAAATTAAAGTTAAATAATTAATACATTTTTCACTTAAACCAATTTAACCCAAGTCCTAGAAATTTGCCTAAGTCATATTTTCAATATTTCCAAATTAGGCCAAACCAATTTTATCAAATTAAGTGTGGACTTGAATTAAATTAACATATACCCAATTAATTAGTTAACACCAAATTAAAGATGAGTAGTGATTTAAACCAAATTTTATCTTTTTACCTAAGCATGCATTCTAGGTGATTTTGCAAAAGATAAAATAAACAAATAACCACTACGTCGCGATGTACGAGGAAAAACCCACAAAGGAAAAAAATCTCAGATGTCTCTAGACTTAAGTCCACTAAGTACGGAATTACAATTACAAGCAAGATGTCTTACAACACTCGACTCGATTCCTTCAAGCCCCGACGCGTCTTCTTGTAACTACCTCTTCCTAGCCGACAATCCCGGAGCTCCACCGGAACCTTGGAATCCACCAATGAGACTTTAGGTACACCATCAACCACGTATGGTGCCTTTAACAATGTGATAATGCCGCAAAAAAACAAACTTCTTCTTCTTTGAGGGACATTGAAGAAAATCCAAATGAACTCTTCAATAGGTAGAGTAAAACAGGGCCAAAACTCCAAGCAATGTATATTTATAAAGGAACTTGGATAAACAAACTATGGGTGTAAAACATAAGTGTTTTAAGGATTTTTCTTTGAAAAATAAACACTTAAACATGAACTTTTTCCTTTTGGAATTTTTCTCTCAAACTCTCTCTTGGAGGTTGTAGGATATGAAAAAGTTGAAAAAAAAAAGTTGGTTTCCGCACTTAATTATTCAGGTAAAAATTTAGTGAGAAAAGAAGTGGGAAAGTTGGAAAAACTGCCAAATTAACTGTTCCCGCCAAATCTTGTTCGAACGAGATTTTCGTTCGAATGAAGTCTCCTTCGAACGAGCCTTCTAATGAAGTTCCAGTGTATAATAGTTGAACTCATTAGAAATCTCGTTGGAATTCTCGTTCGAACAACATTTTCGTTCGAACGATAATTGGAACGATATTCCAGTGACCAATATGGGAACTCATTGGCAAACCTCGTTCGAACGACATTCTCGTTCGAATGACAATTTCGAATGAACTTCCACAATGTTCAAAAATTCGATTTTAGTTTTGAACCTTTATTTTAAAGTTTTAAAGTAATCTTCTGAAAGTAAACAACAGTTTAAACAAAATACACCCATATAGATATTGCTCCAAGCTCCTATATATATATATATATATATATATATATATATATATATATATATATAAAGATGCATTCATACCTTAGGAGCAATGGAACCATGTGGATGACGTAGAAACGAGGCACAATACACACATCATTGGATGAAGCTTTAATATCTTGGCCGCTATGTCTTCAACAAACACGTCATAGGCTTGAATGGATACAATTTAAAACTATCCTATGACATAAACGCCTTTGTCCAAAATTGAGCCAAAACTACATTAAGACTCAATTGGAGAATTTTTTCCTTACACTTTTAAAATGAAACTCATAAAAATTTTACCCCCACCCCCGAAGGTAGGTAGGCATCTTATAAGCTTTACATGGGTGCAATCCCCTTCTTTTTTATAAAATGCTATTCTTTTGTCACCTCCGAGAATGATAGTTCATTTAATCATTTACATGAATGACATGATTAATTATGGTTTCGCGATTGGTATACATAATTCAAATGTAAAACTCATTAAGAGGTACAACAATATAATTAATCTTTTTATTCCATAATTGGAGAATTCAGTACAACTACACAAAATATCAGCTTAGGGAGTCAAAATAACCACCCCCGCTAACCAAATTATCCATAAAATTTCCCCTAAAACAAACCTAACCAAACATTCCCAAAATTATTCCTAAAATTATAAAACAAACCCAAAAACATACAAACACATCTTAGTCACTAAAGCTTCACATGAACACTAGATTTATAAAGACCCTATCCACAAGTGCCGAAAGACCCAACCCCATCACAATATTCTCCTTGAGACCCCCAAAATCCCCTGCATGATTGGTATTCTGAAGGAAATCCATAGAGTGATATGCCCTGACCATCCTGGAAAAAAACACTACTCCCCCTCCACAGTGTCAAAAAGTAAACCATCTTTGTCTAGTCTTATCTGCTAAGAACACTACCACCACTTGATTTTATAACCATTTCAAAAAATATCTGAGCACATACCACATGTTACCTATGAATTGAGAGGGACAGGTTGACAATCGAAAATTCTCCCACAGAGATCCCAACCTCATGCATATGGATTCGATTAAGTCTTCCATAGGAAAAAGTCTAGTGTTCGAGGATGTAGTATTTTATCCTATCCAAATTGGTGCAAGATCCTCCAAGGGAAATACAAACAAGTTTACTCATTTCTTTATGAATGGGGGAAAGCTAGTGGAATATCTAGTGAAAAAATTCGACACAACTGCCAAGCAATATTCAGGGGGGATCACCAAATGGAATCTCTCAGCTAGCCACATGAACAACATAATCAGGATGCCTCTCAGGAAATCAGAGTGGCCTTCCCGCTAAACATCTAGACAGTTCAAGATCTTCTCCAATATCACCGCCGTAGTTTTAAAATGATATGCCATTCACTCTATAATAGCATCCAATTGGGGGTCCACCATTTGGTCCCCTGTCACCAACAATAACCTCATAGTTTGACCCCAGGCAATAGTTTCGACATGTACCACATCGTTGAAATACCACAGATGCAAAGAATACATGACAGCTGAAATGGAGATCATTCCCCCAATGACCAACGAAAGAGCCGCTAAAGAGGAAATGTCAAGAAATTATGTTAATAGCACCTGAAGAGACCACGAGAATTCGAGTATATCAGCCACCACGCTGGGATTAATCCCCAATATGGCTAAAAAATCCTCATAGATCAGACATACCTCGTCCAAACCAAAGTAAAACAACATGATCATCAGGATACCATAATTGTGATGCTGCCGTCAATATGTTCCAATCGATAGCCCGATTGCTCCACAAGGAGACTCGACACAAATTGAAGGCTTCATAATCTATGTTATAAAGACACATGGCTTCTAAGATCTCACGATATTAAGAGAATTCGGGACTCATGGAAAGGGAAATCTAGGAAATAATAAGGCAAAAAGAAAGAAATAAGAAAGAATAGAAAGTGTGAATATGTGAAAAGCTACACCTCTTTTACCCCCCCTTTTATACCCAAATACCTTGGCTAAAGACAATAAATCCAAAGGGACTGAAATAAAACCTACCATACCAAGCACTTTAGGATGTAATATATTGTAATAAAAGCCTTAAGGTAATTTGGCTGGACTCACCTGCTGATAGGCAGTACAAAGGGTATGCCATTTGTCAAAATTATATCTTTCCTTATTTTAGAAAATTGTATCTTTCCTTTTTTGTCAAAATTAAAAACTCAAAAATAAATCTTTATTTTCAACACCTTCAGGTTATTTACTCTAAACTTATCCATTTTTATGCTTTATTTCTTTTAGCGTAAGTCTTTTCCTTGAATTATTAAATCTCTTATTTTAAATGTACATCTTATCATTTTTATGGTCTCAAAAGAAAACTAAAAAAATGCAAGTATAATAAATCATTAATATAAGAATACATAATAAAAACATACTTCATATATATTGAAATTTGCACAATTACATTCTTTTAAGGTGGAAGAAAAATAATAAAATAAAATGAACAGGGACTCAGCCCTAACCCAGTCTCTATTTCTCTCTTTAGACCCTCAATCCCTGCGGCGGATGCTTTTTCCCCACTGGAGAGCTAAATAAGCTCTACTAACTGAGCCCGATTCCTCCTCTAAGATAGAAGATGGAACCAGAGAAGAGGGAACATAAATCAAGTCCTTGATGTAGGAAGTCCCACAGGCCACCCAGTTTGTGTTTTCCTTCAGCCAAGTATCGGCACTCGAACATGCTACAAGAAAAACCAAAAAATCAAAATCCAAACCAATTAGGAAATATCAAAGAAAGAATAAAAAAGAGACAGGACAAAAAAGTGAAATATACCTCATGCTGAGTGGCATCCTTTATTAGACACAGAAATCCCAGACCCACGACATTAGGGAAGTGTGGTAGGCCCAATGATCCCCCATCCAGTCAATGAAAAATTATATGAGGGAGGAGTAACATCAATGAATGGAGCCTCCTCTGTCACCGTTGTCGATGACGTGCCACGTGTGTTGTGGAAAAATCCCACCAGCCTACTTGTACCCCTGCATAAATCTCTAAGAGGCGAAGTCATCTTCACCACATCATAAATACATGATGTCACCAGTTAGCTCGTCATGAAATCGAGGTATTCAGAAGTGGACACCATCATTTCCATCCTGGCCTCATTAGACATATTTTGCACCCGCCTCATGGACAATAAAGGCTTGACTAATGGGAGCGTCATCTTGTACTCCACAATCTGTCGCACAATTTGCTATTCCAAGTACCAAAAGTATCTAAACCCATGCTCCATCAACCTCCTGATCTACACCTACATACCTATAACCCCCACGGAGTCACCTCCCAGGGATAAAAGCTCACCTACAATCCCCAACAGAGAACCAACATCTACTTAGAAAATGATAGAAAATTTAAAAAATTCTTCGAAAAAACTCCTAAATATTCCAGATAAGTATTAAAAAAATTCTTCACCAAGAAAACCATTTTAAGCTCCCACAGTCCCTAATTGGATTAATATCACATGCTTACCCAAGCACAAACCCTAAAACAATGCGTCCCAAAAGTCCACTACAAATCCCCACCCAAACCCAAAATGAAATGATTATACCAATCCCCAACGGAATCCCCAAACTAAACTCCCAAAACATCCACCATAAGAATTTCAGCTTCCACAGTAGGGTTACATCCAATTCCCCAGCAGAATTTCAAAACTAAAACTAATTCCTCCCCAAAAGAACATGATCTCTATCACATGTCTTTCCCTAGAAAAATCACAAAGCAACACAAGGCCAAAAGTACGAAAGACTCCTCAAAAGACCCATTCAAACTTTAGGTCCTCAGAATTGATCTTAGCCCTCAGAATTGGTCATCATCACTTTAGGTCCTCAGAATTGACCTTGTCTCTCAGAATCAGCCGTCATCGCTTAAGGTCCTCAGAATTGACCTCGGCCCTCAAAATCGGTTGTCAGAACTTTAGGACATCAGAATTGACCTCGGCCCTCAAAATCGACTATCACAACTTTACGTCCTCAGAATTGACCTCGACCCACATAATTGATCATCATTGCTTTAGGTCCTCCGAAGTTACCTTGCCTCTTTAAAAAATTTAAGATGACTTTAAATTAACCTAATTGTATTATAAATGTTCTGATCTCAAAATTAAGAATATGCCCCATATGGGACTCATCTTAATGAAGCCCAATACACCTATAAACAACCCAAATACACAACTAAAGTCGTATACAACCCCATATGACATAAACCCAATCATTTTAAGTCGCAAATGGACATCAACATATCCCAAACATCCACCTAAATTATGCAATTAAACCAACTACTATTTTATCCAAAAGAAACCCAAAAATCTATTACTAAGTATTTATTAATTTAGTGTGATACAAAATTAAAAGAAACTACTTCACGATCAGTAGAACCTGAAACTAAGGGGATATTCCAAGTAAGAAAACCCTCAACACCAACTCTCTAGCAATGCCATAGTCACCCATAATATAGTGTCACATTTAAATTATTAATAAATTAATTACGGTGTATTAAAGTATTTTAATTCAAAAATAGTGAGATCACATGTCACAAAGGAACATAATTTAAATTGCATAATTTAACTAATTTAAATAATTCAAGGAATTAAAAAGGTATCACCCTCTCCCTCCTCCCCCCCCCCCCCCCCCCCCACCCAAATAAGGAAGTTTATCCTCAAAATTCCAATTTTACCTAACTCGAATAACTTTCGATATCTCTCTCAGATGTCTCCCTCGATCTCCATATAGACTCAACCTTGTTATGGTGTCCCCACTGGACTCAAATTAACTGTTTACCTTCGAAAGCTGAGACTTCTCTCTCTTGCCAAGAGTATGATGTGGTCGCTCCGCATAGCTCTCAATGGGTTATATCTCAATACTGTCGATATGCTAATATGCATCCTCATCCCTCATAAACTTCCTCAAAATCTACATGTGAAAATTATCGTGTAATCGATGAAGATGGCCGGGTAAGGAAAATTGCTACACCAACCGACCCACCCTATCTAGTATCATAAAGGGACCTACGTAGTGGGGATCCAACTTCCCCTTGGATCCAAATTTGAAAACCACTTAATTGGGGAGACTCTCAAAAGCACATTATCCCCCACCCGAACTCTAGTTTTTCCTTACTTTTGACGGCGTAACTCTTTTAATGATCTTGTGCCATCTTCATCCATTGTGAGAAAGTGCCACCATCTTTGAGGTGTTCCAAAGTATTTCCCAGATATTCGATTGATGACTATTGTTGTAAGAAAAACGCCACGAGAGGTAATTATTGGTCCCAACTCCCTTTGAGATCCAAGACACATGCCATAAGCATATCATCCAAAATTCGGTTCACTCGCTCAGTATTACTGTATGACTGAGGGTGAATTGTCAATCTCAAATTTACATGTACCCCTAGCATCCCAAAAACACCATAAAAACATAAGCACAAAGTATTGTCCCGGTCTGAAATAATGTCACATCGTACTCCATGACGCTACACCACAAACTAGATATGGCAATGGATGACCATGGCTCCTGGTCACATATGCATCTGTTACCATTTTGACCTTGACCAATATTGGTGGTAATGGACTTCCCCCGTGACCCAAAAAATGATCAAAGGCTTGTGCTTGGGACATTATTTGGTCCATGGGCACGGGCTTGGGCCTTGACTCGATGGTCACGGACCTGAGCCGTGACCAATTAGAGGCAATGGGTATCCAACTTAGTCATCAACCAATTGTTGTCATGGATGACTAATATTCAATAACCAAAACCATAGCCCCCATTTAAAAAAAAATAAAACGTAAAAAATGGTCACAGAATTGGATCGTGAACATGTTTTTACTTATAAAAAAACATGGGATCACGATTTTGGGCGGTATCCATTTAATAAAAAAACAATTTAGTAGTGCCAAAGATAAAACCTATATTCGGTAAATTAGGAGTCTTGTGACGACGCGGTAAGGGGCTACGAGTTACATTGGTCCCGTTCGAGGAGCCCATGCCCCTCACAGGGCCTTTCGGAGGATAATTTGTGTTCATTCCAAGATCATATTTTCAAGGTTGTTTTCTTATTTGCCTATTTTAGTTCTACTCCAAATCAAGAGTCATGTGACTGTGCGGTGAGTTCTTAAGATTCACATTGGTCAAGTAGGAGGTGTTTGTTCCCCTGACAAGGAAGATCTAGGGTTATTTTGGGTTTTCACCCCGGGGTATTTTTCAAGCCCCGGTCTAAATTTTTATCAATTTTATTCCTATTACAGAACAAGGAGTCCCGTGATTATGCATTCAGTTGTAACGAGTTATAATGTCCCAAGCGAGGTGTCCGTGCCCTTCACGAGGCCATTTGGTTTTTTTGAATTTTCCACTTGGGGCCTGTTTGCAATTCTAAGTCTACTTATTTGTCTACTTTAGTCCTATTCCCAAATTAATAGTCCAGTGACTACATGATCAAATCATTTGAGATACATTGGTCCGGTGCGAGGTGTTCGTTCCCCTCATAGGAATGTTTATGGGAATTTTGGGTTTCCCCCAAGGGCATGTTCCCAAACCTAAGTATTCTTATTTTCCTATTTTGGTCATATACCCAAATAGGGAGTTCCATGACTAATCGTCTAGTTTCTACGAGTTACACTAGTCTTGGATGAGGTATCCATGCCCATCATGGGGCCTTTCGAGAGATATTTGGGTTTCCCCTATTATGTGATGTTTTAAAGCCTAAGTCTCCTTATTTTCCTACTTTAGTCTTATTCCCAAACCATGAATTTGGTGACTACACGGTTAGTTCTTACTAGTTACATTGGTCCCGTATGTGGTGTCTATGCCCCCACAAGATAGTTTTGTGATTTATCTCTTCTATGTGTTTCCAATCCTATATCTTCTTATTTACCTATTTTAGTGCTTTCCCCAAATTAAAAGTTTTGTGACTACATGGTGTGTTCTTATGAATAATATTGGTCTCGTGCAAGGTGTATGTGCCCTTCATGGGGATGTCAGGGCAGTTTAAGATTTTCCCCTAGGAGCATGTTTTCAAGCTTAAGTCTTATTATTTGCATATTTCAGTCCTATTCCCAAATTTGCAGTCCAATGACTAAGCAGTCAATTTTTACGAGTTACATTGGTCCCATCTGAGGTGTCCGTAACCCTCACCAAGTAATTTGAGGGACGCTATGGGTTTGTACTCACTTAAGGTTATTTCAAGCCTAACTCTTCTTATTTATTATAGTCTGATTTCCAAATCGAGATACCCGTGACAATGTAGTTAGGTCCTAGGAGATACGATTGTCCTGTGCGAGGTGTTCGTGCCCCTCATATAGTTGTTCGATGGCAATCCCCCCCCCCCCCCCACTAGGGACTCTTTTCATCCCTAAGTTCACTTATTTTCCAATTTTAGTTTTATCGTAAATCAAGAGTCCCATGACTGTATGCTCAGTTCCTACGAGTTACATTTGTTCCATGCGAGGTGTGGGGCTGTTTTGGGTATCCCCCGCGAGGGGTGATTTTGAAGCCTAAATATGCATATTAGCCTAATTTTGTCTTATTTTTAAGTTGAGAGTCCCAAGACTATGTGTTTAGTTTAGATGAGTTACATTGGTCCCTACGAGCTAATCATGCCCCTCATGGTGCTAATGGAGTTTTTGTTTTCGTAGGGGAATGTTTTCAAGACTAACTTTGCCTATTTAATATTTTCCTATTCCTGAATCAAGAGTCCCGTGGCTATGCGGTCAGTTTTTATGATTTATGATGGTTCCATCCAAGGAGTAGTCCTTCCCCCGTACGGGACCATTTGGGGGTTATTTTATGTTTTCCCCTAGGGGTATGTTTTTAAGACGATGTCTTCTTACTTGATTTTTTTTGTATTTTTCATCAATTGGGAGTCATGTGACTATGCAGTTAGTTATTACAAGTTATATTGGTCCCGTGTAAAGTATTTGTGCCCCTATAGGGCTATTCGGTGGCCATTTTATGTTTTTCCCTAGGGTTATGTTTTTAATTCTAAGTCTCATCACTCAAAGATTTTAGTTCAATTTTAAATGGGAGTTCTTTAATAATGCAGTCAGTTTCAATGAGTTACATTGGTCTCGTGCAAGGTTTCTGTGCCCCTGATAGGCTATTTAGGGTTATTCACTTAGGGACATGTTTTCAATACTAAGTTTGCTTATTTGTCTATTTTAGTCCTTTTCCCAAACCGAGAATCTCATAAATCTATGGTCAACTCCTTCTAGTTACATTGGTCCTATGCGAGGTGTGCATGCCCCTCAAGAGGCCTTTTGAGGGTTGTTTTGGGTATTCCCCCTACGGAATATTTTAAAGACTAAGTCTTCTTATTTGCCTATTTTAGTCCTATTTCTAAACCTAGAGTCCCTTGACTACGCGATCAGTTGCAATGATTTACATTGGTCCCATGTGAAGCGTCCATCCTCCTTATGGGTGTGTTTTATGTTTTTCATGTAGTGCATGTTTCCAAAACCAAGTCTTCTTATTTACCTATTTTATTCCTACTCCCAAATTGAGAGTTTTTTTACTATACGGTGAGTTCTTATGAGTTACATTGGTCATGTGCGATGTGTTTTTTCCCCTCACGAGGCTATTCAGGGAGTATTTTGGGTTTCCCCTAGGGGTATGTTTTCGAGCCTAAGATTTCTTATTTTCTGAATTTAGTTCTATTCCCAAACTAAGAGTCCCATGACTAGCTGATCAGTTTCTATGAGTTACATTGGTCTCATGCGAGGTGTCCTTGCTCTTCATTGGGCCATTCGGGGGGCTATTTTGGGTTTATCCCCACGAGGGGTTATTGTCATGCCCATCTTTACTTTTCATTTAAGCCGTATTCCCAAATAGAGAGTCCTGTGACTACACAGTCAGGTATTAGGAGTACTATTTGTCCGATGTGAGTTATCCATGGTCCTTACATGGTTGTTCGGTGATTACTTTGTGTTTCCCCCTATGGGATGTTTTCAAGCCTTATGTGATTATTTTCTCTGTGGTCATTCCACCTTGATTTTTTCGTTTTCCATCTACTTCTCCATCTTATGGGTTGGCACTCTTGTGAGCATTGGAGCGAGAGAGAGGGGTCTCTTGTACTTTCTTGGAACACTTTGATCGTCATTGATGTGGGGTGCTGTAAATAGATAGATTCAACAACTTATTTTTCACAACACAGGCTAAAGAACATGTTATCTCCTTGAGAGAACGACATCAATGAAAAATTGATAGTTGTGAAACCAATTAGATAAGAGGTTCAGGGGCTATATACGGAATGGGAAGGTGTTAGACACCCATCCTGCCCTTTAGGTCTCTCATGGGCTTATGCTATTATTTTCCTTAATTTTTCTATGGAGTGTGTCCATGTGTATATATAAGTGGAAATAATAATCGCTCAACTTGCATCATGGAAAAGGAGTGAGATCATCCATAAGAATGTTCACAAAATAATATTTAAAAATATGATTCGTGCACTTATTAAAATATTTATCGTTATAATGAAACAATAATATGTATTATATAAGACACAAGTATGAATCACAAGTATTTTATCTATGAATAATATATGGATAAAACAGGACAAAGACAAAAATAGGAAAATAAGACTCGAGTCTTGAGTTTTAGCCTGAGACGCCTACGTAGACTATAAAGGCATCAAAGTCCACATAGTTCGCATGAGACACGAGGGTGTGGTTTATCCCACAAATTCATATGGGGATTTTATTATGTGTGTGTAAGAAAAAAAGTGTTTTTATTTTTGAGAAAATGTGGTTAAAACTTCCGTTGAAATTTATAGGTGTAACTCTTATTTTCTTATTTTTTTATAGAAAATATATTATGAGCAATATTACTAATAAAGTATTTAAGATTAATATGTGTATGATCTAAAGTAAAAGATAAATTAAGAATTTATATGACTAATGCAAAAATAAAGAAATTTAAAGAGAGAGAAGAATATTTGGACCTTCCTTGCAAACTTGGAGATTGATCTTGATTGATGATAAGCTTCGTTGCTAGTGAGTGAACAATGTAGGTGGATTTTGCTAAATTGGGTGTAAAAGTGATGGAAATGAAAGGTGGAGAAAGGTTTCAAATAAGGAAACCCTGCTTATTTAAGAAGAATGTTGTTGAGATCACTGAAATTGATGTTTCTCAGGTGCCTTTTAAGGTGTGATCTTCCTCTCCTTATATAGGGTCGAGGGATTGTCAGTAGGAACTATTATTTCCCTGCCTATCGGTAGGTAACCCTTGACACATTGGCAAAAGGAAGGGAAATGGACATGCCAAATGGAAGTCTCATGCAGATTTTCTAGAAAAATGATTGTAAAACACAATCTGTAAGTCCAAATCATGAATAGGAGATGTTGTTAGAAAGATTATTCAGACACCTTTTGTAATACTTGGGCCGCTCCCTTGTATGGGAGTTTAATTTGGGTCAAATGGGGCTCGAAAGGGTCTATAAGTCTTGCATGGGGAATACTGATCATTCATCCAATCCATAAGTATGAATCTTGCATGGGGAATACTATTGGAAAGATTATACGAGGCACTTAAATGTTTCAAATATCTTTGCTTGGAGTAAAATGAGTGGTTCATCTGTATCGTAAAGTTTATTTGTGCATGAGGTGGACCGTTGGAATGGTATTTAGTCCCTTTTAAATATTCATTCACTCTCATTGGAGTTGAATAATTAACTTTGGTCAAACGGAGTTCGAAAGCTCCCCGTGGCCTCTTCATCAATTTTTGAGGAAAATTGAATCGTTCACCCAAATGGCAAGGCCTACTCACACATGGGGAAGAACATTTGGAATGGGGATCTAGAGCCTTTTCATGATTCATTCAACTTTTTATCAGGTGAAGAAGTTTATTGGGGTCAAATCGGGTCCCGGGACTGCCTAGTGGCCTCCAGATCAATTTTTAATGGTAATATGGTCCGTTTATCTGAATTATTATGACGATTCATACACGGGTAGCCCGTTGGAAAGGGTATTTATATCCTTTTGATGATTCATTGAGATTCCACTCTGACGATGAAGTTGATCAAAGTAAAATAGGGCTTGAAAGCGCTCAATGGCCTCTAGATCAGTACTCGGAGTATGACCTAGGGTTTGTGGTAAATGAGAAGGTGCTAGGGACCCAATGAGAGACTTAGGGGATCCTAGAATGTGGTGTCTAGATATCCTCTCAACGGGTGATCTTGAATAAGTGAAATCTATCGAATGGACACCATATGATGTTTTTGTGAAATGGGTCAATTTTGCAGACCAAAGGGATGAGGATGACCATTTCAGAGGGTCAAGGTCAATTTTGAGGACCTAAGGTAATGTTGGGGTTGATCGATTCTATGGGTCGAGGTCAATTCTGAGGACTTAGAGTTCAATTAATTAGCCTCCGACAAACCTCATTCTGTTTCCCCTGGCAGCTTCTGCTCCAAGTCGGATGGGATCAAATTGTGTCTTCTCGTACCCTAGATTTCTTTCTTATAGAGGATTTTACTCAAGCCCTGTGTATGAGATTGGATTATCTGTGGGAGAATCTTTAGCCATCAACCCATTCATGTCAATTTATAGGGAGGGTCCGACATGTGTTTGGAGACTATCGTAAATGGCTGTGGAAGCGGGTCGTGGCGAGGATCTTGGTGGAGGAGATCGACTAAAGGTGGTTTGTACTTTTTGTCACTATGAAGGGGGGAGTAGTGGTTTTATTCAGGTTGGTCAATGCATACCATTCTATGTAGTGCCTTCACAAAACCAATTAGTCATGGGAAGTTTGGGGGCCTTATGGAGAAAATGGGGATGGGGATGGGTCTTATGGGAGCTATGTATAGGGTCTTTTGTGAAGTTAGTGTTTGTTTCTTGTGAAGATTTTGTGTTCCAGATGTGTTTTGTTGTTTTTGGTTTTTGGAAATAAATTTGGGAAGGCTTGGTAAGGTTTATTTTAGGGATATTTTGGTTAGCAGAGGGATAGTTGTTTCACTTCCTTCATTGACATGCTATATAATTGTACCAAATTTTCCCTTTTATGGAATAAAAAAGGATTTTAATTATATTTTTGTGCCTCTTGATACGTCTTACTTCTAAAATATCTACACCAATTAAAGGCATGCATAATCCTTTTGTTCATGTAAATGATAAAATGAACTGTCGTTCTCAGAGGTACGAAAAGAATAACTTTTTATGAAAAAGAATAGGATTGTGCTTATGTAAAGTGTATGAGCTACCCACGTACTTCTGAGTGTTTCAAAAATTTTATGAGTTTCATTTTAAGAGAAAAAAGTTTTTTAGCGGATCAGGCCCTTTGTAGTTTTGAGTAAAGGGAAATGAAGATTTTTTTTACTATTAAGGGTATAACTTCTTAAGATGGTCCATGTTGATTAAATGTTCCATCTTTTTCCTGTCAAGGTCAGTGAGCATAGCAGTTCCATAGGAGATGATCTTCTTCATGATGTGGGAGCCACTCCAGTTTGGCTTGAATTTCCTTCTAGGGTCCCAAACGGGTTCTATTATTTATTTGAGGGCTAAGTCCCCTTTTTGGACACCACAGTCTTGACTTTTTCATTGAATGATTTCTCTATTCGATAATGATACTCTTATATATTATATATAGATTTTAGCCTCCTTTCGTTTAAGAAAGATAACTCATCCAAATGGATCTTATGCCAGTCTTCCTCATTACCTTTGCTCTCAAGAATAATGTGTAATAAAGGTATTTCTAGTTTAATGGATATGACTACTTCAATGTTGGTATCCACTGTATACGCTTGAACTGAAGTGCGGTAGCCCCAAAGTGAGTAAGGTATATGATCGGCACAATCTTGACAACTTTTGATCATCTTGCTGATGATTGCTTTGAGGTTTTTATTAGTGGCTTTAACTACACTGTTAGTTTGTGGCCAATATAGGGAAGATTTATGTCTCTGAATCCCATACTCGTCGACTAATTCAGTGATGTGTGCCTAAAAATGTAACCCATTATCTGACACTAACTAATGGGGAACCCCGTATCGGAAGATGATGTTCTTTTGTATGGAATTGGATACCTGTTTGGCATTTAGCACCGCGTATAACTCGACTTCGACCCATTTGGTGAAGTAATCAATGGCAATCAGGATGAACTCGTGCCCATTGGAAGCTTTGGGTGTGACTTCCCCTATGATATCAATGCCCTGGGTGGAGAAAGGCCTAGGATAAGTCATGTTATATAATTCCAGTAGAGGCAAGTGTTGGAAATTTATAGATTATTGGCATTTAAGGCATCTCCAGACGTAGGCGATGAAATCTTGAACCAAAGTCATCTAATAATAACCCCGTTGGATAATTTTCTTAGCAAGCATATGGCCATTCACTTGAGGTCCTCATTCCCCATTGCGAATTTTCTGCATCATTTCTCCAATGTCAGCCCCTGTAATCCAGTGAAAATGGGTTCCATCAAAGTTTCTCTTGAATATTACTTTATTGCAGATAATGGTCTAGGCAACTAGTTTGTAAAGGGTCTCTTGTTATTTATTATTGGCATTTTGGGGGTACCTATAATTCTTGAGGAGGTGTTAAATATCGTAATACCAGTATTTAACTATATTAGAATCCTTTTCTATAACAAGCTTAATGTGGTAGCCGGTTGGTTTAGCTTATTATTAGATTATGAAAGGGGACATAATTATTCCTTCGGGCATGTTGACCATGGTCGCTAAGGTGGAGAAGGCATCTGCCAAACTGTTCCTTGATTGGGGCAAGTAGTGGAGGGTTAAATGTAAGAGTTTTTCATCTTTGACTTTCCATCCTCTAAGGACCTGGCCAATGATGAGGGCATAGTCCCTGTAGACATCTAGGCACAAAATACCTTTCTTGAGAGAGACTTTGAGGCATACATTTCATGCCTCTTATTCGGTCATATTGGTTGTGCAGGGAAAATAAAGAATAATGGTAATAGGTGTGTGAGATTCATCATGGGAGAGCAACAGTATGCTAATGTTGTATCCTTTTTTATTAGCAGGGTCATCAAAGAACATTTTCAATAGAGGTGTTCCTAAGAGGTGCAAAGGATATCTTCATTCGGGAATTCCGAGACACAAACGTCGGCCTCTTCTATGGGGTAGTGAGCAAGGTGGTAAAATATGGATCTTCCTTTCATGGATTTCTATGTGATATACACAATACCAAACTCAGCTAGTAACATCAACCACCGGGCCAATTGGCTAGACAAGGTGTGTTTCTCAAGCAAGTGGTTGATAGGATCCATTTTGGACACAAGTTTGATAGGAAAAGTGAGCATGTAGTGTCATAGTTTCTGAGTGACCCGGACAAGGGAAATACATGCTTTCTATAAGGCATTATAGTTGACTTTATATCCGATCAATTTGTGATTGCCATAGTAGATATACCTTTCTTTATGGGATTCTTTAATGTATTAGGCTAGTAAAGCCCAACTATAATGTCTGTTACGATTAAGTATAGGAGTAGAGGGAGACTAGACTGCGGTGGCATGAGTACCGAAGGTCAGGTAAGGTACAACTTGATTCTGTCAAAGGCCTCTTGATAGGCCTCATTCCATATTTTGGTTGTATATTTTAGGAAGAGTTTGAACACGAGTTCATAAAAAGAAGTCAACTATCTGATGAACCGACTGATATATTGTTATTTTCCTAAGAATACTCGAACTTCCTTCTCTATTTGGGGTGGTGCCATATCGAGTATGACTTGTAAATGACCGGGGTCTGCATTAATCCACTTCTTTATAACTTGAATCTAAAAATCTTTCCTTTAGTGATGTCAAAAACACATTTTCGTGGGTTAAGTTACATCTGGTATCACCGTAGCCATTCGAAGAACATTCAGAGGTAAGGAACATGACGTTCCCAAGTCTTAGCCTTAATGATCATATCATCCACTTAGACCACAAACTCATTGTGTATTAGATCATGCAAGATGGTCGTGACATCCATTTGGTAGGTAGCCAATGCATTTTTTAGACTGAATGGCATAACTGTGTATGGGGTGATGAATGTGTTTTTTTCTCGATGATCGAGGTTTAACTTGATCTGATTATATTTTAAAAACCTAGCGATAAATGACTTGAGAGCATGACTAGCTATATTGTCTATAATCATGTCGATATTGGGCAGTGAGTAATCATCTTTTGGAGATGCCTTGTTCAAATCCCGATAGTCAATGCACATGAGGAATTTTTCTCTTTATTTTGGTACGATTATAATGTTGTATAGCTATATGGGATATTCGATCACCCGAATGAAGAAAATTTTTTATCACCTCTTCTTTAACCTTGAGTAACCATTTGGTGCGGATAGTTCGTAGTTTATGTTTGACGAGATTGAGTTCTAAGAGATTTGGAATCTCGTGTTGGGCTATTTTGGGATAAATATTGGTCATGTCGTCGTAGGACCATGCGAAGACATCCACTAATTCCTTCAAGAGTTCCTCGATTTGCGCACGCAAATGCTCATCAAGGGTGTACCTTATCCTAATGTCGCTTTATTGGCTACTAGAATTGAGATTGATTATAACAGTTTCATCCTCATTAATTTGAACGTGGTTATATCATTTATTATTAAGCTTATTAATATCAGTTCAGAATTGTTCATTTGCAAAATCATCATCATCATCAAGAGTTTAATTAGAATCAAGAGAATTACTATAAGACACATCAAAATACTAAAAATCATCATTTATTTCATTATAAGGAAAAAAAGTATTGAGAACCTCGTCAAAAGAGGTCTCAATTATATTATTATTAGAAAAAAAGGAACAACAAAAGAGGAGGAAATAGGGTAAACATCTGGGTTGGGTCACATTTCAACAGGTGGAACTGGTATATCATTCTAGCTGAGGAGGAGTTCATCAGTGGCTTTGATTATGATGGACATATCCAACGATGGAGCACTTGAATTGACCACGCACAGTGTCAGTCTCAGTATTTACAGATTGAACGAGTCCTTGGAGTCACTTCCCTTGAAAAACTCTATAATAGTTATAGTTTTCTCAATGAGTGGTTACACATGATGCTGGGAGTCTTTGATCAAGGAGTAACAGTCTTGAAAGAAGATCTCCATCCCTGGGTTCATGTTCTTATCCATATGATCATACCATGGTTTGAGAAATCCACAAAAGGGAAAATCTTCACCCTCTTTGAGGAATAATTTGTTCATTGAATCCCTTGGCACAGTCTTGGCACATTCTAAACTTCTCTTTAGCCGGGGTTAGCATAGAATTCTAAGTTCATTTTATGATGGTTGATAACCCAATCTACATGGAGGAAATGCCATCTTCGGGACTATGGGCTCCATTATCCCTTATTATCATCTACCAGCCCTAGTCCGAGTATGAAGTGTATATTCTTAAACATTTGTATCACATTATATTTGTCGTGAGGGCTATGCTTATGACAGACTAGGTCTATAAAATTATCCCCTGCTAAGAGTGGAAGTGGTTTGACTCAGAAGATAGAAAAAACATGTTATTCACCCCATATTTTATTTCTAGTATCGAATTACTAGTTCTTGTGTTCTCGGTATTATCATCATCGCCTAAGATGGTAATGACCTACACTTTGGTGAATAACTTTAGTTTCTTATGGATAGAGGAAGATATACCCTTGATTCTATGAATCCACATTCGATGAAGCCCATCCCCTATTGTGAGTGTTATAGATCCCATCACCTCTTAGTGAGTATTGTCATAGGCATGCACTCTGTGGGAAGTAGGAGAAATGTCGCTTACATTTAAACCAAAGAAATTGAAGCTTCTTAACGGGCAAGCATCGAGTGCTAATTCGTTATCGATAAGTGAGAGTGTGACTATATTCCCCATTACCTCAATGGATATGTTGAGAGCATATTTATTTTTAAGAGTAAACGTTGGGATTTCTTCTATAAAGAAGGAAATAAATCTAGTAGAGGTTAAGGACCCGAATAGGTTCATAGCTTCTTCTAGAGTTATGGAATGAGGGATTATAGATCCGATAAGAAATTTTATCAGAGCGTTTCGATGTAGCTAGGAGGACGTGAAGAGTCCCCACAAGGTTATGTTGGCCTAAGCTTTATTGAACTGGCCGAGGTTCTTTCATTCCTCGATGGTCATTTCTGGCATGGGGATTTTTTTGATAACTCCCTTTCCTTTATCTGTCCCTGCTAACTGAGGATTCATACCTTGGTAGTGTCTCCCAGATCTTCTCATATGGTTAATAGAAGAGGTGAAGAACAAAAACCCTATTTTTCCTTTATTTCGGGTTATTTCACCACTTCGTTGATTTACCCTAACATATATTCAAAACATGTCATCCCATACACACTAATTATTGGACTAACATTTTCCTGGATTTGCTTTTCATCTGGGCTATCGAACTCATCCCCTCATCCAGTGGAAATTATGTCGTATTTCCATGAGAAATCAATGCTTTCCACAACCTCAATGGCTTCTTCATATAGATCCTCCCACTCAACGAGTAGGTACAAAAGGAAAGGGACCAACCGCCATTATGGATTTAAGGAATCTAGTAACTTGAATATACTACAAATCACATTCATCTATCAGAATAAGCCTACCATAATCTGTGTTTCATCATCTAAACTGACTTCGTCAATGAGTATCACCCAAGTATCTCACTCCTAATCCCACTTATGGGCTTACTTGAATAGGGTGTTGCACTTCTGACAGTCAATTGTCATTTCAAAGGGAAACTTCAACCTAACCTCTAGAAGCTGGTTCAGTATTTCTAGAAGTTCCCCATCTTTACCTTAAGACTAGGTACAAATGAAAATACACACTCTTATGAGGAGAGATAGAGCTTGGCCGGCAAAGCAGGTAGGGTGTAAGAAAAAATATGGGAAGACTGTAAGGGTTTTGGGTGAGAATATGGTTATAATGGGTGCTTTACTGGGTACAATCAGGGTAGATGGATCAAAATTTAGGTCATTCTTGGGGAAGATGGCATTTGCATGGTTTGGAAGTGGATTGTGAGTGGTGCTAGGTTTGGGATTGGTTGGTGGGGGGATGATACCCTGATCCGTTAAACATGGGATTACATTCCGAAGATGGAATCACTAATCAGTGGTATGGTCGGTAGTTTGGTGGAAATCATAATGGGCGCGGAGTTTAATTTTTTTGGAAAGTGGGTTTGGTTGTGGATGAGGGTCGAAAGGTTTGATGATATTTAGTCTCAATGAGGATTGGTAGACTTTATAGTGGGGAGTATGGAGCTCTGTGTAATCTTTTTTGACTGGACTAGTATGAATTTTTGGTGCCCAAGAGGTAACGGGATGAGAGATATTGCTGATGATCAAGAATATAGCAGGCTTCTCATATTTTATGGGATTGAACTATTCGAATACATTCTTTGGCCCAACTTCTATCTTTAAAATACTCTCCTCAATCTCCACTTCCGGTTCCCAAAGGGCTCAGAAATATGGCTAATACTATCCTCCCATTGTCACTCGATCATAAGGAAATACGTATTTCTTCACAATACTAACTTGCTCCTTTTCAGAAGGCGTTTTGTCATAGTGGTCTCTTTCTCTCTCCACCATGCTATGAAATTACTGACACTTTCTTCGGGATTCTGATTGAGATGTTATAGATCAGGGTGGGTAACCCCGAACTCCTCGTTGAATTTGAAGTGCAATATGAATTCATGGGCAACATCCTCCCAACTGCGAATTTTCGATACCTCGAGGGATGGAAACCAAAAAAGATCGCTTTCCTTCAAGTCTGTTGGAACATCTTGCCCATTATTTCATCTGAGTCATGTAGGAGAGTCATGAATCGGTGGAAGCTTAAGAGATGAACAATGGGGATCTATTACCCCAGAACTTCTCAACGATAGGCATCTTGAACTTTTTCGTCCACATTACTTTAGAGTATGGAGACATATGGGTGTAATCCATGTAGTTCCCGGAGATTTGGACCTGTTCAAACTTCTTGGTTAACATCTTAAGGCCCTCCTTGACTTTATTTAACTCTTTTTCCTATGGGTCGACATGTACCAGTAGGTTATCCCATGTTTGGTCAAGATTCGTCATCGAGAGTTGAGCAAGTGGCGACTCACTGTAGGAGGGGTGGATTGAAAAATAATGCCACTTAAGTTGTTTAAAAGGTTTAAGACTGTTTAATGGCTCCGAACAATTTTTTTAGAAACTCCTTTTTTTACAAAACAAATACTAACACAAGATGCATATAAAAAGTTATGAACGATATATTTTAGTTAGGTGACTAAGTTTTGAAAAACGAAAGTAAATAAACTCTAAATCAGCATGCAATCAGAAGGGGATGAGAGGAATATTAAACATTGAAGAACACAAGATTTTAACGTGATAAGACCCCACCCAATTGGGAAAACATCCACGGAGGTGTCTAGACCTCAAAAGAAAAATCCACAATAATAAAGTAAATAAATTACAAGCTATATAACAACCTAAACACACAATCAAACATAATCTAAGATAATAATTTTTACCAACATCATTAGGTAATTCTGGCTTCTCTGAAGGTTCTTATCTTGTAGTTATTCTCCGAGCTTTGTAACTCTTCCTCCTTTATCTTTACGTCGACTCTAAAACTCAAGAATCTCTCTACCAACCCTTCTTTAGTGTTATAATGTGTAAATTGTTTTGTGGTGAAGTTCCTAACACATGCATGAAACACATACACACACATATACACTTATACAAACAAAGTTTCCTACAAATTACATATATTGTCTAATATGAGTTTGGATTCTAAATCTCAGTTTGTTGAAAACCCTAGACTTCTTATTTTGTACTAGATCGAGTGGCAACCTTTCTTTTCATAATAGTAAAGGTCCTAAATGCTTTTATTTTTATTTTTTATATACACTTCTATTTAACAAAATGTGAAATATGAACTTTTAAAGCACAAACGTATCAAGATCTCGTATTCTTATGAAGTCTGTTTGTCTCAAAACTTGAAACAAAATGAATATTTATTGGCAAAACGTTTTGAAGAAACATTTAATTATAAAACAAGCAACAAACAAGGATTTCTTGAAAAAGAAATCAAACTAAAGAGATCTAAGTGATTTATATCAACTAAAATCACATCTCTGTTTTCTATGAAAGAGAAAAAAAGATCCAACAACATGACTATTGATGTAAAAAATTAGATTTGACCTAATTATTTTAATCAAAGATAAAAAGAATAAAGAAAAAATAGACAATAGATTTTTAAAGTGGTTCGGCCTTGCAAGAATGGCCTACATCCACTTTTTTTGTTATTGCTGACTATTTGTTAATAATTCTCGAGGAATGGTTTGTTCAAGAAATTTCGGTCCTCCTCTAATGAGGAGGTTACAATGTATTTATAGCCTTGAGGTTGTACAAATGAAAGGACAATGCGCTGTTATCTAGTAGACATGTACATCTGTATGATAATAAATGAGCATTTAATGCGCTATCGTCTCCTTGATTATTCTGATTAGAATGCTATGTTGCTCGGACCGCATAAGTAGCTCGGACCTCTTAAGCTGCTTGGATCGCCTAAGTAGCTCAACACGCTCAAGCTTCTCGAGGCCCTTGAGTTCCTCGTGGCTTCTTAGTTTCTCGGTGATCTTGAGTTGATCGATAGAAGTATACATAATTACCACACTGGCAGACACGTGTCTGTAATTGAGTGGTCCATGTCAGTAGACTAAATTTGGTATCAACTGAAGCCCCCAATGTTTCATAGTTTGATGATGAAGAAAAGTAAGGAACATTCTGCTGCTTAGATTTTCGGTTTGTATGGATTTTAGGCAAACTTTCGTTGTATATAACTCCTTTTTTGAGTGCATAGTATCAGGCTTTTAAAGTATTTTGAATTTCCATAACCGCTTCGATTTTTGTGCCCCTTTTATTCTTTTTAGCCACCGGATACGCAAACGTCCACCTTGGTAATCACTGTTTTTCTCTATTCCCGAGGTAAAGTATTTAAACGCGGCAGCAATCCTATCGTCTTTCGCTTTTCAAATCTGTGTCTTCGAACTTTTCATTTCTTCTCTATCTTGTGCGTTCGTTTCTTCCATTGTTCGTTGTCACCTGGTTCACTCTTCTCCTGTAAGATCTTCTTCCTTCTCTTTTATTTATTTTGTTCATCATGGTTTACCCTTTTGAATCTCTTGACAAATCTCGTTCTGGATTTTCAATTCCTTCATGGGTCATATTGGAAAAACTTTCTGAACCTTCTGACTATTTTTCTTTGGCTGAGGGACATTGGTTCCCAAGTCTCTTTGTTGCCGAATGTGGCTTTTCTTTTCCTCCAAATCCTTTATGTTTGGAGTTCTGTCAATATTTTGACGTTGTACTTGCAAAAATAGCGCCAAATACCTGGAGAATAGTTAATAGAGTTCATAGGTTGAACCAACTTCATGGAACCCGTTTAGGGATTCCAGAGATTATGTATTGCTACAGATGGGTTGTCAGCGATAGTACTTTTTATTTAAAAACTAGGTTTTTGAATAGGGCATTAGTTGTCAATCTTCCTGATGCCAATAGGGATTATTTTGAACATGGAGTGGTAATGAAAAATTGGCAACACCCTCCATTAAATGGAGATGATGTATACCAAGGTCCTATATGTTCTCCTTATGGCAATGGGATAGGTTGTTTTTATTTTTTGAAATCTTGCTTTTTTTGTGTTTGATAAAATGTATCACTGACATTTAATTTTTGATTATTTGCAGTTGACAGCAAAAGAATGTCTCCCAAAGAAACCGACGTTAATTTAAAGCATTTGAAACTTATCTGGAGTTTACACCAATCTGTTGCCGAAGAACATATTAGATCAGTATCTTATTTGCTGAAGTACAAGAGCTATACTTCATCTTTTACTGCTCGTCCAGTGGTAGTTAGTCTTGACCAAATACCAGATTCTGAAACTAATTTAGAAGGTTCTTCTTCTGAGTCAACTACTCCCATCAGTAATCTAATGAAGAGGAGAAGAGCTCCTGCCTTCTTTGATAAATCTGCCTCTACCAATGTGGAGACAAAGAAAATAAAACAAAATATCCCAGAAGAAGGGACGAAAGTTATTGATGCATCTCCTCCTGCTGCTATCGAGAAAGTTGTTGAGAAGCCCCCTGTGGCTCTGAGCAAGATTGTTGCTGTTACTCCTCCTAGTGAGGTTATCACCAGCTAAGACAACGTCCTTAGTTGAGAATGTTCCTTCTCCTGTAAGGAGGTTAAAGAAAAATCCTTCTGGGAGACTTGCTGAACCAGTCTCTCAATCATCAACTGTTAAAGGTGGTGTTTCAACTTTTATTCCCCTGAGCTCCGCTGTGGGCTTAGTAAAATCTTGGATTATCCCAGAGGTCCCTGACATTGAGAATTCTCTCACTCGTGAGAGAGTTACTGCTCTAGCTTCTCAACACATTGCCTCAGTAAGTATTATTGATCTGAGCCTTTTATTTTTTAATACTATGTTCGTTTATTGACTTGGAGTTATTTCTTTTCTCAACTGGTAACATGTTTCAATAGCATTGTAAAAAGGTATGAAGCCATCAGGTCCTCTAGTTCCTCGGATGGAGCAGAAAAGGCTTTTACTATATTAACCCAGTCTTTGAAAGACTCTCATCAGAAGTATGAGGAAAATAAAGAGCTTGAGAAGAATAATAAAGAGCTTGAGGAGAAACTCAAGGATGTTGAAGAGCTTGAGAATAAGCTCAAAACTGCTGAAGAGGAAGTTGGTAGACTTCATGATGTTGATCGTCAGAAATAGGAGGTGGAAGGGAAATTGAAGGCTGCCGAGGAACTTCTTATTGAGAGGAATTCCTTGGAGAAGGTAAAAAGAAGAAATGTTGTTAAAAAGTCCTTCAGCGCTGGTTGGGACAAAGGCTGGAATAAAGGCCTGGCTGCCATGTCCTCTCAAATGGAGTTTGCCAGCCTTAAATATTTCAGGGATGGATGGGTTGCATCTCTACAGGAGCTAAAAATTGCTGAGAGTTCTGAACTGTTACAACGACACACTCATGGCCCTCCTCCCTCTCCTAGAGAAGAAGAAGAGGATGAAGCTGCCTCAGAAGAATCTTCCATGATAATTGGGGACCAGGTCCCTGCTGTTGAACCTTGCTCCAAACAGCCCCAAACGACAAACACTTCTGCCGAGCAGCTTTCATTGCCCTCCGAGCATCCAAACTCTTCGTCCAAGCCTTTCGAGGAAATCTTAGGAAGCAAGGAGAAGGTGTAGAGTTGTTCGAATCTTTCTTTTTCTTTTTTGTTGAATGTAATTTTGGACTATGTTCTTCTTTTTGTGATGAAATAAAATTTGAACTTTGGTTGGTCGGTTTGATTTTTCTCCTGTCCTTGCTCTGCTTGTATCATCATTGATTCTTTTTATTTATCTTTGCTAGTTTTTGGCTAGGATGGAACTCTTATCAGCTCATGACACAGAGTTGATGAAGAAATGCAATAACTATTATAAAACTGGTCATGTAGACCTAAACGAGGCTCAAATGATAGACATCCTTGGTCCAGATACTTCTGAACGAGCAGTCGAAGATTACCAATATCTGAAGTGCTTGCTCGACCGAGCTATTGCCAATAATGTGGCATATTATGAGATGATTGAGGATCTCCAAGGAACTATAGAGGAACTCCAACAGCAGTACAAAGAGTATTCTACACTTTTTCACCAAGGGTACGAGAAGAAATATAAATAGTTAAGTGCTGAAAAAGGATATGATAAATTCATCTCTGCTTACAAGAATAAAGAGCACGTTTTAAATCTTGAAGTTGAAGAGCATAGGCATATCTCCAAGTTGATGGAGCTAGAGAACATTGCCTTGCAAGAGGAAGTAAAACAACTTAAGCCTTCTGCATCTTCCTCGGGAGCCTTGGTCCCTATCAATGATGAAGGTTTTTCTTTTTTGGAGGTAGAAAATGCCAACTTGCGAGATGAGTTGGAAACTTTGAAAAAAGCTGGACCCTCCACTTCTACTCGTGGACGAGCAAGATCTTATTCTCGGGGACGAGCAAGGGCTGGTCAGATTTCTATTGAAGAAGCAAGAACTCAAGCGGCCTTGGAGAATCAGGCCTTTCAGTTGATGGCGAAGAACCAGGCCTTAGCAGAGATGTCCAAGAAGATTCTGAACCTTAGCGAGAAACTTTCTACACAAAGATCTGCCTTGGAAAATAAAGGACTTCTGATGAAGAATATTCACGAGCAACTGGAGAGGTTAACTTACCAATTCCATAAACAGCATAGAGAGTTTTGGATGGCTGGTTACAATGAAGCACTTTGTCATCTTGATGCCCGTTTAGAACAGTAGAACAACGAAGGGTATAAACAGGGCTGGTTGAATGCTCTCTGTGTTTTAAAATTGGATATAGGTGATTTCTTGTGGGATTACTATACTCCTGGAGTTCTTGATCTACCAGTCCCTCCTTTTAAGCTTGACCTTAGTTGGATTCCATCCTGGGCCATTCCTCGCGTTCTAATCTTCAAGTATCTTGATGATTATAGTCTTTATTTAAATTTTGAAATATCTCGCCTAGAACACTTTCTTGACCATCCATCTATAATGAATGTCAGAATGCTGCAAGATCTGAATTTCGTAAATTCCCCTTATAGTCTTGATGATCCTCCAGTTGGGGTAGACCCTGTGTCAAAGGCAGAGGGGAAGAAACCCATAGAGTAGAATTTGTTCAATTGATATCACATGCGATCTGTAATTTATATCATATGTAATTTGTTCTGGTTTTAATGAAAAAAAATTTAGTTTTCTTTGCAACTTAATTATCATTGGTTTGGAAATATTTTATAGAATATCTCTTTTATTTAATGATGAACATGTATGTATATCTCTAGAAAGACAAAAATGTCTTATTTGGTTTTAAAATTGCCAACCAACCGAGGTTTGTGGTAATTGAATGCCAACCATCTTGAGTTGGTGGTTATTGAATTGTCGATCAACCGGAGTTGGTCGTGTTTGTTTCCCGACCAACCGGAGTTGGTGGTAATTATTTTGCCGATCAAATAGAGTTGGTCGTATTTGTTTCCCGACCAACCGAAGTTGGTGATAATTTGATCCCGAGCAACCGGAGTTGGAAGAGATTATATTTCCGATCAATCGGAGTTGGTCGTGTTTGTTTTTCGACCAACCGGAGTTGGTGGTAATTATATTGTCAATCAATCGGAGTTAGTCGTATTTGTTTCCCGACCAACCGGAGTTGGTGGTAATTTGATCCCGATCAACCGGAGTTGGAAGAGATTATATTACCGATCAACCGGAGTTGGTCATGTTTGTTTCCCGACGAACCGGAGTTTGTGGTAATTATATTGCCGATCAATCGGAGTTGGTCGTATTTATTTCCCGACCAACTGGAGTTGGTGGTAATTTGATCTCGACCAACCGGAGTTGGAAGAGATTATATTGCCGATTAACCGGAGTTGGTCGTGTTTGTTTCCTGACCAACCGAAGTTGGTGGTAATTATATTATCGATCAACCGGAGTTGGTCGTATTTGTTTTCCGACCAACCGGAGTTGGTGGTAATTTTCTTCCCGACCAACCGGAGTTGGAAGAGATTGATTCTGAACTTGATGCATACTGTGTAGCACTAATACTCTGAAAAATTTCAACAAAAGAGGGAACTGGGTAAAACATTCTACACTTTATTTATACTGAAGAAGACTCCATTACATAGAAATTCCAACTACTGATAATATTGCATAGATGTTCTGCATTCCATGCATTCTTAAATTCTTCTCCTTCCAAGGTTTCAATCTTGTATGTCCCTGGACGAACAACTTATGTTACTCTGTAGGGTCCATGCTAGTTAGCTTCCAGTTTGTTGTGCTTTTGAATTACTTTCTTCAGCACATAGTCTCCTTCCTTCAAATCACACTTCTTTACCCTCTTATTGTAAAACAGAGTTGTTCGTTGTTGGTATGCAACATTCCCGATTGCTGCTTCTTCTCTAACTTCTTCGAGCATATCTTGATCTAATCCCCTCATCAAGTCACTGATAGGAGAATTCAAATTCAGCACCCTGTGTGTGGGTAGGCCCAACTCGGCAGGTATAACAGCTTCACTTCCAAATGCCAGCATGTATGGAGATTCTCCTATTGCTGCTCGCACTGTAGTACGATAAGACCACAACACAGAATGTAGCTCGCTAATCCAATTTTCCTTTGCATCATCCAGTCATTTTTTTATACCATTTAGCAGCATTCTGTTCATCACCTCAGTTTGTCCATTGCTCTAGGTATAGCCTGGTGCAGAGTGGGTCTTCAATATGTTTGACTGATGACAATATGCAGCAAACTCCTCATTATCAAACTGAGTTCCATGATCTGTGATGAATGCATGGGGAAGACCATATCTACAAATGATATTCTTCCAAATAAATTGATACACCTTGTCATATGTCATATCAATAAGAGGCTCAGCTTCCACCCATTTAGTAAAGTAATCCACAGCGACTACGAGATATTTAAATCTTCCCATGGTCGTTGAAAGTGGCCCGACCAAGTCTATTCCCCACATAGCAAATGGCCAAGGGGACGTGATGGGTGTTAATAATGCTTGGGGAGTTCTTCGGATAGAAGAGAAGCGTTGAAATTTATCACACTTCTTTGCGTAAGATGTACAATCAGCTCTCATCATCGGCCAATAATACCCCTGTGTTATTACTCTTTATAAAAGCGTCCAACCTGCCACATGGGTTCCACAAGACCCTTCGTGGATTTTTTCGATCAAAATTTTCACCTCGGAGGGGTGGAAACATCTTTGTAACCCTGTTATAATTACTCGTCTATATAAAATACCATTGGTCAATACATAACGAGCAACTTTAAACTTCAATTTCTTGGCTGCGAGTTTATCAGTTGGCAGAGCCCCCCCTTCAATGTAGGCCCTGATGGGATCCATCCAAGATGGTCCAAAATCAAGGGTAATAAAATTCATCATTAGATCCTCGTTTATTCTCCGATCAGCTAGGATTTCTATTGCGATTGTTCTTCTTAGCTTGGTGCATGTGGCTGATGCTAATCGAGCTAGTGCATTTGCTCTTGCATTCTCCGATCTCGGTATCTAAATCAATTGTACGGTATTAAAACTTGATACAACCTCCATTGCCTTCGCATGATACTTGATCATTAATTCTCCTTTTGCTGCATATACCCCCAGCATTTGATTTACGATCAATTGTGAGTCACTGAATACAATGACCTGCTCTACCTTCGTGGTTTTTGCCAAACTAAGACCAACAATCATAGCTTCATATTCAACTTCATTATTATAAGCTTTAAATTGAAAGCGTAGAGCATAGTCCACATCGAACTCATCTGGGCTGTTTAAAATAATCCCTGCTCCACTGCCTGTATTGCAAGATGAGCCATCCACATATAGATTCCATATAGGTACTTCATCATCAAACTTTTGATCGGACAGAGTTCCTCAGTGGAATATTTGTTGCTTCTTTATGTCCTCTTCTAACACTTCTTTTTATTCGTCGACCATCTTCTCTTGCTCGTCAACCGGCTTAAGTTGGTCGGGGTTTAAATTTGATGATCCTGTAACATCCATAGGTTGGTCGGTATTCAACTTCTGCTCTTTGGAGATGTCTGGATAAGTGAACTATGTGATCAAATCTGCCACTGCTTGCCCTTTGAGCGATGACCTAGGCTCATAAATTTTATCGCATTCGCCCAATTCTACTGCCCAGTACATCAATCTTCCTGATTTCTCTGGTTTGTGCAGAGCTTGACTTAACGGCATATATCTGTATACACAACTATAGTATGAGCTTGGAAATATGGCCTCATCCTTCTGCTTGCTTCAATCAGTGCTAGCGCCATCTTTTCCAGTCTTGGATATCTGATTTCAACTCCTCGGAAGGCCTTGCTAGTGTAATAGATTGGTTTTTGCACTCCATCTTCCATTCTTATCAACGCTGAGCTAACTGCGTTCTCTGAAACTGCCAGATAAAAGTATAATTTCTCTCCCATCACTGGTCTGGACAACAATGGAGGTTCTCCCAGGTATTTCTTCAATTCTTGAAAGTCCTTCTCGCATTCATCATTCCACTCAAAATTCTTTCGGAGTGTTTTAAAGAATGGGAGGCATCTATTAGTTGCTCGTGACACAAACCTATTAAGTGCTGCAACTCGCCCTATGAGACTTTACACTTCCTTCTTCGTCGTCGGAGATCGCAGCTCTAACAGAGCCTTGATCTTTTCCGGATTCGACTCAATTCCTCGTTGGTTAACAATATATCCGAGAAACATGCCTTCTCATACTCCGAATATGCATTTTGTGGGATTCAGCTTCATTTGATATTTCTCTAGTTGATCAAAGGTCTGGCCTAAGTCAACTACATGATCGACAGCTTTCTTGCTCTTCGTTAGCATGCTGTCAACATAAACCTCCATGTTATGACTGATTTGCTCTGCAAACACCTTGTTCATCAACCGTTGATAGGTAACACCTGCATTTTTAAGTCAAAAAGGCATAACAATATAACAATAAGTTCCCCTCGGGGTAATAAAAGAGGTACTCTCCCTATCTCCATGCTCCATTTTAATCTGGTTATAACCAGAATAAGCATCCATGAAACTTAATAGTTCGTGCCCCGAGGTAGCATCCACCAGTTGATCAATTCGGGGCAAAGGAAAATGATCCTTTAGGCATGCCCTGTTAAGGTCGGTGAAGTCTACACACATCCTCCACTTGTTAGTTTTCTTCTTTACCATCACCACATTTGCTAGCTAGTCAGGATATTTGACATCCTCAATGAAAGAGGCTTTTTGTAGCTTCTCTACTTCCTCCTGTATAACTTGATTTTTCTCAGGACTGAACACTCTTCTTCGCTACTTTACTGGCTTGATTTTCTTGTTCACATTGATCTCGTGACATAAGAAATTAGGATCTATTCCTAGCATATCTTCATGACTCAACGCAAAAGTCTGCTTTCTTCGCCTTAGGAATGCTATCAATTCTTGTTTTATTGATTCATCCAAGGATGCACCAATTTGAGTTGTTCGTTCAGGATGCTCGTCGTCTAGAATGACATTCTCAGTAGCCTACATGACCTGTCCTTTCACGAGTTGGGACTCGTCTCTAGAGTCTAATGTTTCAATCTCTGCATCTTCTATTTGGTAGGTAGTAGTCTTCTTTCTGGATTCTTTATGCTCCTCCTGCTCGGTAGTTGAATAGTAGCATTCCCGAGCTACTTTCTGGTCGCCTTTCACCACTCCTACTCCAAAATTGGTTGGGAATTTTAAACATTGATGTACAGTAGATGGTACTGCTTCGAATTTTTTTAGTCCTACCCTTCCCAATATGATGTTGTAAGCTGATTAGATATTTTTATCCATTATGAAGAAGTGTACTCTTTCCATTTGACAAGCAGGACATGTACCAATAAGTATATCCAACTTGATCATCCCAAGTGGAAAAACCTTTTTTCCAGTAAAACCAAGGAGGGGTCTATGGTATGGCTCCAATTGGGATAACTTCAAATTCAAACTGTCAAAGCATGAATAGAACATGATATCTGCCGAGCTACCATTATCCACAAGTACTCGTGAAATCACCACTTCCTTCATTCTCATCTTGATCACCAATGGGTCATCATGAGGATATAGTACACCTGCCAAGTTGTTCTTAGAGAAACCAATGACCATTTTGTCCTTATTCACCTTCCTCGGGTGATCATATTCAGCCAGATTTATTCGCTGAATGTATGAGCAAGCTTGAGCCTCATTGAGGTAATCTTTTCTCTCAACAATCATATCTCCGCCTCCTGCATCTCCACCTATAATGACATTACATTCAAATGATCCAAAATAGATAGAAAATACCTCACATTCTGGCAGTTTTGGTCTTTTGGGGAGATCGGGGTCGTCTTGGTCATCATCCGGGACTTCTTCATGACTTCTCTTCTTATCTTCTTTTTCTCGACGAGGAGTACTAGACCTCTGCCTTGCTCGGTCGTTGCTCTTTCCACCATTTCGACGATCAACATACTTGGCCAGCTTTCCTCGTGTGATGAGTGCTTTAATTTCATTCTGAAGAGCTATGCAATTTTTGGTCTTGTGACCATGATCTTTATGGAACTCACAATATTTGGACAAATTCCTCTTGTCAGGATCTACCTTCATTTTCTCTGGCCAATTTAGCTCCTCGTTGTTCTTGATCTCTTCCAGAATGTGGTTTATATCTACTTTCAAAGGAGTATAATTTCCAAATTTCTTCAATTGTTCCAATGCTTGCTTTGATTTTAACTGCCTGTTACCACCATTGTTCTTCTGCTCCTTCTTCTCAGCCTTATCAACCTCAACCTTGGTCTCTTTGGTATCCATATTCTTCTTCGCAGCCATAGCTTCCTCGGCGTTCATAATCTTCGTTGCCTTTGCCATTAGTTCTTCCATGGTTCTAGGCGGATCTTTGGCTAGAGTGTAGTACAATTTATCTGGCTATAGTCCACTCATCAGAGCAGTAATTGTTGTATTCTCCTCGTAATCAATTACCTCGAGTTTCTCATTTTTTAAACGAGTAATATAATCCCTGGTGCTCTCACCTGCCTTCTTTCTAACACTTAGCAAGTGTGCTACTCGTTTGACTGGTTTTGCTCCTAAATAAAAATTTCCAATAAAGAGTTCTGCTAGCTGAAAGAATGTCACAATTTTCCCTCGAGGAAGGTTATTGTACCACATCTGAGCAGATCCGGTAAGGGTTCCTGAAAATTCCCTGCATCGCATCTTGTCTAGAACATCATAGATATCAGTAGCTGCCTGTTATTATTATATATGGAGAAGAGGATCAATTTTTCCATCGTATTTTGATGTTACTACCGGGGCTCTCAATTTTGACGGTGTGGGAAAGTCCACAATCTCTTGTATGAATGGTGTTCCTCGGATAAAATTCCTTTGTAGAGGATTTTTGGTTTTAGTTATCTCCCCTAATCTATCCTCAAACCTTTGAATTGAGACCTTCCATGCATCATTTCCTTCCTCGATCCTATTGGTTCGAGCAATTGATCGTGTTGAATTTTTCCTCTTGGGATCTTTCATGACGAGCAGTTGGTCGTGATTGGGCTGACCGACCTTTAAATCAGATGGTCGTTAAGAGTTCCTCGACATAATCCTAGGGGTACTTTTATTTGTCTTAGGACCCAAACGATCAAAAGGAGAGACTCTACTCAATCTTTCAAGAGCACTTGTCCTTTCTGGGGATAGAGTGATGTTTTGTTGAGTGTTTGTAGCTCCCACCGAGGAATTTCGTCCAGGCTGATAAGAAGGATCATTAGATCTCTCAGTATGATATGAATCGGTGCGTCTGGACTGATATTCCTCTTGGAATAACGTTCACCTAGTTCACAAAGAGAGTAAACAAGTATTTCTCTGAACTCTTCATTGCCCTGATTGGGCTGGCACTCCGCCCTGAACGGTTTATATGAGTTGACGCATGGTTTCTTGCATGGCCGTTTGCCCTTGGGCCAAATTAGCCATTATACCAGCCAGATCTTGAACATTTGGAGGACTGGATGGAGGATTTGGAGGGATCCCAGCGTTTCGATTATTGGATTCACGATGATCAGCCATCGGTGATGAATTGTTTTGGTGAGAAACGATAATTACAGTCGTTTCCCATAGACGACGCCAATCTGTTGATGTAAAAAATTAGATTTGACCTAATTATTTTAATCACAGATAAAAAGAATAAAGAAATAATAGACAATAGATTTTTAAAATGGTTCGACCTTGCAAGAATGGCCTACGTACACTTTTTTTGTTATTGCTGACTGTTTGTTTGGAATTCTGGAGGAATGGTTTGCTCAAGAAATTCTGGTCCCCCTCCAATGAGGAGGTTACAATGTATTTATAGACTTACGGTTGTACAAATGAAAGGACAGTGCACTGTTATCTAGTAGACATGTACATCTGTATGATAATAAATTAAAATGTGTAGTCGTCTCCTTTATTATTCTGATTAGAATGTTATGTTGCTCGGACCGTGTAAGTAGCTCAGACCGCTTAAGCTTCTCGGACCACATAAGTAGCTCGACACACTCGAGCTGCTCGAGGCCCCTGAGTTCCTCGTGGCTTCTTAGTTACTCGGTGATCTTGAGTTGCTCGATAGAAGTATACATAATTGCCATGCTGGCAGACACGTGTCTGTAAGTGATTGGTCCATGTCAGCAGACTAAATTTGGTATCAACAATGACTATGTTGGAAAAGATATTGAAGACTGAAGAGGAATGGATCTTCAAAAGAAGACGAACACACAAACACTTAAGGTAAATTTTCTGAAGAAAATTAGCTAAGGTTTGGTTTAGGTTTTTCTATTTCTTTCCTTTTTTCTCTCTTCTCTCTTTTTCTCTTTCACAATTATCAACTGATCTAGATATTATAAACATTAAACCAAGGCCATCTATCTATAGTAGATGTTGGAAGGTCCTGGAATCTCTGGGCAAAACAATAGTTGAGTTTAACTCAGGTTGAACGGTGTAAATCTAATGGCTTACAACGCACCACATTTAAATGACATCTGATTGACCAAAAAAGTTCAGACTTAATTTGTTAAAAACAACATGTAGACCGTAGATAAAATAGATCCAAAGGATGGTAATGGTTCCCAGGAATGTGAGAGTAAGAAAACACAATCTGGGCCGTTGTGGATGCAACACGTGTGTGGCTCAAATGGTTTACAAATGCGTGTTTTTGAAGTTTAAACAATTCCATTTTGTCCCACATATCTCTCCGTTGCTTTTGGATTCTGCCCAACCAAAGTTTTGAAGAGATAAAAGAATTTACAAATAGGGCCAAAATATTTTATAACCAATATTTAAAATGTTTTAAAAATGCTTATAAATTCCTAAAAATTATTTAAAAATCCCAAAAACCATTAGAAAATTATTTTAATGGGAATTAATACTCACACACCTAAATTAATATGAATGAAAAATACAAAATGCAAGAATTTTAGTTGAATTAATCAAAATAATGTCCAATTGGACTCAAAGTTCCTCCCCCATTTTGTCTCAAATGGACAAAGGGTAGGCACTAATATACATGAACAAATATGGAAGAATGAAGATAACTATTTATCAGTGCATAAAAATTAGTGAGTTATATCAATGATCTTCTACATAAAACAGATATATGAGTCATCTTTTGTTATTTCAGAAACATTCGTGCCGTATATCCTCAATGATCAATTATTAGCATGAATATGACCGAATGATATTTATGTGAGGATAAACATTTATTCAAGAAATATCATAATAATAGATTTCCGTAAAGACTCAAATCTTATATTATCTAGAGGCTTTGTGAACAAATAAAATAATTCAAGAGCTGTAGGCAAATACATAATTTCCAATTCCTTAGATTCTACTAATTCACGAATAAATTGATATCGAATCTTAATGTGTTTTGTGCGGGATTATTGCATGGAATTTTTGGAAATATTAATTGCACTTTGATTATCACAATATATATGCAAATTATCTTCAATTATGCCATAATCTTTTAACAACTGATTTATCCAAAGTAATTGTGAACCACAACTTCATGCTGCAATGTATTCTGATTCAGCATTGGATAACAATGTATAATTTTGTTTCTTACTAGACCATCCTACAAAATTATTTCCTATATAATAATGGGCTCCTGACATACTCTTATTGCCATCAAAACACCCTGCCCAATCAACACCACTATAACCAATTATAGTGGTGGATGTGTCATTGGTATACGAAAGTCCTAAATTGATAGTTCTTTTAACATATTTAATAATTCTCTTAACGTAGGATAAATGACTCTCCTTGGGTTCATTCTAATATCTAGTGTAGACACAAATAATGTACATAATGTCTGGGCATGAGATAGTTAGGTATAGTAAGCTTCGTAACTTACTACGGTAAAGAGTGGGATCAATAAATTTCCCGTGCTCATCCTTAGGCATTTTTACGATGGTACTCATAGGTGTCCTAGCGTCTTTTGCGTTTTCAAGGATGAATGTCTAAACAATCTATAAATCATATTTGGATTGAAAAATGAATAAACCTTTTGGATTCTATTTGACTTGAAGTCCTAAAAAGAATTTCAACTCCCCCATTAGAGACATTTGAAATTCTCCATGCATAACTTTGGAGAAATTTTCAACTTCTGTTAAGGATGTAGGTCTAAAGATGATATCATATACGTAGACTTGGGATATAACTACAGTTTTGTCAAAATGCTTAACAACTAGAGTTAGATCGTTACCACATATTCTAAAGCCATTATTTAATTAAAACGTAGATAATTGATCATAGCAAGCACGGGGTGATTATTTTAGACCATATAAGGCCCTTTTCGATCTAAAAACGTGATTCAGATGGTGAGGTCAATAAACCCTTTTGGTTGTTCTACATATACTTCCTCAGTTATAATTCCATTAAGGAATGCAAATTTCTCATTCATTTGGTAGAGAGTGAATTGTAAAAGACAAGATATTGCTAAGAGTAAATGAACAGATTCAAGGCGAGTTACTAGTGAAAATGTTTCCTCGAAATCCATTCCTTTAATATGAGAGTAACCTTGGGCAACTAATCTAGCCTTATTTTTAATTACCACCCGAGTATCATTATTTTTATTTTTAAAAACCCAACGTGTGCCAATAACCTTTTTATGTTCAAGCCTGGGTACAAGATATCATAAGTCATGAGTGACAATTGAATAATTTCCTTTTGCATATCACTTATCCACAAGGAGTCACATAGGTCTCATTTACATTCTTTGGTTCTATGAGGGACACAAAGCATGCACACTGAGCAAAATTACGTAGCTGGGATCTTGTAGGAACAAACTTAGTAAGGTTCCCAACCACGCTGTCTAAGGGGTGATTTTTAAAAATCCAATTAGGTACTTCAGGCATCTCAGTTGGTAAAGAAACATTTATCTATGGGGAGTCACAGTTTAAAATATTTTTAGACTCTTCCATGATAGCTGGTTCATTGGGTTTACTCTCAACATTAGTGTCATTAACAATCACATTAATGGATTCCATTAAGGTTTTGGTACGAAGATTGTAGATGCGATAGGCTCTACTATTTGTAAAGTAACCTAAGAATATGGCTTTATCACCTCTGATTTTGAATTTGGTCAAATGCTTTTTATCCTTACATACGTAAACACACTACTGAAGGTTCTAATATACTTTAAGTTAGGTTTTTCCCGTACCAAAGTTTTTAAGGAGTTGTCTTTCTATTTTCTTTCAGGTAGACACTGTTTATGATGTGGTAGGCAGTCCTAATAGCTTCTACCCAAAATAGTTAAGAAGGCTTTTCGCATGAGTCATAACTCGTGTTATTTCTTGAATAGTCCTATTCTTTCTTTTAGTTGTACCGTTAAACTGAGGGGTTTTAGAAGAACTAAATTCATGTTGATATCCATTATAGGTACAATATTCAGTTACTCCTAAGTCTTTAAACTCCCCACCTCGATTACTATGGATAAAATTTACTTGACTATACTTTTCGTTCTCAATACGAAGAAGAATTTTTAGAAATTCTTGAAAGATGTCAGACTTTTGTTTAAGGAAAACTATCCAAGTAAAGCGAGTAAAGTCATCGACCATCACTAAGATGTAGTTATTTCCCCATAGACTAACCATTCTAGCAGGACCCATTAGGTCCATATGGATGAGTTCTAGAGGTTTAGAAGTCAATACATCTTTGACTTTCATATGTGTAGATTTAACCATTTTTCCTTCTTGGAAAGGCCCACGGATAATGTTTGATATAAGATTTATCTTAGGAAGACCTCTAACTATTTCTTGAGAACACAATTTACCAAGGGTATCAAAATTTATGTGACCTAGCCAATTATGACAAATTTCATTGTCATTCATTCTGGAAACATTACAAACCTCATTATTTGTATTTACTCTATAATAGTTATCTGGAGTACGAAGTCCTGTTATTATACATTCACTATTTTCATTTAAAATTTTGTAATTATTCTTTGAAAATGTGAAAGTATGGTTACAGTCACAAAATTGTGATATACTAAGTAAATTTTCTTTTAGACCTTTTAGTATAAGTACATCTTCTAAAGTAGGTAACCCTTTTTCATGAAGTGTCCCTTTACCAATGATCTGGGTTGATACCCTATCTTTAAACAAAACTTTACCTCTGGAGAAGCTAGTTTTATTTAAAAGTTTGGTATCATCCTTAGTCATGTGTTTAGAACATCCTCAGGTTAAATACCATCTAGATGTTGTGTGCTCAGCTATTAAAGCACTCATCACAATATTACATTTCACCTGGGTTCTTCATCCATCCTTCCTAACCCAAATTGCTCTAGTTTTTAAACGTTTGCACTTATTAGCTCGAATAAGGTAAAATTTGTAATCATTAGCCTTTTTTATAAGATTTTTGTGCAAATTGATTTTCCTCAAATTTATGAGCATTTGGTTTAGGCATGAATCTAGGATTTCCTCTTATTGATGATATTTTCTTCTTATTACGATAGTTAGAGTTCTTATCTGGTTTCCTACGAAGAATATAGTTATTTCTTCATTTCCTATAGTAGTTGAAATTATGATAGACAGGTGAACTAAAGGCTGGTTTATATTGATGTTTAGAAAAACATCCATAAACAGAATGTCCATAGACATGGCAATATGAGAAACAAAGATGGCTCATAGGAGGCGTATCCTTTGGAAAGCTATTAAACATGAGCTTGCCTAAAGGTTGGACAATCGATTTATTTCTAGGGGCACAGGTTGGAAATATTATTCAAATTTCCTTATTAGAGGACAAACGTAGTTAGCCTTGTGTTCAACATTAAGCTTCGAGGTACTGGCCTCACCAATGTCTATATTTTGTTGTTTCAAATCAAAGTCATTTTTTAAAGCTTGAAAATCTGGATGGGTTTCAATAGGTCTTTTCCCAACGGACACAAACTTAATAGTTTCAAGATTTTTTGCTTGTTTGTTAGTACTAAGGCAAAATCCTTTTTATCTTTTGTCATCAGAATTGGTTTTATTTTCAACAACAAAGTCTTAGAAATAATTTGAGTAAATTTTAAATTTTGCAATTTTTTTAAGACAGTTAATGTCTTTTCTTTAGTTTGTTACAATTCTAACAATGTCCCTTTATATTTCGTTTCCATAATTTCATTTGATTCAAAAAGTTCCTGGATTTTTTGAGAAAAAATATCAGTCTCATTCTCATAATCTAGACATTGAGAGGTGTACTCTTCAACATTTTGTTTTATCATTTGGCTTGGTGCTTCTATTTTTTTGGGTAAGGTGCTTGACTACTTTTTCAAGTTTAGTACTCTTCTTGAGGGTTTTCGTGTATAGTATGTGAATATCTGGGAAGTCCTCATTGTCAAAGTCACTAAGTGTACATGGTGAAGTGGCCCCTAGTGATTCATTTTTAGGACTCATACACACATTTTCATCATCAATAGAACATTCCCTTTGACTCACACACACGACATTAGAACTACTAGTAGGATTCTGCAGTAACAAAGAAGATAATCCATTTGGAACAATATCATTCAACATAGCATGGTTAGAGATACTGTTATCAGATCCAATACTAGTCATAGGCTCATCAGCATAAATGATTTTGGAAAATAATGATATATAGGGGGTCAAAATAATTAGATAACTCACGCTCATCGGTTTCTTATTCACTGGAGTCATCCCAGGTCTTGCACAAATTAACCCTATTATTTTTGTTATTCTTATTCAAGTTGCCTCTACAATCATTTTCCATATGTCCTAATTTACCACATCTAAAACACTCAACATTTTTGAGGTCTTTTCTAGGTTTGTTTTGGTTATCAGTTTGGTGTTTGTCATGTCTTTTCTCATGAGGCCGATTATTAGAGAACTTTGAATAAGAAGGTTTGCCTTGTCTGTTTGCAACTTTATTTTGAAAATTTAAAATTTTCTTAAACTGTTTAGACATTAAGGTAATGCGATTATCCAAATTGTCTAAATTGTAGTCCTTATCAGAGTCTAAGTCACTATCAATCAAATTGAACTTAGGTTTGGTTAACTTAGAGGAAACTACAAGATTAGAGCTCAAATGTTTCTTTTGAGACTGACTTAACTATTTCCTAAACTCCAATTCCATTTCCACTGTCTTAGCTTGCTATTGAGGAGTTCAAGTGTTAAATTTGGGTCATCCATCTCCTTAATGGCATAGCGCTTGTTATAAAAAAATTGAGGAAGCGTCCTTATAATTTTAGAAACAATTTCCTTCCAATCATAGATAATTCCATTAGCATGAAGCTTAGTCACTATGTCTATTAATCTAGTATAGAAGTCATCAAATGACTCAGTATCACTCATGAAGAAGGTGTTTTATCACTAGATTAACATTTGGGTCTTAGCAGCTTTAACATGTGTGTCTCCTTCACGTGCAGTCATTAGTGTGTCCCAAGCCTCTTGAATTCGTGTTCATTTATAGGCTTTAATATGGAATTTTTTCCTTTATTAGTATTAAGGGAGGCATGTTTCTCTTCTTTGGTGAATTCACTTAGCAGTTTCCTAATCCTCATAATACATCCTTCTCCGGGTAGTTTAGTAAGAAAAGTGTATCCATTTTCAATACCATCCCACAAATTGTCTCCCAATCTACCTTGGATGAAAGCAACCATCCTCACTTTACAATAAAGGAAGTTGGTTCCATCAAAGAGTGGGGGTATATCCGGCACTCCTGGAAGTGCTACACTCATGTATTCTTCTCTCTTATCTATATTGTACGCCCATTGTAGCATTGTAAACTTGGACATCAACGATATGAATATAATGAGAGGGAGGCACCAAAGTGGATGTAGGCACTTTTATAGCTGAATCACTATATATCTTGTCTTTTATCTCTCTTACTTGATTTATTTACTTATTATGCAATATACACTTGATTTACTGGAACGATGACGACTAGTGGACGATTTCTCGTATCAACAATCTGGCGCCGTCTGTGGGAACCGAGATATTTTAATCTTGTTTCTCTATACCTTGAGTTCTTAAAAAACCTATTTTACTCTTGGGGATCCTTTGGATCATCATCTCACATGTAAATACTGGTTATTGAGCTCTATTTTTTATTTACACCCTTGAATGGGTATTTCATATGTTCAGATCTGTTATTGGGTCTTCATTTTATGACCTTAGATCTATTTTACATACCCCTGTGACATCATTTCACCTAGATAGTGCTGAAAAGCATGATGGGCTTTAGACCCAAAAAGGTGAATGGTTAAGGAAGGATTGAATTTACTCCCATTTTTGGTGTTCTCGACCTATGATCTAGGGTTTATCATTGAAACTGTGCCATTTTGTGCAACGTGAGGCTATCCTCTCATTAACAGACCATAGTAGGTATGCTCTCCACATGTTGTGGGAGAAAAAATCAGTCTCTAGGCTTAAAATTTTGGGATTGCGCCCTTCGTTGTTTATGAGGAGATATGGCCGGGGTGTTCAAATGCCTTTTTGGCTGCGACCTCTACTAGAGCGGATGCATTACAAAAGATTCTAAACATCAGGGAACAGACTCAGATGGTCTCCTACTCAACCTTGGTGAATATCATACAAAGGCCATGGCAGTGTACCTATGTGCCTTACTGGCCGCGACCTCAGCAGTAATACCATGCAGTAGTGTAAACACTGCATCCCCATTTCCTACTTGGTTACTCCAATATTTTTGAGATTACTCACTTCTGTTAGCTTTGTCTCAGATTATATAAAGACTAACAAAGAAGAAAATGGAAGGATAATCCAGTTACAGAACAGAAGTCAAATATGAGATTGTGCAGCTGTACAATCACCTCAACCATCTCTACGACTGCCATGCCTCGCTCCAAACCCAGGTTAACTATTTAACTTAGAGGGTCCTCATGCTAGAGGCTGCGACCTCATCCAATGAAGGTGAAACACCCAGGATCATTACTGCCATAGCTCCAAAAGTTCCACCCGAGGAGCTGTCCCAGCTAAAAGCACTGGACGCAGAAGGCAAGACCGCAACCAGGGCCCTAAAAAGGATAATAGAGAATACAGAGATGAGATATGATGCCTAAACTCCATTGGCCTTCCTGATTGAAGACATCTTTGAGTTTATCAAAGAGGACAAGCTGTTGAGGTGGCTAAGAAAATATGAAAGCTCCACCCCACCAGAGGAACAATGCTACTTGGTGCCGATTCCATTAGGACCATGGCCATGACACTGAGAAATGCAATACTCTGAAGGATGAAATTGAAAGGCTGATTGGGCAAGGAATGTTGCAGAGGTTCCTCAGAGATGTTTAGGGGATGAAACCTAGCCTGATGGGCCATACTTCCCTTATCTTTATGATTTAGTTTATATCTCCTTTTGTTTATGTTCTTAGTGAACATTATCTTTTATTTCATTATGACTTTTTATGTCCATGCTTATGAGATTTAATGAATATAATATTTTAATTTCTTGATTCCATTAAATGATATCTTATGAAAGACTTCTTGTCTTAAACAGATTCTATATGGAGACATTGAATTATATTGGGAATGATTATATCTAAATGGTCCATTAATGCCCGTCGATATGCCGAACCATATGAAGGCAAATGATAACTTTAAATAGAGAAATAAACTATTGAGAGCGGTAGAGGAATTAACTTATAATGCCGCATATGGAGATTATATCTCACCATACAATGATTACATTCTTAAAAACATATGTCGGGATGTGTCATTTGACTACGAGGGCTTCCAAGGACCGTTCTTAGGTTTCGGGATGCGTCATTAGTAGCTAGGGCTTCCAATCCCAATTCTTACCTTTCGGGATGCATCATTAGCCTGGGGAGGTTACTCTCACAAAAAACATCATTAACTTGGCGATCTCATATCACCTTGGGGAAGCTTCATAATACCTAGCCCCGGAAGGCCTGAAAATAACCCACAGGGGCCAAATACTTAATTGTCTATGGATAATCCTATATTTGAAGGGGCTTAAGACTTAATTGTCTGTGGATAATCCTATTATATCCTGGGAAGGCTTTATATATATCCACATAAGCATGGGGAAGATTCATAATACCTAGCCCGAGGGGGCTGATAATAACCTAATTGAAGCGATTAATGGAAAGCCGTGAAAGGAAATCAAAGCAACTAAAGGAGGTTGTGTTGTTATGATCACGAAGCATGCCAAAGCTACAAAAGGATGGCCTCAATTTCCTAAAGGTCTAGAAAGGTTTCGTAGCCTTATTACTATGGTTGTAGCTATTAAGTGAATTCAGTCAGAACACGCGGTATATAAGGGAAGGCATGATTGTTAACCTTTCGCAACCCTGTTGAGGAAAGAAAGAGACATTAGGATTAAGCTACAATCATAAAGCAACAACAGATGGGATTTTAACACTCAAAGGTGTTGTGGCCCTGTTCAAGAAGAGTCTGCAGCCACCGTCAAACATGTAAGATTGTAAGAATATATCAGAATAAAAGTGTATAGTCCAAGGTGAAGAAATCTAGCCTCAGCCTATGTGAAGAAAACATTTATACTACATGTGATGCGGCCTTATTATATTAGTTATATAAGTTAATTAAACCAGGCAAGCAAAGCAGAAGAATAAGAAAGCTAATAGAAAAGGAAGAAGAAAGTCAACATTAAAGGTGTCCGCAGCCTTGATAATAAAGCTGAGAGCTAAAAATCTCGGCAAATACTAATGTTAAGATTACAAACAACAAAAATATAGGCAAAAAAAAAGATAAAGAGGGATGAAACCCTAAGATTCAGCATCATCAACTTTATCTCCCTCTTCTCCCTCCGCAGCCGTCAGGGTCTCTTCATCAGCTACTGATGCCTCAGCATTGGCCCTCAGCCTGGCTCTTTCCTCTATTGCGGCCTTGATCTCGGCCACGCATTCCTGGTGCTCAAGATAACAAAGACCCCATGCAAGAATTATCTCTTTAGAGTGTAGGAAGTTTTTTTATAACTCTATGTCTGGGCTCTGGGTAGCCACGAAGCTAAGCCCTCTTGTTGCTAAAGAAGAATTATTCAGACCCCTTGAATGATTCCACCATGATATCAATAACCAATTGAAGGGACACACTATGATCCTCTCCCATCTTCTTGACCACTACAATATGGGCTTTAATATCCTTGGAAGCCTTGGCTTCCAATTCCTCATACTTCTTCTGCAGAAGTTTAAGTTTGCAGCTGGAAAACTCCGCGACCTTGGCCACTTCCACAACCTGGCTTTGAGAAATTTTAAGTGACTCTGAGGCCTGATGAAAGTTTTCCTTTTCTCCCCCCTTAGCTGTGACAGCAGCTTCGAGGTCCATATGAGCTGCCTTGAGTGCCGCGATAGCAGACTTCTTACCAGCTTCGAATGAAGAGTTCCTTACGCTCTCTAAGTCAGCGACATGTACCCTCTTCGCGGCCTCTTTCATCTTATATAAGGCCTCATACTTCCTCTTCAGACAAATCATGACATCCACAGCTTGAAAAGAGAATAATTTAGGAGCGAGGTACGAAATGCAGAAATAGAGCTGAGAGTATTGGCACTTACCCTCAAAACACTGTGGAGACCATAGTCCTCCAGGTCGTCGTGATCTTCATCCACGAGCCTGTCAAGATTCGCGGCATCTGGGACCCTCTTCATCCAACGGTCAGCCCCCACAGTTGTGTCCCATGAGTATTCAGGGTTGGGCTGCCTAAGCTGTGGCTGCGAACAACCATCAATACCAATGCTGGCATGGCACTGAGGCGGCACCCAGTTAGCATTTATTGTGATAATTGGTGCTGGGGTTGAGTTTTAATAGATTGAACCCTCAAAGGTTGACATTATCCCTGATGTTGCCAAATTGGCCCCAATATCATCATCGAAAGTACCCTCAGGCCTCTCGTGAGGGTCCAACTCCTCAACTTGGAGTTGGGGTGCGACTGGGTTAGTTGATTATGCGGCTTAATATTGGGTCGCAGTAGGTGGATTTGGGTCGTTGGAAGGAACCACGGCTGGAGCCTTGGTCTTGGAACTTTTCCTCTTTCTGTGCATAGTAGTGTTATTAAGGACAACTACATCCTCATCCATCTCTGCCAGTTGGGCAGCCAAAATCTCCCTATCATCCTCGTCACTCGAAAGAAGAAATGCAATAGTAAATATCTGATGTTTTGAAAATAATTATCGCAGAACAAAATTATTGATAGAATTATTACCTCACGCGGCCATATCTTTTGGTATGAATTTTCTTAGGAAGTATCATGCTTCAAATACAAAGGCAGAAGTAACAAGTATGCTGAATTTCTTCTCCTCAGCTACAACTGCAGCGGCCTTGGAAACTCTTTTCTCTTACCACTTGCTCAATTAAAAATTGTCAAGAACTGCAAAAAACATTTCAAAGGTTAGTAGAAAAGAAAAAGGGAGAATAATAGGCAATTATAAATAGGAGACAAAACTATAATTGAAAAAAATACCTAGATTGGAGGGATAATCCCATTGTCGCGTTATCCTAAATGATCTATCCTTCTCACTTTCCTCAGGGTGAATCTCCCACCTTTCCCCAGAGATGTAGAAATATTTCCCCTTCCATTTCTTTAAACTAGTAGGCCTCCCAGAGTAAAGGGTCTCGTCCCTACCGCGAATGGAGAAGTAGTAATACCCAACAAACTTTATAGAGTTTTCCTTCGAGCGGTAGAAGTGGAAAAACTCTGCGGAATACTATCTCTTTTGAATTAATTCTCCCACAACACGATGGCTGCAAGAATGGCCCTCCATCCATTGGTATCTAATTGGGCTGGGGCTAATTTCATTGTTTGAAAAATTATCTGATGGGAACAGAGACGGACAGTCATAGACCATAAATGAAAGCGTGCAAAGGGAAACATACCCCATCATCAGAAAGGGACGTGCATGGCCTTAGATCCGTGATAGGAGCTGAGAACATCAAGCCCTGAGGAAACTCGACGGCCTTAGCTACTTGATCAACCAATTCTTGGGTTATAATGTTGTGGATGTCAAGTGCAGCAGGAGGCCCCTCAGCCCTCCCAGTTGGGCCACCTGGTTCATCCCTAACATTAGTTGCAACCCTTATCGCGCCATTATCTTCTACATAAATTGGTTAGTTACTAGAGCTGGCTTCGTCTTCCATTGGCATGGTCTCAAAATATTTCCTATAGGCAGAATCCGCGGAGTCTGAGTCTAGTACTATGCAGTTAGGGAAATCCTTCAGTTGGAAAGGTCCTATTGACTTCAAAGGAGGCACGAAAGGAAGTTCGGGAGGAGGGGCTCCAAAATGTTTTGCCCAAAAACCTCTCAAAAATTCGTTTGGTTCAAAGTTCATATGGCTGTAAAAGTACTTAAAAAGCAATCCACAGTTAGGTGCCGCAACCAGTATGGTATTGAGGCCTCTCAGAGGCCGCGACAGGTGAAATGATATATTTAGTTGAGGACGAACAAGAAATATTAAGGCCAAATAGGCAATGTACACCAAAGGTTGGGTTCCAAGGCCCTAAAAGATAATTGTTCCCACAGCATATGGATTTCATGGATAATATTATTTTCTTACATGCTATAGTTACTATGGGCTAAAACACTGATGACTCTAATCTAAAAACCTAAGGAGAATATTGTAAAATAATTTCAATAGACCGTACTCATCAAACTATGGGCTAAAATGTCGCGGAGTCTAAATCTAAGAACCTAAGGGATTACTCTATAAAAAATGAGGCTACAGGCCGCAACCATCACTTGCCACATGCCGCGACTAGTGCTTAAACCAATGCTGGAATATTACATGGTTTAAGGGCAGTCCTAGATTACTAAAGGGGTATTTTATCATGCCGCGATCACTCACTCAAATAGTTTAGTATCTAATGTTGATTGATTTAAAGATTGAAGACTCAGAATGTGAATGATTTATTCAAGAACAATTATATGATTCAATGCGATTCAACACAAATACATGCCATATGATCTAAGAAATAAAATAATTATCCAATCAAACCCCTATGTTTCTATCAAGAAGTTATTTTTTTTTTCTCAAAAACAAATATGGCATTTATATTCAATAATCAAACAAATGAAATTTATTTTTGAACGAGTTTAATTCTTAGAAATTAATAGATATGGGAGTTTAACTCCTATCAGTCAGGTGAAGTTTGACTTCGAAAATATGAAGCTAGTACACAAATGGGGTATAAAATGGGAGAGATGGTTGGAAGATTACATGGAAATGAAGAAACAACCAATACTCAGCCTTAAACCGCCTTCAGCCACCACTCGCAGTTGCTAGAGATCGCAGAAAAATGCTAGGAGACAAACGAGAAAAAATTCACTCTCGATATGCTCTCAAAGATTTGGGAAACATAATGAAGTCCACGACTGGTACAATTTATATAAGAGGGTGCAGGAAGATGAAGCGTCGCCTTGGAAATACCGTGGTACCTTGAGAGGACTTGATTACTCAGTCGCAACCCCAATCACTACCTCTTGGCACTATGACTTGGGGGCTTATTGATATGGCAAATATAGCACCCTCCCGCGGACCTTGATACACAAGCTTATAGGACGTGGCCCTCTCAGCACAACGTGCGGCTCTATTCATCACAAGGTGATGCACCCACAATATTGCCCATTCATACATGCCATATATTTATACTAAAGATGGTGCGACACCCACAGCTCTAACCTCATAGACTGCATCTTTATCATTGTAGCTGCTCCACACTTATATGTCACGTGCTTAGGGTACGTGACACAGCTCACATACCTCATATAAATAGACGCCTACACACTGGTATATGGATAGTTCATTTTCTATTCCTGATCCTCAGGTCAGATTCTACAGTACCTGGCGAAGCCTTGCCAAATTCTCTCTACACAACCTCAACATACACCTTGGGGGTTACTCATCTACATCATAGACATAACTCCGGCACTCCCACAACCACTATAGGCATGTATTCTTCTCTCTCATCTATCTTATATGCCCATTGTAGCATTGTAAACTTGTACATCGACAATATGAATATAATGTGAGGGAGGCACCAAAGTGGACGTAGGCTCTTTTATAGCCGAACCACTCTATATCTTGTCGTTTATCTCTCTTACTTGCTTTATTTACTTATTATGCACTATACGCATCACTATGTTGGGAAAAATATTGAAGAATGAAGAGGAATCGATCTTCAAATGAAGATGAACACACAAACACTCAAGGTAAAATTTTTGAAGAAAATCGGCTAAGGTTTGGTATAGGATTTTCTATTTCTTTCCTTTTTTATCTCCTCTCTCTTTTTTTTTCCTCTCAATTCTCAACTGATCCAATGATTATAAACAGTAAACTAAGTTCATGTATTTATAGTAGATGTTGGAAGGTCCTATAATCTCTGGGCAAAACAACGGCTGAGATTAGCTCAGGTTGAACGATGTAAATCTAATGGCTTACAACGCACCGCATTTAAATGATATGTGATTGGCCAAAAAGGTTGCGACATGGATTATTAAAAACAACATACATACCGTAGATAAAATAGATCCAAGGGTTGGTAATGGTTCTCGGGAATGTGAGAGTAAGAAATAACAATCTGGGCCGTTGTGGATGCAACACATGTGCGGCTCAAATGGTTTAAAAAATGCATGTTTTTGAAGTTTAAACAATTTCATTTTGTACCACATATCTCTCTGTCGCTGTCGAATTCTATTCAACCAAAGTTTTAAAGAGATGAAATAATTTACAAATGGGCCCAAAATATTTTGAAACCAATTTTTAAAATGATTTTAAAATGTTTATAAATTCCCAAAAAATATTTAAAAAATCCCAAAAATTATTAGAAAATTATTTTAATGGGAATTAATAGTCACACGCCTAAATTAATATGAATGCAACATAGAAATGCAATATTAGGTGCCGTGTTGGTATTATACCTTTGAGACTAATAGAGAAAATATCATGTAGAGTCTGTGGTTTTTGGTAAAGTAGGGTATGACTCAAATTTTGTCCCTATTTCCAAACTAGATATGCGCCTATATAATCTAGACTCAAGTGACTGAAAGGTATAGGGTGCTTCACAGGTGGAGCATTATGACATTCTTACGGAACCCAAAGGGGCTCAGGTGTGGGTGGACTCATAGCATGAGGGAAGAGGACCTCGGGCTCCTTAGGAACATTAATTCAGTTTCCTTACATCTCATGAACCTCGATATGAAGGATTTTAATCTTGGCAATAAGTTGGACCAAAACTATCATCAAATAAGGCTACACATTCAATACTTCTTCTGCATTTTCTATGAAGGTTTGGTGAAGGTATAGTACGAACTCGAAGGAAGAATTTAGAGAGATAATAGAGCTTCGGGATGGTTTGATGGATGACCGAAGCCAATAGGGAGCCAAACCAAGGGTCGGCTATACGATCGACCTGAGAAGGAAAACGATTTAAATTTATTTATTTGAAAAGAGAAAATGAAGAATTATTTTTATCGGAAAAAAGTAAAATGTTTTTGACACCTTTTTTGTAAAGGTGAGGACAAAATGTTTTGGGTATTTTGATAAAAGAGGGTCAAAACGGTTTTGGTATTTTTAATAAAAGAGGGGGGAAATGTTTTTGACAATTTTGGAAAACGAGGAGGGAAAAATGAGAAAAGAGTCTCAGCATGATTATTATTATATTTATGTTTTCACTTGTACTAGGTTTACCTAAATGCAAAAGAAATGTCGGAAGGGACCTGAGCCTCGAAAAAAATTGGCTTAAAAAATATGTAAAACATGGTTTGACTTTTTGCTAATCTCATGGATAGGATCCGATTTTGAAGAAAAGACACAAAAATGCAAACATTTGGGCGGCATGCTAATAGAGTTTCATGTAGTGACTGAAAAACTAAATATGTGTGCCCAAGGTTTGATGCCTACATGAGGGTATGTAGTTGTTGGGTTAGTGTAAAGGTTCCCCTCTTTGGCATGACTTCCACAATATATGTCTCACTTTTGAGGGAAATTGGTACATATCAACAAGCCATTTGATATACCTGAGTGTACGTGAATTGCCTCACTATATACCTCGTGGGGGTAGTACGTGTGAGAGTGAATTTGATATAATCGATGTACGTGAACTAGTTCCTTGTTATATACCTCTCGCCATGAGTTCGATAAAGTAGTATGATTGCATGGAAACCGTTCAATTTACGTCGAAGGTACCAAGCCAATGGAATGTGAGAGTTGTATTGTTTGGGTCAACTGCGATCTACCGGACCAGCGCCCATCACAAAGTGACCCCGAAGTATGGGATAATTTCTTATCAATATAGAAATGCTCTTGGTGATGTATTATGCGAAACACATGATTCTTGATTAGTATATTATTGAGATAGTATTTTATTTGGCTTGATGTGCAATCTACCAATAGGGAAGAATTTATAAGTAAAAAGTAAATCTAGCATGAAGAATGAAGATTGCACTAAGAATAGATATGTGAGAGTGAGTGATGTTTGAATATCTATAAGTGAGAGTGTGATAGTGAGCTTAAGAATAGGTAAACTAAAAGTGGTGTGTGGTAAGTATAAGTGAGCATAGATATATACAAGTGTGATAATTAGATGTGTGTGCTAGGGACACCTAGGCATGGATTTTTTTGTGGGGTGTGAATCATGTGGATATAAGTGAACCTATATACAAGTGTATGTAGTGTGCATGGTAAATGGAGAGTATTTACAAGTGTGTAAAGTGAAAAATGTGTGAGAGGTTATATGTACATGGGGTACATATATACGAGAAGTAATAGAGGAGGAAAAAGGGACCATACAGGTAGGTGCTACGCATGCAAGTAAAAAATGATAACACCCATGCAAACAGAGTCTAGTCCACTTATGTAAGTCAGTCCCCAACAGAGTCTCCATTGTAGCCATCCTTCCTCATTTTTTGTTGCTTTCCATCACCTTCTCCATCTCGTGGGTTAGCACTCGTGCATAAGGCGGAGAGAGAGAGGTCTCGCTTCCTTTTTAGGAATTCTTCGGTCGTGATCGATGCGGGGTGATGTAAATAGTAGAGTTTCTAGCCTATTTTTCACAAAATAGGCAAAATAATATGGGAAGGTGTTTCCTCCTTAAGAGAAAGGAATCAAAGACAAATTGAAGCTTATGAAACCAATTATATTATAGATTCGGGGGCTATGTTACGAAATAGGAAGGTGTTAGGAACCCATCCCGTCCTTTCAGTCTCTAATGGACTTATGTTACTATTTTCCTTAATTTCTCCAGGAAGTGTGTGTGTGTGTGTGTGTGTGTGTGTGTATAAGTGGATATAGACATCCATACACTCACATCATGGAAAAGATAGAGTAAGGTTATACATATGAGTTTTCCTAAAATATAATGTGTGCACTTATTAAGAAATTGATCGTTATGATGAAATGATACAATGTATAAGATAAGATGGAAGTATGAATCACAAGTATGATATATATGAATAATATATGGATAAAATAGGACAGAGAGAAAAATAGGATAATAGAACTCGAGTCTCGAGTTTTAGCTTGAGACGCCGACATAGACTATGAAGGCATCAAAGTTCACATACTTTGCATGCGACATGAGGGTGTGGTTTATCCCATAAATTCATACGGGGATTTTATTATATGTGTGTATAAGAAAAGGGCATTTTTAGTTTTGAGAAAAGGTGGTGAAAAATTCCGTTGGGATTTATAGGTGTAACCCTCTTCTTCTTCTTTTTTTATAGAAAAAATATTATGTGCAATATTACTAGTAAAGTATTTAAGATTAATAGGTGTATGATCTAAAGTAAAAGTTAAATTAAGAATTTATATGACTAATGCAAAAATAAAGAAATTAAAAGAGAGATAATAATGTTTGGACCTTCTTTGTAGACTTGGAGATTGATATTGATTGATGATAAAATTCGTTGCAAGTGAGTGAAGAATGTTTGGGGATTTTTCTAAATTGGGTGGAAAAGTGATGTAAATGAAAGGTGGAGAAAGGTTTCAAATAAGGAAACCTTTCTTACTTAAAAAGAATGTTACTGAGATAACTGAAGTTGATGTTTTTTAGGTGACTTTTGAGGTGAGCTCATGATCTCCTTATATAGGGCCAAGGGCTTGCGATTGACATTTTTCTTACATTGCCTATCGGCAGGTAACCCTGAGACACACTGTTGATAGGTACGAAAATGGACCTGCCAATTGGTAGTCTCGTGTAGATTTTTTTTAAATGGTCATAAAACGCAATCAATAAGTCCAAATTTCGAAAGCTTCATACCATTGGAAAGGCTATTGAGGGACATTTAAGAATCATTGGTCCTCTCTCGGGTTGAAGTGTTGACTTTGGGTTAAACAGGGCTCGAAAGCTCCCATTGGTCCTTTGGATTGGAGATCATCGGACGATGATGGATCGTTTGTCCAAACCCTAAGTTTGAATTACAAAGGAGATTGACCGTTGGAAAGGTAATTCAAGGAACTTCGATGTTCCAAAGTTCTTTGCTCGGTTTAGAGAGTTAACTTTGGTCAAATATGGCCCAAAAGTGCCCGATGACCTGTCGAAGTAAAATTGGTCATTCGTATGTACTGTAAGGATGATTTGCACATGAGGTGGAACATTATAAAGGGTATTGAGTGAATGTCAAGGATTCATTCGAGCTTGTTTGATATAAAGAGTTTACCTTGGTCAAAAGAGATCGAGACCTCCTAGTGGCCTTCAGGTCAGTTTTTGGGGGAAATGAATCATTCATCGAAATGGTTATTACGTTTTACGCACGGGGCAGATCGTTGGAAATAAATTTTTGTTCCCTTTGAAGATTCATTGGTCATTCTCTTGGACGATGAAGTTGATTGGTGTCAAATTTGGGCCCGAGAGCTCGGTGGCCTCCAAATCATTTTTTTATAATAAAATGGTTCGTATGTCTGAACCGTTATGCTGATTAGTGTATAGGGTGAACAATTGGAAATGGGATTAAGATACCGTTAGATATTCATTGAGATTTAACTCTGAAAAATAATTTAACTAAAATAAGCAGTCTCCCTATGTGACCAACTAAAATTATATAAACAAACATGAAAAATCTTACCTGATCATAACCCAAATCGAAGAACAAAACACCCCAAAAATAGAAAATATAAAAACAACCCAGATGTGAGGACCAAATATTCCGAACACAACATTACCAATTTCTTAAAGATCTCAAAGAAGATGGCAAAATCTAAAAAACTAAATAACAATCAGATCTGAAAGTGTATATATATATATTTGAATAGGGAATGGAAAGTAAAGATCCCCTCACCTGAACTCTCTGCCGACCCCAACAATGTCACCCTCAACACATCCATCCAAAACGCCAACACTGTGAACTCCATTCCAACCCCAAACGAACACTCTCCACCCCCTCCCAAAAAGGCCGGCGCGGAACAAAACAAATCCCGAAAATGATTACCTCCGGTGCCGTTAACGGACTCCACGGCATCGACATCGACATTGACGATGACCCCTCTCTCTCCAAAAGACACCGCCACATAATCTCGGATCTGGCCAAAGAAGTGGACGTGGAAGCCCTTATCGCCATCTCAGTGGGCTTCCCTGCGTCGTCCCCACTATCGGCGGCATCGAACAGGCCAACTACATCATCGAATAGGCCAACTACATCAAACATAGAAACAGGTAAATGTGATGAAGACTCCCAGTGTTTGTCGGTAGCTTTTACCACAAACTCCGGTGATGAAGACTCTATGATGAAGACTCTAGCACTTTATTCGAAAGTCAGAAAATAAAGAATGGTTAAAAGATACAAACTGGAGAAAAAATAAACAACTGTAATATATTTTATTTTACCTCAAAAGTTAGAAAGAAGATCCGTGGCTTAATTGGAGGAGTTCAAACAAAGTTATTACTGAGATATTTGGACCTGCAAATGTGCTTGAATGAGTAGTTGCGTAAGGAGTGAGAGAAAGTACAAAAAAATTTAATTTAAAGTGAATCTGACAAAGAGATTTGTTGTCTCGAGGCAAAGAGGGGCACGTTATTGAAACTTAAGAAAACGTAGAACGGAGAGAGAGAGTTGTCTATCTCAAGTGTACGCGTACCTGTGTTGATTTCTGCTCACACTTAATCTCAGCCCTCGCTTGATAAAGACCAAATCCCCCCAGATGTAATCTCAACCGTTAGTTGGTTTAGACAAAAAAAGCCCTCCTCCTTTATTATATAGATATACTAGGGTGTACCCGTGCCGATGGCACAGCGATAAATTTGTTCCCGTAATATTTTGTACTCGTACCGATGTTTAGTAGATAAATTTGTTCCCGTGATATTTTATATTGGTGCCCGATGTGACGGTAATAAATTTGTTCCCATGATATTTTATACTGGTGCCCGATGTCACGGTTATAAATTTGTTCTCGTGATATTTTGTATTTTAAATTTATTCAATGCAACATGTCTACGACATCTCTTGATTACCCCAACAATATACAACTTTTCATTAATGAGTACAAAAATTATTAAAAAATGAAAGACATTACTCTTTTTATTTAGGTGGTGTTAAATGCACTAAACTTTTTCATCGGTAACCTTGCAATTGTATATTTCAAAATATTTCTTTTGATTACAGTCATATTAAATTGTTCAACATTTTTCCACATTAATAGAAGCTTTTTTGGCTTACAAAAAAAGAGGGAAAACTTCAGTTTATTACTCATCAGTTACAATAGCCAAATAATAGCCAAATATTATCACATCATCTTTTAAAAAGAATCACAACTACAAAAAAACAAATATCTCGTGGGTGAATCTAGCAACTTAGCATTTAAATAACCAGTCTTCCTATTTGACCAACGGACCTATGAAAAAAATAATTTAACTAAAATAAGCAGTCTCCCTATGTGACCGACTAAAATTATATAAACAAACATGAAAAATCTTTCCTGATCATAACCCAAATCGAAGAACAAAACACCCCAAAAATAGAAAATATAAAAACAACCCAGATGTGGGGACCAAATATTCCGAACACAACATTACCAATTTCTTAAAGATCTCAAAGAAGATGGCAAAATCTAAAAAACTAAATAACAATCAGATCTGAAAGTGTATAGATATAAATATTTGAATAGGGAATGGAAAGTAAAGATCCCCCCACCTGAACTCTCTGCCGACCCCAACAATGTCACCCTCAACACATCCATCCAAAACGCCAACACTGTGAACTCCATTCCAACCCCAAACGAACACTCTCCACCCCCTCCCAAAAAGGCCGGCGCGGAACAAAACAAATCCCGAAAATGATCACCTCCGGTGCCGTTAACGGACTCCACGGCATCGACATCGACATTGACGATGACCCCTCTCTCTCCAAAAGACACCGCCACATAATCTCGAATCTGGCCAAAGAAGTGGACGTGGAAGCCCTTATCGCCATCTCAGTGGGCTTCCCTGCGTCGTCCCCATTATCGGCGGCATCGAACAGGCCAACTACATCATCGAATAGGCCAACTACATCAAACATAGAAACAGGTAAATGTGATGAAGACTCCCAGTGTTTGCCGGTAGCTTTGACCACAAACTCCGGTGATGAAGACTCTATGATGAAGACTCTAGAACTTTATTCGAAAGTCAGAAAACAAAGAATGGTTAAAAGATACAAACTGGGGAAAAAATAAACAACTGTAATATATTTTATTTTACCTCAAAAGTTAGAAAGAAGATCCGTGGCTTAATTTGAGGAGTTCAAACAAAGTTATTACTGAGATATTTGGACCTGCAAATGTGCTTGAATGAGTAGTTGCGTAAGGAGTGAGAGAAAGTACAAAAATTTTTAATTTAAAGTGAATCTGACAAAGAGATTTGTTGTCTCGAGGCAAAGAGGGGCACGTTATTGAAACTTAAGAAAACATAGAACGGAGAGAGAGAGTTGTCTATCTCAAGTGTACGCGTACCTGTGTTGATTTCTGCTCACACTTAATCTCAGC